>OZ005741.1:318171905-318771905 GCA_963930735.1 Dioctria linearis
TTTCTTATTTTTGCTTGGGAGGCGCGAAATTATTTTAGCAGTTCTATTTATAATCTATTTGTTTATAATTGTGAGTAACTATTATGGGACCTGCTAGTAAAATTCTGTCCAATAATATTATGGAAAACTGAATATTGCTAGGTATATAAATAAGCCGTTACACAGAAAATCGACAAACTTTCTGTAATTTTAGTTATTTTTTTATTGTGATGAAATTTTACAGGAAGGTTGGTAATATTGAAAATACATAGCAAGTTTTTGTTGCGATCCATATATGAACGAGATATGGTTTTTTGAAATTTGAAAAATGTCGGAAATTTTGCTTAGTAGATGTAACTTTATCCGCATATCTCGATGAAATAAACGTTAATTTTGGGAAGCTTTAAGGTTTGCGAGAAAAATTAATCAAAGTCATTTTTCTCAAAATTTGCTTTCAAGGATATTGGATATTTCGGTTATCCTTGAAAATCTCAAAATGCACAGTCTCGATATTTTTATTTTATTGTATGGATCTTAATCCCTAATGGGTTTTGGTGAAGGTGTGGAAAGGAGAAAATGGTTGCTGGCAAAATCAAATCTAACTCTTTAAAGTAGTTCTTTGGTTATCTAGTTAATAACATGATAAAACTGACATAGTGTTAACAGTGCCAAAATTATATGAAACATTACAACTCTAGAGTTCTCGGAAGACTTTTATTTGATGAGCGGCTTCAGTAAATTAAAATTTAGCCAAGCAATAAATGATGCCAGACAAATTACAAGGAAAAGTGTTTAGACAGCAGCACAGAGCGCGTACATTTCATTTTCCCTTTGCCTGCTCCTCACGCAGAATCATTTTATAAGTTCCAAAAAAATTCTGTGAATAATCCTACACACATATCTAAAATCTCGCATGCCTATCCTATCCTCCTGCTGCGCAGATGCCCGAAGTGGCATCACATAGCTTTCCATGTAAATATAGTGATTTGTTTCAATTTTCAAATTGCATACTTTTATGCGTTTATGTTCCACTGTGCTTTTGAAAACGGAAATCGTGAGCTTTTTTTTTTTGTGGTAACCCCCTTAAGGAACAATCAATGCGATGATTACACAAAAAGCTCATCAAAACTTTTGAAAAGACGCCTTCAAAATCTTCTTCGTCCATCATTTAGCATGCCTCCTAGAGAGCTTCTGTCTCTGCAGATATGCCCATGTTAAAAAGCAATGGACTGAGAGGTAAAAGAAGCGCTGCCAGTTTTCAGGGAAGCACCTCAGGAGGTTTCTTAGTGCGTTTTTTTCCCAGTGGGTATCACCTGAGGAAAAGAAAAGTAGATTGAAAGATAAAAAAAACATGTGCAAATTGTTGCTGGAATGACAAGAAAGAAAGGAATGTTTTTGTATCTAATTGATTCTGGCGATAACAAGTGGCTTCATTACGATAGTGCCAAATGCAAACCAACATGGGTTAAGTCCGGTGAAGCAGGTCCATCAACGCCAAAGCGAAACATCCATGGAAGCAAAATTATGTTGTGTATCTGGTGGGATATGAAAACTGTGGTCTATTGTGAGCTATTATAGGCATCCGGAGCTATGGAGAAGGCTACTGATTACAATTAGTACGTTTGAACCGAGCTGTGAATGAAAGACGATCGGAATGGGAGAATAGACATGAAAAGATAGTTTTGCAGCATTAGAAAGCCAGACCACATGTCTCTAGATCCGTCAGTAGTTGTACATGTATCAGAAATGAAATAAGGGACTCTACTTCACCCGCCGTATTTACCAAACATTGCTCCCGCATTTTCCGCATTCTTCCGATCCGTAGCATGTACCTTTTCACAAGTTCAGCAGTTCAGCGGAGACACAAACAAAAATTAGCTCGATAAATAGATCGGTTCAAGGCATTAATACTTCTATAAGCGTAGAATATGTTTACTGACTGAAAGATAAGTCGAAATTAAATGATTTTTATTTTTCAAATCAATTTGCTACAAAAAGCATAAAGTCATACTTCCATATCCAATAACTTTCGTGCGTCAGATAGAAAAAGTGTGGGAGAAATGTAGAACAATACTTTACATGAGGAAATTTGTATGTATTTTGATGTCAATTTCTATGTGACGCCCAGTTCAAATTACATCCAAGCTATACGTATCCTTAATGCGCCTTTGGACATTTATCCAAAGTTTGCAAGCTTATTTTGCCATTAATATGACCAAGTCTTACTTTCATATTATCATTTGTTTTTCCTGAGACTTTAAGATTTCCAATAATTATCTATTTTGTAAATACAAGTATGCTAGCCTACGGAAAAAATGCACCAAAGGCCGGAATTGGAACAACGCCGCCATCGCGAAATAACCGAGCCAACAACAACTGCACACATGCAGTTCAATACATTCAAGCATTACTTTTAAGCTAAAAAATTATTACTGTGTTTAAAATATTTAAAAATCATTATTTATTCTAAATTCTGAATAAAATTGGGTAGGCAAGAAATTTGCAGTTAGCTGCAAATTGTTTACAAATAATTTTATACGAAACGGTAATACTTCAAACAACAAGTAAATATGTAGAAAAGGGCCAAACCGTCCAGTCTGCCAGATTACATGCCCATTAGCATTTGTCCTGTGTGAGCATCTTCTTTATAATCAAACTAAAACTTATGTTGATAGTCGATGTATGATTGCTAACCAACAATCCGATTTTAAGTCTAACACAATTTCGTCAATCCTGTATCTCATTAAGGCCGGTCTTCTACCGTACTGTGCTTACTTGACTTTTCTAAACCTCTTGATCGTATTATACTAACCTAGAAATAAATAAATTTAATTTTGTAGCTCAGCAGAAAATGTCATAATCTCCTATAATGAATCGTACTCAAGTCACTGTATGTGGGTCTCGCATGTTAAGTTAATATAAATGACACTTTTTTTTTATTTAGTTTTTATCTTGTCTTTATTTTATTGTTAAATTGTTTATTTTTATGTGGACACTTGTTCACTTCACAGCTCGATCTCATTCGCTGTCAGGGGGACGGATGGCAGGCTCCTGTACACTATTGGGTCCTGCCAGCTAATTGAAAGATTCGATGGAGTAAAATTACTCAGTGAGAGGATTCCTATTATCTACATCACACTACCCACTCATCCACTCTACGTCTACACATTCGATCACTGAAACCTCTTAATAATTGATCACTTAGACCATTGCAACTAATCACTTAGACCATTACAACAGATCACTTAGACCCGTCTACATATTCGATCACTGAGACCTCTAAATACTTGATCACTTAGACCATAACTATAACATACACAAAGCCACACAAACAATCAACCAAACAACTATAATACAGCTAGATACAATAAAGGTTCAATACTATAGATTGACTATACTACTCTACTTAGTAATATTAAATCTAAAAGACTATAATATCCACTCACACATTCATTCACTAAGGGTTTAATGCATTCGATCACTGAGACTCTCTACCCTTGCTCTTGGGAAACATCCATCCTTTAGATCATTGAGACTTTGTTGGATCACTCACTTTAGACCACCATTCAGTCACTTAGGCCATATCATTTGCAGCCACACAGAGCCAATCATAGAACTATAGCAAATCATCAGGCTGACTACAATTAAGAACCAAAACTATAGATTACACTAACTATACTACTTCTTAGTAATATTAAGCTTAACGAAATCTGCATCTACTCACCAACTTATAGGTTATTCCACACTTTTTTAACTTGTATCCACTTTTCATTTTCTCAGATAAGTATTTATGCACGCGGGAGGACTGTCTGACGACTAAAATGAATAGTCTCAGTTTCGTTATTTTGACCTTGATATCCGTTAGCCTGTTCTGAGAATTATTCTCAGAGACCCAAATTAACATGGACAAGGATAATTACTTTTACAAGCAGCGTCTCACCGGTGCCGACCTATACAGATTATTTTCGGTTCCTTCGTTTCAAGCACATTACAGGAATGATTAATTAGTTTGTTTTTATTGCATGCGAAATAACTACGTCTAAGAGATCTATGCATTTTATTTTATGTTATTGTCGGCATCTACCTTTTACATTTTGTGACATGCAATTCAACAATATTAAGAACTTATTGAGAAGTACCACAAGGATCACTATTAGGTCCATTGTTATTCGTGTTATACATTAACGATATATGTAGCTATATTCCCTACACACTGTTCGATTTTACTTGATACTGGTGATATGGAACTGCTCTCACCTCGCCTGGCTATCAATACTTTTACATTTAATCAAGACCTAGCTCGACTCAATGTCTGGACGGCAACGAGAAATTTTTTGTTAAATCTCAGAGAACATATTGCTCTTTATAATCGACAGGTGGATACGTCCTCTTTTCCTTTACTGTTTTTGGTTTACATCCCCATCGAATATTAAGGAAGTAGTGAAAGAAAAACTTAAGGATGCATATTGCTCTAGTGGTTCCTGGTATAACCATACTGAGACTACAGTTTTAAGGGTTTACCAAATATTGATTTGAGATATCTTTGACATCATATAATGTACACACCACGTCAGGTACGTGAATGTCTGGTCCGAGTGTTGCTTGTTTCCCATAATCATATATTGTATTTTTATTCCTCATATAGGAGAAAGTTGAATATAGCAATTTAATGCTTCTGAGTGGTCTACAAAGGCTGAGACAACTTACAACTAGATAAGGAAATCTCCATAAGAGCTCTTTAACTTTTTTTCAACCAAAGAAAGCTATCATTGCGAAGAATTTATGTGGATCAGTCTATTTATTCATAAAGTATTCTTGAGTATACAAAAATGAAAGAAAATAATTAAAAATAATTAAATAAAAATTAAACTAAATTAACTTAATAGATCTTCAAAAGCTGTTGACAATATTAAGTTTAATTGAGAACTGTGGAAGAGTGCGGACGTTTTCTAATCTGTTCTCTGTTCAAAATATTTAAAAGTTTTTTTATTTCTTCTTTTGTTTTGTTGTTTCTTTAATAATTATGAGTGCTAAACATTATGGAAAATGCAGGGTTGTAAATGAGCGGACTCATTTATCATATCAACTCATCGCTCAACTCAGGACTTGAGTCCGCTCAACAGTTGAGCGGTGGTTCATCGCTCGAAATTTGAGCGGACTCACTGGTTGATCGGACTCAATCGTGAGCGGACTCAGTCTTGAGCGGACTCATTGCTTGAATGAACTTGAGCGGACTCACTGCTGAGCGGACTCATCATTTGAGTCGAGCGGACTCAAATCACATTTTAAATAACATAAAGAGAATCTGATTTAATTAAAATTGAATCTGAAGTTTCAATAAAATAAGAAAAGCTTATAAAAAAGTCATTCATTACATTATAATTTATTAATTTAGCTTTTGCTTATTTTCTTAGCCAACATTTCTTCTTCCTCCTTCCTTCGTTATTTAAAATATGATTTGAGTCCGCTCAACTCAAATGATGAGTCCGCTCAGGCAGTGAGTCCTCTCAAGACTTGAGTCCGCTCAAATCCATTCAAGCAATGAGTCCGCTCAAGACTGAGTCCGCTCACGATTGAGTCCGCTCAACCAGTGAGTCCGCTCAAATTTCGAGCGATGAACCACCGCTCAACTGTTGAGCGGACTCAGTGATTGAGCGGACTCACTGCTTGAGTTGAGCGATGAATTGAGTCAAAATGTGAGTCCTTTACATCCCTGGGAAAATGTGATGAAACAATTTTTGACAAAACAGTTAAATGTGCTTTTTGTTCTCGTTTTTTTTTCACAAGCGTTGTGCCAAAGTAGATGAAGCATTTTTTAAGTTGATTGAATCAAGTGCTAACAATTGCTGGAAGTGCCCCGGTTGTGCTAATATGTCTCTCGATACACTGATCGACAAATTATCAGTTATGTCATGTGAAATTAATTCTTTAAAAAAGCAATTTCTAAATGAAATAACTTCTTTAAAATTGCTAATGAATGATCGTTATTATGAGTCATCCAACAATGTTGGGGTGACCGTTGAAATGCTGGCTGTTTATCAGAATCACGATTTCCGTGCATTATTTCAACCCTTTTAGTTGCATTGCAAAAGCTCATATAAATGCAGTAATCTGGCCGATGATTAAACTCACATGGATATAAGTATGTTGAGCATATCTGAAAAATATCCAATTTTAAGTAGAGTATTGGGGGGAAAAAATATTTTTCTAGTACGTATACTTAAAAGTTACAACTAATTTTGCCAATAGGTACTGTGTATAACTTACCTTGTTGTATCAGCGACAGCAACAGAGGTATCCAGAAGCTACTATTGATCTACTATTTTACTTGTTTGTTTTTTTCCAAATTATTATAATTCAATACATTCATTAATTCTGACATGACATGACTGTCAAAATGATTGTCAAAGAGATTAACTGCGTCACTTTCAGTTCATTTCTAGTCCACCACAACCTGAATCAGTTGAATTACAATATAAAGGAAGAAGAAAAGCAATTCATTCCTTTGTCGTGTATTTTGACATTCATTTGTTCATTTATTGCGTATTCACTCACTTAACCGAAATATTCTAAGCGAAGATTTTCACTATAGCTACGCTAAATATACGTTATCACACTTCTTGTTCGCTCTATCCCTAGGATCCATGAGTAGCTCGATAGTTATTTCAGTCTTAATTCACTAAGCTCTGTGTAATAGATCCAATCTATATTTTCTACGAAGCACTTCATAGTCCTCTTTGGGAGGTTGTTCAACACATGCCTAAATTCCTTATATCACTCCACCATTCGACGAAGATACGATTTGACAAAAATTATCATTGGATAGGTAATAACTATACCCTAGCAGAAATAAATTGCTCATTGGTTTCGAAAACCCTCTTCCCCATACCGGAAGAATCCTGTGTAAACTAGCCCTGTTTCATCTGGGAAATGGTCATGTACATATGTATGTGTAATTTTCTCTGGCTTTTGAATGCGTGTGAAATTTTTTGATGGGGTCCGATGAGCATTTCGATGATCGTTTCCATATTCAAAATTCCTAAGCATCTCCACGAAAATATGATGTGTTGTGTTGATTGAAAATAGCATTGTAAAGTACAGTGAAGTGAATTGTGTAATGTGAAAGCATTTTTAATTGGTAAAAATATATAGGTCAAAACGAATTCTTTTCTAGTTCTTCCGAGTCTCCTTGTAAAATAGTTACCCCGAGGATCGTATAGATCTTTGAAAAAATTCCCCTTCTATCCATTGGGCCATCACTGGTCGTCAAAATCGAAAATGAACGAAAAATCAGAACATGCAGATGTAAAATTATGAAGTTATTGATGATAAAAATAGTGAGCATTTCTATTTCTTCATCATGAATTGACTGATAAATATATCAGTGAGTATTTTATTTATGTCAACAAGAACATAATGTAACAACTCATGGAACTGCTCATCGAGTGATCATGGAAAAGTTCATTATGTTGAAGAAAAGTATATAATGAGTTCAGTCCCGGGTCGAGAACTGATTTCTATAATCAGTTTTATCTAAGGGCTCACGATGAACTCATCGATGAAATCATCAATTCGTATTTCCTATAGGGTATGACTTTAAATATTGCGCAATGTTCCGTAAAGTTTTTGTTTTTACAAAATATTTCCAATTACTCACAACCAATTTTATAGATGTAATGTACACGGATAAGAGTGGGGTATAGAGGCCGGAGATCCGAATTCTAAACACTGCGATCAAAAAGATCATTTATGGTCTGGATCTACCGCATTAAGTACACTTTGTAACGTCGGGTGTGGTTGTGTGCGGATAGCTTAGGAGTAGTCCATGGTTAGGTTCCTTGGAGTTTATATTATTAACAATAAGTTCGGGTATTTTCCATATCTCTTTTATTTATCGTCTCAAATTTCTAACAACTCTTGGTTTAGCACTAATATCTATTTCGTTAAATTTACATTCTGTTTAGTATTGTAATTCAATATTGTTTATTCAATAAATGCACTATTCACTAATGCATTCACTTTATGTTACCAAATCTCGTTTACTATTTGCTTTGTAGCTTTTCTAATAAATCTGGAAAATTATTTAGTAATGTATTTCCATGTTTTCACAAAACTGCTATATACTGGCGAGTAGGGCGATGATGTCGGGTACCTTAATATATATATATTAATCTTGGTAGTAGTGTACGAATATTCTGGCCTAGACTAATACGAAAATCGTACGCATTTCTTAGGTGGAAACAGCACGAGGACGGATAGGCGGTAAACTTGTGTACGGATATTCTGACCTAGTCCAATACCAAAACGTGCGCACATCATCTTAAGTAGCATCAGAACGGATAGTCGGGAGTTGTTGGCAGTCTGGTTACTGGGAGGCAATTGACTGGTCCCTGAGGTACTAGATCTACTTCTATTTCCTCCGGTCTGGTATGATCTGCTCGGCTGGGATAGGTTGGTGGTCTCTGTGCTTCGTTGTGCTAAGGACATAGCTTTTTGATGTCTGATGATTGTGCGTGTACCTAGTGAAGCCTAGCGCGTATATGACCTAGTATGCAGCTTGGTGTTTGAACCTTGGTATGCTATAAGACTACTGGCGTTAGTCTCAAGCCTCTCCTAGCCTAATGGGCGGATCATAACCTTCTCGGGGCCACTACTGTCACTTTTTAAGTGCTAATATGATTAAGCCCGAACGGAGGTACCAGTAACGTTTAAGAGTCTGCATGAAGATTCATTGGGAGTACTCATAATCGTACGATTATGTTATACGAAGCCAAAACATTTCGGTAGCCGACATTGCTAACTTGGTACTACGGGATTGAGGAGCCCCGAATTGATCTACATAGTGGTGATATTCGCCTCAACATTGGGAAGGCTACCTTGTGGGAGCATCGTAGTGTTTGTGGTAGCCCATATGCGGGCAGAGTGAGATTTTCTGAGTCTGCATGACTTAAACGAACATTCTTCCCTAAACAGAGTAGTTTGTTCTTTTGACAAAATTGCATACTGCGTCCGTGAATTTGAGGAATGGTCGCTTATTAAGGTATGCTTAGAGGATTGGCTCTCGGCGTGGAGTTGCGCTAAATCAACCGGGTGCCGTGACCCACATATCGGAAGAGATTTTAGGTAGGTCTCGCTTCGACCAGTAAGTCCAATGTCAAGCATGCACTGCCATAAACTGGTACTTGTTGAGACAGAATATAAATTATATTCTGCCTCTCAAGGGCGCTGATTTTCGTACATTAAGAGTGCCGTGAGATTAAGCCATTACGGCAGGTGCTCACGTAAAACCATGACAGCTTTCTGTAGGTCTGCTCAGTTCGAGCTCCCAATCAAAACTGATTTCTGTCAAGTCAAGTCAAGTTGGTTTGGTTTTTGATCACCTTCCGTGTTGTTGTTGGTTCTTTTTGTTACAGCTGCTGCGCCACATCAGCTGTAATTAATGAATTTCTCGCAAGAGTTTGTTATTAAATTTGGAAGGGACTGGGAGGGAGTGAGGATTGGATATGGTTTGGAATCTGTAGGAAGTTAAGGACTGCAGAGTTTCTATACAGGCAGGTTTTATCAGAGAGATTCCCTGGTTCTTGAGTGGGTTACTTGAGATTACCCCCTGTAGTAATCTCCATTAGTATCATAGAAACTTATTCTACCTACGTTGAGGTAGATTTTTCTAGCATCTGGTTGATCCAAGAGTAAGAGTGACAGGTATTTGACATTTTTCGGTATTAGAATATCCGGCAAGTTGTTTATGAGTGGTTTGACCGATCAGACACTCTTTGATAGGAGTTATATTGGCTGCCTCGTACAATACATCGTTGCGATAGTATTTTCCTTTGGCTCTTCTATGAAGTCCTGTACAAGCTCTAAGGATCTATCTTTCGAGCTTGCTAAGGCGGTCCATATAAGTAAGGGAAATTGAATTGATATCTGGCAGCAAGGGGTCCCTTTATATATGCGCGGTCAGCAGTGGTGCAGTGTGCAATAAATCCGGCGGCATCTGTGTGGTGCGCAGGCGCAGTAGCATTGGGTGTATGATATTCTGTCATGCCCTGGTCACTGCTTCTGATGTTCACGTATTGTTGTAGGGAAAGCTTTATCATTATCTACACTATACCAATAATGCAGGCTCTGGCATGTTTATTTCTCTATTTGTGAGGAGCAAATCATGTAAATGATGGGAGGATGGATGGATTTTATATTATTCTATGTGGATAGGAAGAAACGGGAAGGTGATTTACCCGTCAGGCATGTTACTTTGTTACAACTTTTCATTCAGCATTTTTAGGAAGGTTTTTACTTGGACGGCTGATGGGGTTATGAATCCCTTATACATAGCCACTGGGGCTTTTGTCGGGCAAGTTCTGCGTATTCGCAAATTACATGTTCAGCATTTTCTATACATTTCCGTCACAAAATCGGCTGTGATCGTTTGTGGTTTTTCTAGTTTCATAGGCATGTGTACTTAGGTGGGCAATGGTGGGGATGGTGCCAGTGAATAGACTAATTTGGTGCTCATCGCAGTTTATAGCTTTTATAAAGCCTTTGTATGTGAAGTTAATGAACTTTCTTTGCATGCCTTAATTCAGGAAGGCTCTCCCATTGTAACTGGGGAGCCATTTCTGTTTTTGACATTACTTCTTCTGTTAGGTGTGTGCCACTTTGTAAGGCCGCAGAAGGTTTAGGGTCCTGTAAATGGAGTTTCTGCTCCTTTTCTATCTAGTTAGTCAGCATTTTCAATATCTTTATACACTTCGTGTCCTTGTACATGCCTACCAAAAAGGTTACCTTCCCAGCGGGAAAAATGGAATACCTGCCTTAGACAAGGTTTACTGTCAACATAACCTGGAATGCATTAGTAATGAGTGCATGAACATACATTACGTTGAACTGGTTTAGGAGGGCAGGCGTAATGTGTTGATGCATCGTATTTTTTAGCATGCTATGTACCTTTCATGGAATATTTAGAGAAAGCAGGGGAAATGAATAGATATCTTCATTCGTATTGAGATAGAAATTTGTGCAGCTATATTTGAAGAACAGACTAGTTCCAGTGAGCGCGTGCAGGTCGAAATGAGTCATATTAGTTTCATTTTTTTCTAAGAACAATGAAGGAAGGAAAGTGCGTGCAGATGTGGAAAATATTCTGATTTGTGCATTATTTTCAATAAAGACAAGATTCGAATAAGTGAAGACTTTATTTATTTTCTACACTTTTCTGAAAAAGCAGGAAAAGTTCTTCCCTTTACCCTACAGTGAAAACAGGGAGAGTGAGTGCTTCCCTTTATCTTTCTGAGAGTATAAATTGAATGGTTCTTTCCAACCTTTGAATTGAAGGTATTGGAATTTAGTCCCTTTATCGCGGCTTAACTTTTAAGGATAGATTTCTGCTTGAAAAATACTTTGATCAGATCTCTGGGTCTTGTGTAATTTACACATTTGCTCAGAGACTCCTACATGCCTTCTTTCTTATATATTCCCCGTAATATGGTTTTTACGCAAACATCAAAGGGAACATGTTCTCTTGTCTGTCACCATATACAACTAAATTCCAATATAATAATAATTTTGAGAAAAATACTTCATTACAACACCATTCCCCATGTTGGTACATATACCTACATATGTATATACATACTTGTACACATATTCTCTATCGTCATTCAGGAATGCAGCGCTCAGAAGCATATTTCCTTCTTCCATGGTGTAAATTTCAAACAAGCAAGGTTCAATGAAATTTACGGTGCTAGGAGTGATTTCTGATGGTTTTACGTGCCATTTCCGTGGAACTGATATGTGGCTTGTTAGTTTGTTGGTATATCCGATTGCTTGAAATGTTTATATACGAATAACTTCATGCATACACTGCTGATATCAGCATATTATGAGAGAGCATTGTCATCACAATCTGTATGACAGCAGATGTTGGATCCATGCATTCTATTCATTACAAGAGAACAGGACTCCTGTAGTCCTTTGATTTCGACTATTGTTCTTCCAATATTGTCATTTTCCTTTTATGTTGAACACTATCATATTCAATTTTGATATTGTTATTACCTGTTGAACAACAGTCATGAATTTGAGTGAAACATTGACACAGGCAAAGTGATTTATCGTCTCAAATTAACATGATTGTCTTTTTAAAAGAGACTAGGAAAAATTTAAGCAGTTCTATACCATTCTACGCAACATGTTGACTATTATGATGAGTACATACAATACAAACGTACACATACATATAATATTGCGTCGGTCCACTTTTCATTTAAAACAAGCCCCCATAATCCGCAATAATTTCTAAGGGTCTCTTCCGGAGAGCCACTTGTCTTTCGTGTAATGTTTATCGCCTATGAAACAAGCTAAGCTCACATACATACATACATACATACATACACAGTAGGTAACTACTGCAGAACTCATCAAGCCTCTGGGTTTTTGAGGCGTCTGACAGCCTAGAAAAGGGGCGGCGAAAATTTATTTAAAAGGGGTTTTGTATTTATTCGCTACTAAAAGTGGTCATTTCCCTCATCAAGCTGAACGTATGGGCTCCAATTTAAGTGAAATTATGGATTTAATTTCATCCATAATTCGTAATTTTTATGAGCCGAGCCTAATGTTGGTTTATGGAAACCTTTACAGCCATGAAATTTACGCTTGAACAGTTTTTCCCTTTAGAAAGTGATACATAATGAGGAATCTTTCTTATGCCTTAGAACGAAGGGATGGCTATGGTAACAAGCTTTAAAGAGAAAAGTCCAGTAAAAGGATTTTCTGTTATTAATTTCATGTGCTCCCCTCTATCTAGACCGCTAGCCATCAGGATAAGGATAATAAATTCAAAGAATTTGATTGAAAACCTTCAACGCATATCAGCAGATTTTGAGAAAGTAATATGATGAGAATTTTCCGGTACAGTTGAATGCTAAACGGATGAGTATTCTATATAAATATCAAACGAAAGATATCAGGCGGAAATTTTGAATTCTTTAATCTGATTTAATTTTCTGTGATGACTTTGAGATTTTGTCTTATGTGAAATCTTGTAAAATTAATTCCATTTTTAGCTATATATACTTCTGTATAGAATTAAATCTCCTTTGAGGGACTAGACTAGCGTTTCTCAAGGAACATTATTTCATCTCATTTATTGAGATCAGTTTGTCTAAAAACAAACTGCTTACCGGCATGGAAAAAAGGAAATATATTTGATGAATACATATGTTTTTATGTATGTATGTACGTCTTAATTTATGTTCGTTAAAATTACAAACTGATTCATTGAAGTGTATTGTAAATGGTTGTTGTGGTTTGCCTTTAAAAGGAATATTTTTGAATTTATAATTAGATTTTCAAAACATTAAAGATTTATAAGGTAATTTATGGACACTATGAAAATGCATGGTAATATAATGAATTAGATTAGGATTTATTTAGGAAAGAATAGACTTTTTTCTTATAATAAAGCATTGAGATTGTAGATCGAATCAAATCAATTAAATAATCAACTTGTTTAAGTCCCTCAAATCACACCCGTCAAATCATGAGCCAGATATTTCGGCGCCTTACAAGTTAAGTACAGGTATCTGCCAGATTTGTTTGGCTCAATGATTTATCAACAACTTCCCAGACCTGCTCATACCAGCAAACTATATATACATAGGGGAATGTCGTCAAGGTTGGCCATCTGCGATTTTTTTAGTTTTCACTATTAACTCCCTCGATGTTCGAGCGCGGAAAATCTTCTCTCAGTAACGCCGAACTTTTCGTGACATTACAGATTTGGAGTGTGAACACAAAGCACGTGGTGTGCACTCAGTGGTTTGAAATTCCAAAAAAATGTTTATTTTAGAAACAGTGAATACGACTAGAAAGTGAGGAGATAATATACAATCATCAACGGAAGCACTGTGAATGCGTTGCATGACTCAGATTTGACAACAAAACAAGAGGAAAATTCAATCTTGTAAGAAGTGGTGTCACTTAATGCGGTAATGGCGCTTGTCGTCAAGATTGGCCACTTTGTGTAGTCAGGGTTGGCCCACTGCGAGTGTGTGCTTGGAAGACGCCCCAAAACTGTCCATTGTCCAACATCAGTCCCAACGAAATCTGCCAATAAAACACCAGCTAAAGGAAGATGCCCTCCAAAAAAAAAAAAAAACCCCAGAAAAAGCTCTCTTAGGACAATGCAAGAGAGAAGTGCATTTGATGTGCATCAATATAACGACATTTGACGGAAATGCGATTTAGAAAAATGTGCCATTCAAATTTCGCTAATAAATAGAAAAATGTAACAAATTCAGGTTTTTCTTTTACTCAATTAATTTTTCCATGTCATTTTCAATCATTTCAGCACATTTTTTGTCGACTGGCCAACCTAGACAGCATTTCACTTTTTGTTTTGTATATGCCTATATTTTTTTCACTGTTCACCCAATCAATTTGCAATGTTGAGCAAAAGTGTTCCTCTTTCCCAGATGTGCTTCGATTGACCAAATTCTTCTTTAAACGAAAGTTATGAGCAAAACCCAAAATGATTTCCAAACCTTACGACACTCCCCTACCTATAACCTCTGCTTCTAACAACGCCTTAGACTAGAAATATCTACCTTCAATGATGGTAGAATTAGTTTCTACGACGCGAAATATGATTACAACCAAATGTAATCCCAGATAAGCCCCAAATACTCAGAAAGCGTCTCTGAAATACTAAGCCACTATTTACGTATGTATGTATCTTCTAATCCTAAACATCCCCATAATCCGCAAAACCCATCCTTTATGCTTATTCGCCCCCTTAAAAAAACCATATACATAACTCTAACGAGAATGACAATTATTATTACGGCTAATAACACATAGCAGCTGTACAAGAAAAGAAGACAAGTTAGCGAATGGGAAACAACATCAAAAGGAGGCAGTGATCCGAGAAGAAGATAATACGACATAAAATCGAACTGAAAGCTAAAAATAAGCATTAAGGGACAAAGAAGAGAGTAGAGAATGCTGAGATCTTTTAAGGAAAAGAAGAAAATGGAAGGACCTTACAAACTTGACTTGATTTGGCTTGAGGATGGTAAGACCAACTAAGAGAGTATAGGCCTAATATGTTAATCATCCAATATCCTTAAAGTAACCTAGTGCTCTGTGAGTGCCCCACTATGATGAATAAAATATGTAGCAACTTCTTTTCAAGTCTGGAGGATCTACAAGGTAAAAGTTCAGATGTATCTTGAGATTCCTTAGAGAAGCAGGATAGATCTAGGGCGGTTTTGAAGGTTATCCCATGAGGTCAAGGGGTGCAATGGACCCATTGGAGGTCTAAGTGATACAGGCTACTCTTCTAGCGGTACCACTCTAACCTAACCTAACCTAATCCAGTTCTCTTGAAGAGATTAAGAGCTACAGCTCCTCCTCAACAGATTTCGCAGCTATTGATTACCGTCATTAGCATTGGTGGTTAAAGAAACGAGTCATTGATGAAATCGACTGGTACATTCCATAGTTAGTTCATGATGAGCCACAACGAAGATGATATTTTGAATGTACTTAAAAGCTCAAGGGAGCTTATCACACCTAGTATACACTGAAATGCAAGAACACCTCGTAAAGCTTTTGGTCTATTCTCGAGAGAATCCAATTGAAAGAGTTTAAGCCTATCTGCATATGAAGAGAGGGATAACATAATTGTCCCAATGAAACCCACGCAAGATAAATCGAACGAATCTCCCCTGTACAATCTCGATGCGATTTATACAGACCCCATAGAAAGGAGAGGAAACTCCAAGATGCGTCTAACGAATGTAAAGTAGTAAGAGGATTTGGTTATGAACGGATTATTAAACTCCTTTGACCATCTATTTAAAACATCCATAATAACGAGTAACATCAGCACTAGCAACGATTGTATTAATATGATGAAAGGATAGAGCAATACATTTACTGATATTAAGAGGGAGACAAATAATAGAACGCATTTTATGAAATGCATCTAAGTCCAACACTCGGTTTTAATAGAACAATATACAGAAAATCTTGGCAAAGTATTCTTGAATTAGTTAGAATCAGAGATACGTCATTGATGTATGTAAATTGTAAAAAGAAGCGGTCTAAGATGGTTGCTCTGAGGAACACCAATTTTTTTTATCTATTTCTGCAGAAAGAGCTGCCCGGAATATAACTCACTGCATGCGATCAGATAAATACTACGAACCAGTAGGAAAACCAAGAACAGTGAAGTTTTTAATTGTGTGATTGATTCTATCGGAAACTTTACTGAGATCTATAGAAATGCAATCGACTTGCTTTCCGCTGTTAATAGCAAAAATGCAGAAATTTGTAAACTCTAACAAATACATCGTAGTAGATTTACTTTTTATAAAGCCTCGCTGAGAAAATCGCCGGCGTTCACTTTGTTTAAATACTTTTACTAATAATGCTGATTCTATTCTTGTAGAAGAGCGTTCACAAGGTGTTCATTTTTGAAATTTAATAACAAATATAAAAAAAAACAAAATAAATGAACAATGGGGAGGTATTTTTTACGTCCTGGTACCTTTAACACCTTGGTTCTCCATATTTATTTACTAAAGGAACATAACAAAATTTCAAAACTTGGTCTCTCTTGCTTGAACGCACAACAAATCCAGCCTGAGTCTGTCTTTAATGCAGATGGTATAAGGTCGAAAATAACTTGGGCAGGGCGAAGCCGTTCGACCATTTTCGCCACGTAATACCTGGGATGTGTCGAATTTCCAGAAGTTGACCAGTGTAGTTTTTCTACCACACAATAAATTGTGATTTGTAGTAGGGGAAGGAGGGGAAAAACCGTGTACCGCGGCATTTTCGGGTATTTTGCGAAATTGAGAGACATTTAATGAACATGGTCCTTAGAATCGCGTTAACCGTGCTCTTGGTCACATCTCTGTTCAACTTTAGCTTCGTCCGACAAGTTTTGTTATACTTTCTGCGACAAAACCGGTTTTGAAAGGTAAGCGATCTTTCTTTTATGTGGTTTTGTTGTCTTGCATGCAGTCCAAATTAAAGTCGTTCTCTGAGCGCGGCACGCATCTGAATCCATAATTGGGCCGCGTATATGTTAGTAGCGCACAAGAGCGCTTTAAACTGTTTTATGAACTTTCTTTCGACAACAACCTGTGGGGCAAAATCGGGTTGTATATACCCGGTTTTGTCACAAAAGGAAAATTTCTCATTGTCGATTATACTCCACTGATATTCTTGCTTTTTTTCTCGCCACTGTTATCTATTATTACTAACAATAAATTTTAAATGGTACGGTAGTACTTTAGGAAATCCCAGCGACAGAACTGGTCGGAAAATAGCATGCAAAGTGCTATCGATGAAATATTGAGTGGTAAAATCGGATTTAGGATCAAGCACACAACGTTCCTCAGTCAATATTAGAATATAAAGTAAGTAAAGTTAAGAAGGGTGTGATATACATCGATAAGGCTGCGTAGAAAGGTAGAGAAAGCTTATTTTGTTTGCTATTTATTGAAAAAACACTAAAGCAATACTCCTTCACAAAGGTATGGGAAAATTTAAAACTGTTTTTACGCCAGAGCAAGAAGAACAGCTGAAGGATTATTTAAAAACAATGGAGGCAAGATTATTTGGGCTGACTACAAAGGACCTTAGAGGTTTAGCCTTTGAGTTAGCAAAAAGAAACCTTCTTACACATAACTTTAATCGGCAGGAAGGTATGGCAGGATCTGATTGGCTTAAAAATTTTATTAAGCTGTATCCTACTTTATCACTTCGAGGTCCTGAACGAACATCGGCGGCAAGAGCTATGTGTTTCAATAAACCAGCGGTGGATACCTTTTTTAAACTTCTCTCTGAGCTTATGGACCAATATCATTTTACCCCAGAAAAAATGTTTAAAGTCGACGAAACAGGAATATCAAGCGTTCCGAAAAGCCAGTCAAAAATAATTGCTGAAAGGGGTCGTCGCCAAGTCGGTGTTTTGATTTTTGGTGAGAGGGGCCAGCTCATAACTGTTGAAATTTGTTTTTCCGCTGCCGGCGACTTTGTTCTCCATCTTTAATGATTTTCCCTAAGAAAAGAATGAAAGATGAACTAAAGGACGGAACACAGCCAGGAACAAAAATAGTGTGTTATGAAAGTGGGTGGATGCAAGCTGAAATATTTTTGCAGTGGCTGAAGCATTTCTCCAAACACATCAGTTAACGAGCCTGTACTTTTGTAGCTAGACGGCCATGAAACCCACACCAAAAACTTGGAAGCAATTGATTGGGCGCGAACAAATGGGATTGTTTTGTTGTGTTTGGCCCCACACTGCACGTATCGCTTACAGCCCTGCAATGTAAGCTTCATGGGACCACTAAGAGCATATAACAGTCAAAAAGTTAAAATTTCGCTTCGTAATAATCCTGGTCGTGTGATGTTACTCAATACCAAATTGGGAAACTCTTCGGTGTGGTATATTCTAAAGCAGCTACTCTACAAATTTCTGCTTCAGGCTTCCGGAAAACAGGAATTTGTCCTACGAATCCCGATATATTTTTTGACCATGACTTTTGTCCTGTCGAAAGAACTGTTAATGTGCCACCTGCTGCTGTTTCTACTAGTTGTGCAGGCGAAGCTCCTCCTACTACATCAGCCCCAGTGAATTAGGCTGATTCGAATGATGTTCGCATTTCAGTGGAAGAATTGGTCATCGATTAACAACCATCAACTACGTCAAGACTTTCTATATTGCAAAGTTCCTTGATTTCTTCACGACCAATACCTTCAGGGTTGAAGTCCCAGCTTTCATCTCCGAAATCGGGACCTTTTGGCCTACAAAATAAATTTGTGTCCCCTGAAGATATTTCTCCCATACCAAAGGCTACCAGGATGAAGATTTCGAAAGGAAGAGGAAGAACAGTGATATTAGCCTAATCATCGTATATGACAGAGCTTCAGCAAAGAAAAATAAACGCAGTAAGGTTAAGGTCACAGAAAAAACTGACATTTGTTTATATTGTCAAGAGCAATATTCGGCAACGAAAACAAAAAGATGCGTGGGTTCAATGCCTTGCTTGTCGCCTATGGATACACGAAAGCTGTACACGTCTAAAAGAAGAAGATTTAGACGACTTTAAATGCGATAAGTGCATAAGAAATATCTAAACCCGGTATTGCCCCATATTGCGCACGGTCCTGCCCCTACCACGGAGCAAAATCATTTTTTTAGGCTGAATTATTTCTTTTTAAATTTATAACTGAAATGTTTTTTTTTATTTTTTACTTTTCTGTCCTGTAAACTTTGCCACAGAATGTGCAAATAAATCTATATATCCAAAATTAAAAAAGAAAGACTTTCTCAATCTCCATAATATTGCGCCCCAACCCTTTCCCTAGATTTATACGAGGTCATAAGCCGACACACATCCAAGGGCTGTAGTATGGTGATGCCATTTTCAACAGCCAAATCCAACACCTCAACGGAAAGATGAGAGGCGTAATTGTCTAACAGCCAGTGCCATCTTTACGCATGGGCCTGCTGGGCCTGGGTCCAGGGGCCCGCGATTCATGTGGCCCCTAGCCTAGCCTTCAACAAGTAAGGCAACCTATTACAAGCTAGTTTATCTGTTATAATATGGGTATTGAAAGAAGACCGTGGGATTTATTCGAACTTCCCTATATTCATGGCAACAAGTTTTCATACTAAGTAACGTATAGTGACTGTGTTCGCAGTCCCAGTATTTTTTAAATTTCCGACATATTTTCATTGTATACCTTCAGTAGCCAAACTTAATTTATTTGGTAATCAGCGAAAATTTTGCTACTGTTATTTCATGTTAGGCCAAACGCGCACTAGAGACTTTATGTTACGCACCTTTCTGGTCAATGTTGCCGTCCTGTCGCCATGGGCTAGGTTAGTACGCATAAAATGAGAAAAGTGACACATGTTTTATATCATCATTCAACAATATAAATTTCGAGACGGCAGCTATGTGTATGTGTATTTGTCATAAGGATATAGAAAATGTCAACGCTATTGGGCTCTTCCAATTTGGAGCTCAAAGGAAAATTTCATTTAATGTTTGATGGAGTGCTGAAAAATTCTTTGGATATTTCCGGATAAGGCTTGAAAGCTTTGATGATTTACTACAGATCTTGAGACCTGCTATAACTTATCAAAGTCCTATTATGCGATATTCAATTAAACCCAAACACTTTATAGTTTCTTTAGTTATGATATTTATAATTTCACTTTAATTTCACTTAATACTAAAGAAAAAAAAATATTAATCTTTAAGTATACAGGGTGTTTCAATATCGGTGCACATAACTCAAGGGTTTGATAGATAAGGTGAACGCAAGCAAAACATTTTAAGATGAAATGATAGCGAACCGTCTAAGCTTTTCAAATGCCCAGTCATATTTCCTGTAACAAAAATCATAATATTTTCAAAATTTAACGAATTTTCCCGCCACAATGCATGATAACTATTTAGTTTTTTTTTACAAAATTTAGAAACCCTGGAATGTAACCTTTAATTTGACTACACATGTGCCTACTTAGCTGCAACCGTTTTTGAGATATTCCTGTTTTTGTGATTCATAATTTTATTAATTTTGCTAATTTTGCTAATTTTGCATGGAATTGCATAATAGTAGGCGCGATTAACATCGTCAGTAGCAAAATTAATGAAATTATGAATCACAGAAACGGGAATATTTCAAAAACCGGTGCATTTAGGTAGGTACATGTGCATAGTGAAATTGAAGGTAATATTCTGGGGTTTCTAAATCTTTTAAAACTAAAACTGTATCGTTATTTTATATATTTTGGCGGGAAAATCGTTTAAATTTGAAATAATTAGGATTTTTTTTACTTTAACTTTTTTTGCTAATTCATATAATACCGTCGAAATGACGCAGCCTACCCCCCCCCCCCCTCACCAATAATTTTTTGCTTGTCTCCACCTCAGCTGTCAAACTTGTGAGTTATGTGTACCGATAATGAAACACCCTGTATAGCGAGAAACTGTGAGAAAATATTTCACTTACCAAAGAAGTAATGCTAATGAATTCACTCCGCTTATCAAAACCTGAAAAAAATGGAAGCGGTTAAGTTTTTTCAATGAAATTCATAAGTATGTTTTGGGTGTTTTTAAAAAAAAATTTAAATACAGTTTTTTTTTTGCGATTTCTTATAATATTTATAAATGTTGTTTTTTTTTTTAAGATTATATTTATCTACATAAACGAAAGTTAATGTTAGTAGGTATGCTGCTCTTTAAGGTATAGATGCGCAGGTGCTGCACTTGCAGGCAATTGTAGTCAGCCGATATTTTTCAACAGATATTTGGCGTCAAAATAAATTTTTCTGTCCTCTTAATGAAGTGCATCAGGTCTAGGTAGGAAGGCAGATCCAACAGTAGCCATGTATCCACTGTGGGCACACCGCATTATGGATATACAGATTACTCAAAGATGTCTTGAAGTCCCTCAGTAATTTAGATGGTCTCCGAGGGCCACTACTACCTACACAGGACAATCCCCTAAATTTAAGACAAAATTTTTTCCTAAAAATTAATGTCAGTTTCCCTGATATAAAGGGAAAATCAGTTTAATTAATGGATGTAGGTATTTGGCACCAGAAAACCTAAATAGTAGATACGTAAAATTCCCGAAATGTTAAACAGATAAAAGGAAGAAAACATTCAATAAATCATGTATTACTCTACATTTGAAAGTACCCACTTTATTTTCGGGATAGAAACCGAAGGTTTCCCCGTTCAGACCACGATGCCCTATTACCAAAACCTACAGCGATGACAGTAAAACCAAACTTCCGGTGTCATAGCATTAAACGGGATGCGGGACAGAGGGCATTTCCCGTTCAGTCCATGGCTCCCTAGCGGAAAAGTCTACAAAATGTCCAAGCTTACGTCTCCTCAAAAATAGAACCAAGTTTGTCTTTGTATCTGAGTATCGCACGATAGTGCAATCAACACCATCCCAGGCTCCTAGGGTACACAATCTGCGATCCAGTCCCCCCGTTTATTGAACCATTGAATAAATAGCCATCTCAGTTGATCTACCTCTTCGGTATACGTGCCGCCAGGTATTTAATATGTTCGTCAATGAGCTTCTTCAGGCATTTCAAAAGGAATGCGAAAAGGCTTTCAAGCTTCGGCTCATTTTCCTCTATAAACTTTACAAACATATTCAAAAGTGATACATGCCCTATATATGGCATTAGTGAAACAAGCCAGCGTGATGGTCTCTGACTTCAGAAAAACCGGAAAAATTTCCTCCAGACCCGGAACTCTGAAAATCGAGATGGTTGAAATTTACCATTTCACTTTCTCAACATTAACCAACTTAGCAGTAGTGGACGAATCACAGCCAATGCAGGATGGTAGGGGAAGCTTGCAGCTGCAGGTATTTTTCAAGCATTCAGCCTGGGAAATGCGTCGAAAGCAGAATTCTATATGCTTCTTTCTTCCAGACCATAACCTTCTCAGAATACTCAGTCTGGCTCAGTCAGGTTACTCTTCAAAGACCTGATCAGCCTAACGTGTTCGCCTGTGTTTTTGATTACCCGACACGCTTTTTGTAGTTTGGCACTATCTTACAAAAAATAAAGCGGAGATTGTTTAACTTTCGGAAAAATACATGACCATATATGAGCTTCCTGACGGTACCTTGCAGTATCACTAATGCAGTAAAATATCGTAGGTAGGTACTACATCATAAGAGCTAAAGGCACTCATTAAGAAATACAAGAAAAAAAACTCCATCCGAAATCGAACGAGTTGAACCTTCAGTCTAAGCACTAATAAAAGAAGACACATTTATAATTTACTAGCAAAACAGTTTAAAGATAACTACGAAAGAATTTGGGGGAGCTGATCACTTAGTATAAAAATATCTTAAATCAAGATAAACAAACAAATTTTAAATTACCCACAATTTTTAATTTTTCTCAATTATTCCTAATTAAATCGCGCTTATTTCCCACATAGTAAGAATCAAAACAGCTTATTTCCAAGAAGTCCGCAACTGAAGGGGCTTTTTTTTTTTTAATCACCGACAAAATGCCGTAATTAGTAATTTCTAAAATAATTATATAATTAAGAAAATCAATAACTTAGCTTTAATTGGGTCTTTAATGAGGTTGAAAATAAACCACTAAAAATATCTTTGTATCGAAATTCAACTTTTATCTGCCATATTTATTGAATGTCCGTGGAAAACATTTTAGCATGGAAATATGTTCTTTTGATAAGACGCCTCTCTGGTTATGCGCTGTATAAATGTACTTCAGTGTGTTAGGTCTACAAGGACCTAAGCAGAAAAATGAAAGCATATAATAAATAAGAAGGCAGTGAAGATATATATATTCATAGGTAGCTTAAAATTCAAAATAATTTTTATTCATTCAATTACAATTGGCTTAGCTACTAATAATAGATCTAAAACGCAAAAATAATACAAATAAAAATGAATGTAAAAAAAAAAAATTGAAATGATACGATGTAGTACAATAAAAAATAATTTAAAAAAATGCTTTAGTGTTTTCACCCGAAATTAAAAACAAAACACTATTAGTAACTTGTTAGATAAGTACGGAAATGCTATAAATATCAGTTCTGCCTATAGGAACGTGGTGAGGATGAGTACTTCCCAGCAGCAAAGTTAAACCAAATTATTAGAAAGAAGACTCCAGAGTTTGAGAGAAACTAAATAAGAGCTTCTGATATTACCCCTATACCACTGCTTAATATTTCCATAGCCACACAAAAGGAATCCCGGAGTCAAACGACCAAACTTGTAAAATCCACGTCATATAAGGAGGGTAGTCAATCCAAAATAGAACCGAAACAAAATTTTCTGTTAATGAGCCAAAAGGGAGTGTTAAAACCAAGAAGAGAATATGATGAAAAAAAAACAAATCCGCGGAAGAAGAATCTACTGATTCATCAGATTGAGACAGTACCACATCTGATTTACATGGACTCAGATTATGACGAATTTGGGGACGATAATGACGTAGAGTGCATATTTTGCACTGGCCGTTTTTCGGATGCCTGACATGGCGAAAAGTGAGATAGATGCAAGTCGTGCTATCGATGGGCTCATGCAAATTATGGTGAAATCAAAGAACAGCTTTTAATTTGTTGCGTTTGTGACCTATTATCGATTGCAAATAAAAAACCTTCTTGAAATAAATACGTTGTAGATTTCAATCAGTTTTTCCTTTTTAAGTTGTAGACAATTTAATTCTATTATTTCAGCTCCTAATTCCAGTATCTAAAAACACCAGCTAGCATTATAGTGAGTTTCGGCCTATAAGTATATTACCATTTCTCTCAAGGTAATTGAGAAAATAATGCACTTACAAATCTCTCATTATTTATTTTTGAATGGTCTTATGCACAAGTATCAATCTGGTTTTCGTCCTGGGCATAACTGTACATCTGCTCTCCTTAAAGTGAGCAATGATATCGCGCGTTCGGTTGATAAAGATGAACTAACGGTACTAGTTCTGTTCGATTACTCCACGGCATTTGATATTGTTAATCATACACTTCTTCACACGAAACTTATAAGGAATTTTAACTTCTCTTCTGATTCTCCAAAGTTAATTTATGACTACTTGAGCAACAGGTCACAAGCAGTTTTTTTCAAATGGTTCTCAATCATCTTTTTTACCAGTGGTATCTGGTGTACCTCAGGGATCCATTCTTGGGCCCCTGTTATTTTCCATGTTTATAAATGATATTTTTGCTCACGTCAAGTATTCTAATCTGCACTTATATGCTGATGATGTTCAATTGTATAGATCTAATGTACTTGGCCTGATTGAGGATTGTATCTCTAGGGTTAATGAGGATTTGGAGGCTATTTACTTGTGGTCCTGTAGAAATAAACTAAGGCTTAATCCCTCAAAATCTAAGTGTTTGCTGATACATAGGCGTGTACTAAATATGGATGGCTTTCCGTTAACAACACTGCTATTCCTCTTGTTGATTCAGCTAAAATTCTTGGGGTGATTTGCAATAAAACACTGACATGGGATCGGCATAGCAATTCTGTTGTGAGTAGAGTTTATGCAGGACTTCGTTCTCTATGGGTGTCTAGCCATTTTACACCTATGCCTACGCGACTATTTTTAGTGCGTAAATTGTTAATACCTATTATGACTAATGGATGTGAAATATTTGGAAAGCTTGATTACAATAATAGAAGAAAAGTTGAGATTGCCTTTAATTCTATCATCCGATACGTTCATAGTCTCAGGAGATTTGATCATGTTTCTCAATTTAAGAATTCAATTTTAGGGTGCTATTTTTCTGTTTATCTTGATTACTGCTCAGTAATTTATTTAATCAAAATTATTAAGTTTAAATGTCCGCGGTATCTTTACGACCACCTGGTATTCTCTAGGTTCAACAGAACACATCATTTGTTACTACCGCGGAATAATTTCCTTATTACCCAACGCCTGTTTTTTTGCCATGCTATTAGAATATGGAATGACTTACCACAATCGATAAAAGACATGATCCAGTCCAACACTTTAACTACAATTAGAAGTACTGTTTTTATGTTTCTTAATCCTAGTAGTTAGCATTGCTTTTTTTTTTCTTTTACTTTATATTGTTATTTTTTGTTTTATATTTTTAGTTAATTATGCTCTAATTGTTTGAGCTTTCTGTCACTCATCCATTAGTACATAGGTACTACTTAGTCATATTGTTTTTATTTTGATTTTCTTGTACAAATAAAAAAGATTTATGTCTTAATTGTACAATAGTTATGTTAATAATAAATTTGAATTTGAATTAAATTTGAATTAATATGAGATATGTCTCATATTACGAAACACTTGTGTCTCATATTAGCTGACCAAAAATAAAAGCAGAAAAATCTGATGGTAAAAGTTTTTAGAAATTAGGGAAACAAATATGAGTAAAAAACATCTAAAATTCAACTAAAGTCATTAAATTACATCTCAGAAACTACAATTGCATTTGTATGTGCGTTGATTTCGTAAATATTAAAGTTTTACAAAAAGTCCCTCATAATAGGCTACTTTCCTCTAATTCGAATATATTCAAAGACTTTAGATTTAGATTTTTGGAGGAGTGTTTAGGCGTTGCGTTGGTCTCGCATTCACTGCGACCTGAAAGATCTATTGTGAGTCCCTGTTCAATTTACTCCCATTTTAGTTTTAGACTGTTAATGTAGTTTAAATCATTCTGGGACTTAGGTTCGACACGTAGTTTGTGTGGAGGAAAAGCATGTTGAAGGTGGAGTAATCTCCTCCTGGCAAATGCTGCACAGATACAGAGCAGGTGCTCCGAGATTTCGTGAGCATCCTAACAGAAGTGGCAGGATGAAATCTCATTGTCAGCGTAGCCCATGTTGTATAGATGATACCTCAATGTCTTTCCCCCAGAGTTGTCGATAAACCTTTTTGCCTGACGAACTCCCTAAAGCCTTTCCCTTTCCCCTTCGACGTAGAGAGCTAAACTCTCCCACACATATGAACGTATGCACACGCCCACACGCATCACACAGAGTGAAACCCTAGAATACGGAACGTGCGATCAAGCCACCCTTTCAACCCCCACCACCACCTATTTAGGCATCTATATTATCACCGGGCAACGGCAGACTGATAGGCAAAGAACTACCATTTTCCGTGAAGTGAGGAAACAAAAGAAGGGAAATAATTTATTTGCATTACAAATAGTATCAAACTTGAATCTTCCAGTCACCAAAAGATGAGTCCAGCAAATTTTGAGCCTGGACGAAAACATTGTTTTCTAAAAACCTCCTCTTACTGCATTACACTAGGACTAAAAGGTTGGAATTCGCTAAAAAGTATATGAGTTGGACTAGTTAATGGGATATATGTAGTGCTCTTTAGAGATGACAAGAAGTTTAATTTGGGCGGTCCTGACGGGTTCGCACGTTACTGGCATGACAAAAGAATGTAGGAGGAGGTCATAATGAGCAGGAATGTATATATGGTATAAGAATTTTGTTTGTTTATATAATTTTCACTTTTTTTTTTTTTTAGTCTTTTGCAAGTCAAAACACAGTGGAAAAGTTCTTGCACAATTTGTTAGTCATGATTTTAAGCCTTACTTGCATACTCCTACCTCTTCTAACTTATTCCATAAGCGACTATCTATTTTTCTAATAGTCTCATTCCATAGATTCTGAAATTTATACCTACCAAATCTAGATTGAAATCCACCTTAAAAATTTATTAAATTATTTAAATTAAATGTTCACAAAAAGAGAAAAATAAAAACATCTCGAAAAACCAATTCATTTCCTTCCAAAGTGGGTATAATTCTAATTTCAATTGTAAAAATTAAAAGCCCACCATCTCAGGTCTGTTAAATCCTATTAGCGGCTTGAAAGGGAAAAGGAAAAATGTGTTTTTCCTCTTCGCAAGCTGTATTTACACTAATGCTCAGTGGTAACAATTTGATACAATTGTCGCCAGCCTAAGAGACGAGACAAGTGGCACTCAGGAGATAAGCCATTCTAATCCAATTTGAAGGCATTTGAATTCAAGCGAACTTCACCCTTAATCTGCCTCATTTTTCTTGTCTTTTAAAGAAGACTGAAAAAGGGGGAAGTACAGGTAATAAAATGATCTCAATAGCGCGTCTGTATGGGAAATAACTGGCGACCGACATGGGAGGTGTCAGGTCAACAACAACAACAACAACAACAACAAAACAATTTAAAAATTATTTTTAAATATGTTAAATTGGAATTTTGCATGAAATGTCCATTTCCCCAAAGTTGTTGTTTTTTTTTTTTTGTTCACTTTTATTTTTGTTATCTGATTTTCAGGCGTAAATTGGGAGATATTTTTTCGATTTTATACACCAAAAACAATTTTCATGAAAATATTTTTGTTGCTATATTCGTTCGTATTCATTTTACACTAATGTAAAATTAATAAAGGAACTCTTCGCTTGTAAAAACATACATAAACGAGGTAAATGTTGGAATTAAAATGCAGACGAAACTATATAAAAACATTTTTAAAACATTTAACAATATTATTTACATTTTATTACTTACAAATGATAGAATGACGACAGATGTACGTTTTTTTTTTATATATTTTTATTTTTTGTGATATTTCATATTTCGATAAATATTGGAGAGCACTTGCATCTGATAAACAGGACGGTTTTATTTTATGTGGAAAATTTGCTTAAAAACTACATAAATCTACAATATGTGGGTGGATAAAGCTCTGCTCACTCATCCTATCAGTGAAAACATTGAGCTTTAAATTTATTCCAAAAATCTGGATGGAAGTAAAATGTGAAATACATGGGAGTGCATTGGTAAGTATTGTTCACAACTTTCAAAAACGAGAAACAATTATTATGTAAAAAATTTTCTGATAAATGGAAAATAGTTATTACAGGTGCAAAATCTTTATCCTTCAGGTTTCAAGTCAAAAAAGCCCAAGATCCTCTCCAATCCTTTAGTTGTGGGTTCAATACAGGTACACCCACAGGAAGTAACTGGAAGGGGAATGAAGGAATTATAGCAACAGATACCTCATTTTTACAGATGAATCGAAAACGATAGAAGGTATAGGAATTGAATTATATACTCTAACAACTGGGACTGGCACAAATCATATAGTCTGGTGGGAAAATGTCAGGGCCGGATCTGTGGTGGGAGGGGACACTTCCCCCGGGCAGTAGTTTTAAAGGAACAACAACACGACGGACTTGTGAACTAATAAGGAGACGATAATAAATCTAATTACAAGTATTGGATTTTTTTCTCAGACCATACTTAACTCCTTTGCTGACATCACACTTTTAATTGTGCTTATAGTATACAGCCAGTCAATTTACTTTCTATTAAATTAAAGTCTGGAAGCCTCTGTAAACTAATTAAACCGAAAATTTCGCTAAATCCACAAATTTTACCTTAGATTAATTGATTTCAAAAATTATGCAAATGTACTAAAGTAGCTGCAAATCCTCCCCACAATCATCCAATCATATATAACAAGTGTAGACAAAATATACGACAAGCGCAGAGTTGCTAAAAAAATAAATATTTTTATGCCAGCTAAATTTAGTCGTTTTAGCCGGAGTTAAGGCCTGTGAATCCGACTAAATTTTCAATTAAGTGGTGGAAACGGGGGTGGGGGGGGGGGGGGGGGGGTTCAAATTTGGAAAACGTAGTACAGAATCGAATTCCTTAGGCTCTGAGAAGAAGTTTTAGTGCATACACTCCTATACTCGGAGGCTTAAACAGCTATTTATAGCCATCCCCATACTCATTTTTTTAGTATTTCAATCTTTTTTATTCGAACTGAAGTACTAGATTTTTCGCACCTCAGATCGGCTCTACCTCGGAAGAGTTATGTCCGATCGGAAAGTGGGTTTCACTGTTCACCTCAGCTCAGTACCTGCAGAAGAAAAATTTTCCCTGCATACTTTTAGGCTATACCGGATGTTGGATATCAAACTTAAAATATTGCCGAGTACTATCGGGTTGTGTCTTTCTTTCCCGATTCAGAAAACTTTTTCGGGACGTTTATACCGCCGGAAAACCTATTTGGGTCACATAAACCCCAGCTACTACATTTCCCATATATTCTTGCAGTTCTTGCTTCCATGGGCAGTAGTTCTCTGTCGTGAACATTTTTATCATAGGAAGTCATTTTCCACATCTCACCAATTCCGGTAAATCACGAGCTGTAAAAAAGTTCACTTTTCACCCAAGAAAGTCGCTCAAGTTTTCCACGCTTAATGGGAATAAAAATTGTGAGATCTACTCTAGGACGTGGCAGGGAGTGCCGGTTTTTAAAAGGACAAAGGAAAAATAAAAAAATAAAACAAACTAAAAAATAAAATTAAAATTCAGTCCTGTCTTGCTCCTTACTTTGCTGTTTACTCGTTCTGAAAAAAAGAAGAAGGCCAGCATTAATTATGTGTCAACAGAATACGGGTAGAAATATTAAGCTGCTGTTGCGTGTGAGCAGCAGGGTAGCAAAATGATATAGTGTTGCAGATTAGTCTCTGTAGCAGAATTATTCTTCTGCTTAGTTGTGGGCAGGAGTGTTGCAGATTGCTCTCTGCGCAGAATTATTTTCTGCTTAGGTGGAGGAAATGATAGGATTTTTCAGATTACCCTCTGAAATATAGAATTTATCTTCTATGTTTGAGGTTGGGAATATTATTCTTGAATTTAAATGAATCTATAAACCAGATGAACTCTGAACCAAGAATGATTTTCTGCTGCGGTTCGTCGACTTTATATAGCCGCTGTATCCAGTTATTTGTATTCTTTGTGTTCATAAAATAAGCTGCGTTTGTAATGATTCGATATTTAACTTTCCTTTGAGATTCAAACAACAATTAAGATCTATAATAGATGTAACGAAGTTACAGATTTGAGGCGGAGTAAAGGTATTTTAGCCCACCAGTGGATTATTTAATGAAAACTCGAACTTAAGTTCAAGTAAACACGCCACTGGGGGCTTGCGAACGAAGCTGCCATATCCACTTGCAGCATGATCTGCATGATCATCACATGTACAAGCCAAATACAATACTATAAGCTTTTCAAATGAGCTTGAAATATCTACTTGGTATAAACAACTTGCACAAATGGAAGCATCAGCCACACACCCACTGAGAAGCACATCAGTCAACCACAGAAATCAATCTGGTCACCGAGGTCGAAGAGTTGGGTGGTCAGACAATTTTTGCTGTTTGATATGATCAGCGTGAAGAATTTCGTCTTAAGATTACCGTGATACGCCGTGTGAGAAATCCCCGTGCCATCCATCCTAATCCATTGTGTTAAGGTCAGCGTGAACTATCCCGCCTTAACATTTTCCTGTTACGTTGTGCGGTATATCCCCGTACTTTGCCTTTGAGGTAGCGTGGAACATTCCGCCTTGATATTTCTTTGGGACGTCGTCCCCGTACCATCTATCCCACTACTTCACGTACGTATTAAGGTTCTTATAAAATATCCCACCTTAACATTTTTTCGAGCGTCGAGTGGGGCATCCCCGTACTATCCGCCGTTTCCTTAGATAAGTGTATTAGAATTAAGACACTGGTACGCCGTACAAGGAATCCATGTACCCCTTCTAAAAGTAGTGAGGCCTGTGTAAAAACTCCGCCTCCGCCAATATTCTCTCTTTGGTGCGTCACCTGGTCACTCTCTCAGGTTATCATAGTGGTAAGCCGCGTGAATTTCCCCTTACCACTACATAGTCTTTAGTGTAGACGATACATAGATTTATGTTAAATTAGCTTTGTAAATGTTGGGCTATTTCATTGAATAAAGAATTATTATTATTTTTATTGTAACTGAAGCAATTTCAATTTTAAGAAACCCAGGTCTGACGAGCTATCCACAGCCGTCCCACTGAAACTCCGTTACATAGATTTCATTTTTTTGTTTAATTTAAAGTTCTTTTTATTTAACAATCATTATTGCTTCAAATTGTTTTATGCACAGAATTTAATAGGTCATTTATCAAATACATATGATGCGAGTATACCCTAACGAAGCTCGTCAGGCCCAAAAATAGCAAAGAAAAGGCAAATTTTTTGCCGTTAAATATTATAAAATAAATAGTTTACGTAAATGTGGCAATGAATGTGTATCATACACAAATTAGAAAATGTAATATTAACAAAATAATTATAAATCACTTTTAAGTGTATCTCATATACATTTGTATTTCTTATTTATTGTATCATTTACATAGAAAATGTTATATACACATCACTTTTGTAATTACGACAATAAAATTGTATCTTATGCATATTTTTATTGTTCGTCAGTTGTGTCACTAACAAGTGATATGTTTTTTAACATATCAGTGTTCAGTTGATTTACACTATGGATGTACTATTAACACAACATTAGTATAAAAAACATTTAACTGAAATGTTACTCAAACAACGAATATGTTTTTGTTATAATTCAGGTGTAAATAAAACATTTTAGAAAAAACCAAGAGATATGTATAGATAACACATCAATTAATGGTTAATTGATATTTAAACAGAGAACATACTATTCTTAACTTACAAAATGGATTTCTCTGTCACAAATCGTTTGTTCTCTTCTCGTTTGTAATCTTTCAGAGGAATGCATGAATTTTATTCCCGAATTTGCGCGTTTATCCGCTCCAATTGATGATCGTCTGGCAATCTTTGAAGGTTTTATGAACTACATTTTAGATAAATATGCACCTGTAAGAACTAAATGATTAAGATCCACCAGTAATCCATGGTTCTCCAGAGAAATCCACTCTCTGATCAAGGAAAGGGACTATTTTTACCTTATTTATAGGAGATCAAGTGACACTTTTATGCGTAATATGTATCGAAGAGCACGGAATAGGGTTACGTCTGCTATCCGCAATGTGAAGCGCGAGTACTTTCATTCCAAACTTGATATTAATTTGGACCCAAGGCTTCTGTGGAGTAACTTAAAACAGTACGGGCTATGCAATAATGAGAAGGCTTGCTGCAATTTTCATCCTGATGAACTTAATCAATATTTTACCACTAGCGTAGTTTCTGCGAGGCCACAATCATTGGCAGGGGCCACAGTCGAAACTTTGGCACACTCATTAGTAAACCGTAAGGCACCAGAGTTACCAAACTTGTTTTCTTTCAGGTGCGTTGATTCTGATGAATTGTCCATGGTCATTTTTCTATAAAGTCCGATGCTGTTGGACCAGACGGCTTACCACCACGCTTTCTTAAAAGTATTTTTCCTAACATCCAAAATGCAATCCTGCTCCTATTCAATGCATGACTTACAACAACATCTACGTGTCCCTCCTCGTGGAAAGTGGCCACTGTCATCCCAATTGCCAAAAATAAATCACCTACCACTGTTTCTGATTACCGTCCGGTAAGTGTGTTATGCTTTCTGTCAAAAGCCCTTGAAAAGCTCATGTACTGGCAATTGAATTCTTTTGTAGAGGAAAATCGTATGATATCGGCCTGGCAGTTGGGATTTCGCTCCCTCCACAGTTGTGAAACTGCTTTATTATGCGTTACGTCCGATTTGCGTGCGGCACTTGACAACGATGAGTTTACAATAGTGATATTGCTGGACTTTTCCAAGGCCTTCGATAGCGTAAACCTTTTTAAACTTATATCCAAACTAAAAAATATTTTCAATTTCAAATAGTTCAGCCTGTAGGCTTGTGATGAGCTAATCGAAAGCAACGTGTAAAAGTGGATGGTGAGTTTTCTGGTCTTTTATCACTGTGTACAGGTGTTCCACAAGGTTCTATTCTTGGACCACTTCTGTTCTCTCTATTTATAAATGATCTGCCACAGAAAATCCAATTCGCTAAGGTTCACTTGTATGCGGATGAGACGTGCAGATTTAGCATAGTAGCTCTATCGGCCTTATGGAAAACTGTTTGGGTTGCATTAACGAGGATCTAGTAAACCTATCTGAGTGGGCTTGTGATAATGATATAAGGCTTAACCCTGCGAAATGCTCTGCAATCCCAATACACAACCCAGGCTTTTACCCCGAGCAGCTTCCACCAGTATGTATCGACTCTGTTACCCTTCCGTATGTATATAAGGTTAAGAACCTAGGAGTTATGATAAATTCAAATTTAAAGTGCACAGATTATATTAGCGCACAATTGAGGAAAATTTATTCTGGTATGCGGATGTTGTGGTTGTGTGCTGATATACTACCACTCCGCACTCGTGAGAGACTTATCAGGGATCTCCTCTTGCCTCACTTCTGCTTTGGAAACTTTGTTTACCCTAAACTAGATGCTGCAAGTGAACGTAGAATGGATGTAGCCTTTAACGACTGCCTTCGGTTTATCAATGGACTGCGACGTTATGATCACATCACACCCTATAGAACATCGTTGTTATGCTGTACACTGCAGACATACTTGCATCGCAGAGGGTTGATCTTCCTCTTCGGCCTTATTACCTTACGCAAACCTAGATATCTTTCTGATAGCTTGCAATTTCAGTGTTCAGCAAGACAACGAAAAATTCTTATTCCCAGATTTTCTAAACGAGTCATGGAGGGTTCTTTCCCTGTTCAGTTGATTCGTCTTTGGAATAATTTACCCACACATATCCAGGGGGCGGAAAGCATGCATACTTTTAGAAGGTTACTCCGGTCACATAATCTTTAGTCTTTTATTATTCTTTTAAGTTTTTTATTTATTTTTTATTTTTTATATATTAATAATTCTTTGTTTTCCTTTGCTAAATTTTCTTTTCTCTTTTTTTTTCTTTTACTCTTCTATCTTTGCTTATATGATTTCTTCTTTTAACTTTTAAATTGAACTAAATTGAATTGAATTACCTTTATGAAGTGAATTAAATTTATTAATTTAGTCTGTAAGTAGTATAAGTTCAATCATAATTAATTTTAGAATTATTTATAAGAAAGTACTGCATAAGATAAATATCTTGTGTACAATATTTTTTAATAAATATGGATATGAATAAGTGTTAGCGATTACCGTCGTCATTATATACGTTTACAACACTCTTTTTTCCGTGTGGGCTTATTTTAACCGTTGCATTAGCTACTTTAATATGGTCTTTATATGTTAATAGTTTACTTTTAATGATAAGGAGTTTCCAAATTAGAAAAACCAAAAAAATTACTTTTCGAATCACGAATTTTTCAGTGTTTTTTATAATTTTCAATTTTTTTATTATTATTTATGCTAATAATAGATTGAATTGCAATCACAGAATTTTCTTTAATGTAATATTACTAAAGTTGAATGAATTAAATAAAAAAAAAACTGGCAGAAACCATCCTGAAATTTATGTTTTTCATATCAATGTACCGCACCATACTGATAGTGCCAAGCTGGACCAATGTGCATTTATATTAACGTATATTTCACTACACTGAAGAAAAAAAAGATTAGTTGCTTTACACCAATGAATTTGTTTCATCAACAAATAATATCAGTTGATTTTCAGCTTACGAATCATATTCGTTAAGAAAACTTATTGGCATTAGTGGATTTAGCTAATCTTGTTTAGTCATAGTTAGCTTTGATAATCTTTCGGAATTGCGTATCCGAGAATCTTTTGTTTTTTCAACTAATTTTTTTGTTGAATTAACTAATTTTTACATAATTAGTTACGAATAGGAATATCAGCTAAAACAGTCGTTATTTATACCAGTCTTTAGAAGCAACTATTAGAACAATCGACTAATTAATATTGCTCTTTCAGCAAATTCAATTCTCAAAATTAACTAATTGTTTAAGATTTTGAATATAGGATTATTTAAAACAACTGAAACATTAGTTTGAATACATAAAGTGTAATCAACTAATCGAATTTGTTAAAATGTACAATAAAATTGGAAAGTTTGTGAGGTTGTTTGCTCAGTCGTTCGGGATTGCTCGGGCGCCAATTGTTCGGTCGGTAGCAAAACGTCGAAATTTGACTCTGGGTAGCTTCAGTGGAGTGAGGGGTTCAAATGACAACAGTTGGATTGAGTTCAAATTAAATCTTTATTCTCTTGCGTCCCTATCACAAATGTGAAATTAGTAAATTTCTTGTCTAGGTTTCCTAAATCTAATTTGAGTGTATGACAGGAGAGACTTCCGTTGTACACACACGTATTAACTAGTGGTTTCCGTTGCTCAAGTACCACCACTAGTCCTCCATTGTTCACGTACTACCAATAGCTCTCCGTCCTTCACGTAGTGGCTCACAGGCATGGTTTGGAGGTGGAGGAGGATTTCCTAGGTCTCCCGGACAAGCCAGTTCAACTTACTAGAAATGTTGTGCAGGAAATTCGGGTAGGCGGATGTAGGTGTCTAGTGAATCTATACTGCCCTACTTATAACATCAATTCAAAAAGCTATTGTGAATTACATGAAGGAAAATTTTCTATATAAAGCTTCACTCATACATTTCTAAATATCTATCTATGTACAGGTTCGTTACAACTTCAACTAATTTTTTAGTTGATCATAATAACAAAATGCAATGAATTTAATTATTTTTATTTTTATATGACTTATTATCCCGCAGTTGGGTAATAATATTTTTAAAAACGAAGAAAAAAAGCGTTCCGTATGGCCAGAAACTCTATGTATAGGTACTATCAGTACAACTGAGAATCTCTGCCTACTGTAGACGCTGAAGAAAATATTAAGCAAACCCCAAATAATACACTCAGTATAAGTTCTGAGTGTGAATTATATGAGTCAAAAATTTCTGATTTGCTGATTTCACGAATGTATACCTAAGTCGAAATTACGAATTGAGTTTTAAAATGTCCAAGCGAAAGTGATATTGATAAAAGATTAGTCAAAGCAAAAGTTCAAAAGTTCGATTCAATTGGTTTAAATTAATGGTTTTAGGCATAAGTTTCTAGAACGATGAAGTAAATGATGGTAAATAATACTAAAAATGGTTATAATTAATTTCGCAGGTAATTTCTCAATACAAGAGTAAATTGGCGCTAAACGTTTTCCCAATACACTTAAAATATTGTAAATTTTGTATGACAACACCACGGGTTTCAAGATTTATTTCATTTTTTAAATTATATTTATTATTTTTCAAAAATGCTACATATATACAGAATTTTAACTCTTTAAGTCAAAGCGTTCTCGAGTTATCGACAGACGGAAAAAATCAAAATAGCAACTAATACATAAATCCAATCCATTTTTTCTTTATTAGCAATATACGTTACCAGCGAAATGATAAACTCAGTAAGACTTATGGGCGAATTATATTATTCATATCAACTAATGTATGTACTTCGTTAATTTAGAAAATTGTGATGTTACATCATATTAAAAAAATATTTAAAAATTTATTTTTTGAACTTATTAATTGCATAAATTCGCAAATATAACAAATCATATTCTTAAAAACAAACAAACAGTTTCTTTGCTCCTGCGAAAAAATTAATAATTTTATATGTTGATTTTACTAAGATTAGTTAATTTATCATCAAACATTTATTAAGTGAACTAATTGAATTAGAAGCTATTTACATCTAAAGTATTTTCCAAAAACAACTAAGGACAAATAAACTAATTCTAATAATAAGAAATTGCAACTAATTAGTACTTACAATTTTATTAATTACATAATTGTCTTTCCAAATTAATTTACAAGAATTACTAATGTGCAATCAACTAATCGTGATTTGTCGTTTAAACAAATAATTTTTTTTTTCAGTGTATTTTTTCACTAAATAAATGTTATAACAATGAGTGATCTGTTTTAGGTATATTTCTAATTTAGATATATAATTATTAAGTAGAACAATTAATTAGCTGATTTTTTTTTTGTTTTGACCCATTTCTAGCTACTGAAAACATAATGTTTAAAGAACAAATTTCATCGGTAAAAATGAGTCCAGATAGAATATTCAAAACGAAAAAACATCAACAAAGTTTTCCGTGGAAGATTTCGAGCTTTTTTTTTTTTTGTAAAATGGAAAAATCCCGGAAACTAATTATTTCCCAGATTCCAAAGAAATACAAAAGAAAGGAAAAAATTAAAAACCCGAAAATCGGTTTACCGCCATTTTCTTGGAAATATTCAGGTTATGTTGAAAAATACCTTATACACATAAATGTGTCAGATATTTTTAAAATCTACAACTTTTATGAAGGACGTTTTTTAGGATGTCACGTTTCGCCGAAAATAAAAAAAATACATTTTGAATCCCTTAATAATCCCAACCCGCCCCACCCCGGCCCTTAACCCAAAATTTAACAATTTCACTTTATCTCGTGTTTAATTTTCTATAATTTTTTAATATTTCTCTTAATTATTACCATCACTAAATTACTTTCCGGCTGGTCCTTACCTGTTTAAATTTTGCTAGTTTCAAAAAGGAACATTAAAGAAAAAAATATGACAAGGAATTTACAATTTCCAAAATATTGCTAATAAAAAAAAATTTTAACACATTAAAATTACTCAATATAAGTCAAGAAAACCCGACAAAACATGTGATTCCAAGTAATTTATTTTACCTATACCTATAAACTTCAGTACATGATTACATATAAGTCACATGAATAAATCTGAATCTGTGTGCAGTAGTGCTACTTTCACTCTGACTTTTGTTTAGGGGTGTTACAGTATGGGAAAACGTGCAGGTGTTAACTTCGTGCATTTAATCAATTCTTTGCTATAATAAAAAGTGAAATAAAGCCATTACTGCATAAGTTATTAGTTTTTTTTACAGTTAAAGTTCTTTTTTTTATTCAATTGTTATATTTGTCGTTCATTAACTGGAATTCGGGTTCATTAACCAACTTAAATCTTACAAAAAAATTATTAAGAAAACAGGTTAGCTCCTATCAATTAAATATCTGGAGACAGAAGATTCCAACAAAAAAATGTTCAACATAGATGTTAATATTTTCGTGGTGAAATTCATTATTGTTAAAACTGGCACCTCCTCTCTCATCGTCTTCGGGGTGGGGGAAAGGGGGGGGGCTTTGAAACCTTAAATAGGAATCCCAATTTTTTCTTAAGAAATATTCGTAACGCATTTGTTTTTTTCGATTCATTATAGATGTCACTGTAATCGGCGTAATTTAGGTTTTCCAATTTCTTCAATTGAGAACCAAAACATTCGATTCTGCAACACATTCACTTATATTACTTCATTAGTATACTTTATGTTACGACGCATATCTATCAATACCTAAATGAAGTGGACAAAATATTTTCGGTCAGGGCTACAGTCATAAGTAAATAGGGTGGTCAAGTAGTTCAAACCGTAATTCGTGGATTCTCGTCATGGAAGATTTTGAAGATAATTGATTAAGATAACGCCATGACTATCCATCGCAGAAAATAGTCCCCATCACTTTCCCAGCCGAAAGAACAACGTTTACCTTTTTGGAGGCTATTCCCCCTTCGCAGTTCATGTTTTGACTGTATTTTTATTTTTTGAGTATAATAGTCTATCCAAGTTTCAACTACAGTAATTAATCGGCGCAAAAATTCTGATTTATTGTGCCTAAACTCCGCCAATACAGCGTTGATAATGTTCATTCGAACACGTTTTTGGTCCATAGTGAACAAATGCGGCACCCAACGCGCGGACAGCTTTTTCATGCCTAAATCTTGATGCAGTATGTGACAAGCACGTTCTTTGGACATATTTATAAAATCTTCTATCTCTGTATCTTTAATTCGATGATTGTCTAGCGATGCTATCGTCATTAGTTAAAGTTTTGGACATCCCGAAAGTTCATCGTCATCCAAGCTGGTATGCCCACGTTTACATTCACGTTGGTAAATAATGGTGCAGAGTCCCCGCACACCGCATATAACTCATTTTTGAGTTGCATAGGCGGATTGCCTTTCAGAACCCAATATCTAATGACAACTTGATACACGAGATTTTCCATTCGAACAAAAACACTCATTCAAATGAATGTCAAACAAGAACTGAGCGTCCAAAAAAACTGAAATTTTTTGTGAGTACCTTTCAAGGCGCAAACACAGTGCCCAACTTTTGTTTACAAGTGCTGCTATTTTCATGTAGAAACTTTTCAGACAACCTTCGTATAATCTTCTTCTTAAGATACAAAAATTCAATGTCAATATGTTTGTACACGCTAATCTCCGAAACCGCTCAACCGATTTTAATGAAATTTTGTGAATGTGTTTGATTGGTTCAAGCTTGAGAGATAGAATAGTTTTTGATACGATAGATGGCGTTGTTGTCGAGACATAGAAAACTGCCTGCGTAGATGTGGACAACTGAAATTTAGTACACGACGGCTTTTCATGAAAATTGACAATACATGTTCAAAAATGGACTAAATCGGGCAACTCCTTCGTAGGGTTCCCATACAAATATTTCATTTTTTAGTATATATTTGGACACTGTCTTACAACGAGTGCACGTAGAGAGCTGAAATTTGGTACGCCGTGTTTTAGCAGTAGCAAAAAAATTTAAAAAATAGACTAAATCGGGCAACCTCTTCTTGGTGTTGCCATACAAAATTTTGGTTTTCACTATATATTTGCACTGTCTCAGCACCCGTCGACGTGGATAGCTAAAACTGTATGGACGGCGTTTTTTAAAAAAAATGTTAATTCAGGTTCAAAACTGGGATAAATCGGGCAATTATTTCGTAGGGTTGCCATACAAAAATTTCTTTTTTAACTATATATATGGGCACTGTCTGGGAATGGGTCTACGTCGAGAACTAAAATTTGGTACACGGTGCATTCATAGCAATAGTAAATAAAATTTCAAAAATGGTCGACATCGGGCGATTCTTCTTGATGTTGCCATACAAATCTTTAGTTTGTCACTATATATCTGGACACTGCTTTACGCATCGAAGTAGAGAGCTGAAATTTTGTACACGGGCTATTACTATGAGAAAACTATGTACCAAATTTCAGCTCTCTATGTCAACGCGTTCTCAGGCAGTGTCCAAATATATAATGGAAAACGAAATTTTTGTATGGCAACCACACGAAGAAGTTGCCCGATTTGTCCCATTTTCGAACTTAATTATATTTTTCAGAAATTTCAGCTCTCTAAGTATACGCGTTCTCCAGTTATCGTGCGCACAGACGGACGGACAGACAGACGGACAAACAGACGGACGGACATGCACAGATCAAAATAACTTTTAATATTATGCGTGGGTGTCCAATCCATTTTGCTCTACCATCATTATTTTGAGGTGTTACAAACGGAATGACAAGCTCAGTATACCCCATAGATTTCATTTAGGGTATAAAATGCATTAAATCAGGTTACCCCTTCTTGGTGTTGCCATACAAAACATTGGTTTTTCACCATAAGTATACTTGGAAGCTATCAGAGAAGGCGTCGGGGTGAAGAGCTCATATTTTGTGTACGGCGTTTTCATAAAAATTCCAAATACAGATCAATAGTGGAGCAAATCGGGCAACCCTTTCTTGGTGATGCTATGCAAAACATTACTTTTTCACTATATATTTGGAGACATCCTACCGCGTCGACGTAGTGAGCTGAGATATTGTACATTGGCCTTTTTTTAAAAAAAGGGAATTTAAGTTAGAAAATGCGACTAAACGGGCAACTGCTTCGTAGGGTTGCCATACACAAATTTCGTGTTTCACTAAATATTTCGGCACTGCTTGAGAACACGTCAACGTAGAGAGCAACACTCTCCCACACATATGAATACACACATGCAGATACACACACACACAGTGAAACCCTATAGTATGGAATCGCGCGATTGATATTGATATTATCGCCGGGCAATGCCGACGGGCTCCTTCTAGTATATTATATATACGTGTGTGTTTGAGCGTGTGTGTGTGTGTGTGTGTGTGTGTGTGTGTGTGTGTGTGTGTGTGTGTGTGTGTGTGTGTGTGTGTTGCGTGTGTGTGTGTGTGTGTGTGTGTGTGTGTGTGTGTGTGTGTGTGTGTGTGTGTGCGTGTGTGAGTGTGTGCGTGTGTGTCTGTGTGTTAGCGTGTGCGTATGAGTGTGTGCGTGTGTACATCTAGGAGTAGTTAATGATGTAGCATTGTGTATTTTTTTTTTGTATACACCAATCTCGCGCAATCATAACAGGTATGAAATGCCTGTGTAAGCTGCATTACAACCTACCCTATCAAATATTGAATCTACTAAATCGGAATTAAACTGTATATTATAATAATATACGAAAATTGTTCGTACTCCAAGAATAATTGACGACGTTAACCAGTAAAAATTCATAAGGAATTATCATTAGAACTGTCTTATACACAGATGACACGCAATAGGAGATAAAGTCTCTGCAGGATCGTCTATGAGGATCGCTGCTCTATAGAGTCTCAAATACCATAAGAACACTCAAGACGCAATATCGAAGGCCTTCTGTTGGTCTAGTGATATTATCAGCATTTATGATCTTGATTTTACCATAGAAACCAATGTCTATCGATCGCGATTTTGATATTGTCATACAATAGGACTGCATAAGAGATTCAATAACTGAAATTTGCAAGCGATTTTGTAGATTACTGTGGCTTCTAATTCGTCATCTTAGTAGGTCTTCCTTGTTTTGAATCAGATACAATACAGGTTCTCCAAATACACTCCAATCGCAGAATTGAAAGATCAGAAAATAATAAATTCATAAAACATTTGACAAGCTATGGAGTCATCACTTTATCACCAGGTGATGTATGGGATAGAGATTCCTTGTCGCTATAATTATCTCGTCCAAAGTCCAATGTAACTTTTTTATCTAGAATATCTTTGATTTTATCCGAATAAATAAGAGCATGTTGGTACAATTTATAATTCATTGATTATAGGTGCGTATAATAGCCAGAAGTACCAACTTGAATTTATACTTGTAGTTTGGTTTGTAATTTTTGGCATTGTCTTTCATATTGCGAGAGTAATTCTGGTTATATTGATCCCTGCCAATAAGGATATTTCAGCTATCAAAGTATAAACTTTATCATATATTTTTGGTCCGACAAAAGATTTGATCTAGAGTTTTCTGAGTTCCCAGAGATTGGAAAAGAATTATATTCTCATTGGTGCCAAAATTCAATGGGGTAGACTTAATGTGTCAAGATAACAAAGCTACGTACAGTCTATTGATTCTTGATCTTGAAAGTACTCCGTGGTTATTTCCTGAAATTCTCTAGTATGATCTAGTAATGCGGTATTTGTGTAGCAAAGATATAGTGCACTACGGGAATATGACAGTGTAAATGTGTTCGACAATATGATCGTTAAATCTGATCCCCTTTTTTTTTAATTATAAAGCCAAACTCAGAAAATACCCTATGATGAAAAGCACAGCATGGTAGGAAGGAAATAGGAAAAGGATTAAGGGACACGAGGAAAGTGGAGCAGGTGTTGATGTATATCACTCTTAAATCTTTTCATATTGTATGCCCGAAGAAAAACAGAAGATGGTAGATTGTTCCATGTTCGCACAGTACGGGATAAGAAAGCATCATGAAATTTTACTGTACGGCCGAAATTATTTTAAAAGGGATCAGACTACATATTTCATAGTCAGCAACTGCAGTAAAAATAATAACTGCTTCAATACCATCACTCAAGATTGGTAGTGCTGGTTAAATTGTGAACAATTTCTTTATCAATCAATGTGTCCTAAACAGGCTCGGAGATAAAAAATATGGAGTTATATTGACTAATTTTAAATATACCACCATCTAAAATGGTTGCAAATTTTAATAGAAGAGTTCAGCTATTGCTTTCCCTAATAGATAAAAAAAAACACAATAAAGAAAATGGACAAGTATAGCTTCGAATGTAAAGTAACAAAGTTCTTTACACTCATTGAAATAATTTGGCCGATTTCTAATTACTCTCGGTCGTCGACAGAGTTTTAAATTTAATTCAGCAAAGGCTTCTTCATCGCTTAAAATGTCTAAGATAAAATAATTTTCTTGATACAAATAAACAATGCTTCTGTCAAAATAATATGTCACACTTGTCAAATAAGTTTATCTTGAGCTTAAACCGAGGGATGGCACTCAAGTTTAAAACGGAGCTTAAACCAAACTGTGAAGCCCATTCGTAGTGTTTAAATTCAGATTGTGAAATTGGCCATTAGAGTTGATCTCTTGATGTCGAACAAATAAAATTTTGAAAATCAGACACAACAATCGATCAAACCATAACTGACATAATAAACGTTTTTTTATGATAGGTCAAATTGGTGAAAATTGGTTCAAAAATGTCGAAAAAAAATATATGAAAATATATGACATAACTATGTCGCATAATTTTATAAGAACCTGTAAGAGTCGATTACTTATAAAAAGAAAAAAAATAGAAAATTCATAATTAAGAAAAAGATTTTTCCTCTGAGAACCACAGCATTCAAAAAGAAGATTGCCAACATATTATATTTCATCTAAAATAAATCACCTAAAAGCATACCCTTTACAGTGCATCCCGCATCCCACACTTCCACTTCCAACCAAACTACCATTAAATTATTGATGTGATCAGTAAAAGTTTACTCAAAGTTTGCCTGGGCTCAAGGAAATTTTCTTGTCACGATATTCATAGAATCAAAAGCGTGGTAACGAACTTAGCCCGGCACAAGAAGATTGGAACATTTTAAGTTTTGCATACAGGATATTAATGTCCTTTCTATCAGGATGTAATCTTAGCCCTGGATTCATTTAAGGATTTTACATCCATTGACGTCCTGCTTATTCCGACACTCATGCACGGACATACATGCAAATATACCACGTTCCCCGTTTCATATTGTTACGTAAATCTATATATTCTAACCTAACCTAACCTAACTAAATATCTATCTATCTTTCAGGTCGTTTACTATGAAACTTTCGGTTTTGATAAGTTTTCCAAATCGAGTGCTAAAAGACAAGAGATGGGTCATGTAAGTTTTAGTCGGTTTGCATACTGAGCAGTGAGCATATACATATGTACTACATAATGTATATGATATGATGGCTAACAGAGAGATTTCATAAAACCAATTATTTAAGCTCGGAAGGATTATCATAATTGCTTTGCAAAGTTTAATCACAGCCCTTAGATAATTCTTTAGTTTCGTGTTGCTGTACACGAGAAGAGTATCAAATGGACTTAACTGGTAAATTTTCTTCTATGTGCCATTGGTTTTATGTCCCCTCGAAACTAGGAATATAATTATTGCCAGAATCCTGGCCAAAGTAGTATCCATTAAAACAGTATCAGATAAATTGGGTAAATCTAGTGAACCTACATTTATGTAGTTATGCAGGATGTTTCACAACTCATGCCCCCCGAATGATGGCATATATTGAGCAAGATAATGCAGTTTACGAAGTATTTTTGATTGAAAATTATTGTAAAGCTCTTTCTATATTACAATTTTAAAAAATAAGAAGACTGAAATCATAGGTCATGCTAAGTTTGTCAATCCATTTGTAAAGTAAAGAAATAATGCTGGTAGAGTAAAATGGGTTGGACCCACCAAAATGGGACAAACCGAGCAACTCTTTCATAGGGTTGCCATACAAAAATTCTCTTTGTCGCTATATTGAGAGAGCGTCGACATGGGGAGCTCAAATTTTGTACACGGAGTTTTAATAAAAATTGTAAATACAGCTTTAAATACGTACCAAATCGGGCAACTTTTTCTTGGTGTTGCCATACAACACTATATATTTGGACACTACTGAGAGTTGAAATCCTGTACAGAGTACTTTCATAAAAATAGTAAATAACATTTCAAAAATGAACAAAATTGGGCGACCCCTTCTTGGTGTTGCCATACAAAACGTTTGGTTTTGACTTTATTTATTTTTTTTTTCATCTAGGGTATAATATTATTGGTCTAAAACCAATTATAACATTTTCTCTTGTTCTGATCCTTTCTTCAATTTTTCAAATTCCCTAATCAAGGGAAAATAGCCTCCTTAACCTGCAAGGAATAAGAAGTTAGAAAAATACTTAGCAAGGTATGAATGGTCGCACGTTATATGTAGGGTCGCCTTTATAGAGTAAGTGCGCACTTGATGATTCTTTTTAATCTAGGGGAAATCTCCAAAAAGGTATTGAAGAAAAGTTTAACTATACGTACAGCGAACCTTAACGATCCAGCTTAGTACAACCTCCTGAATGTAGGCGAAAATGGTCTAAATGGCCTGAACAAAGAAGTAAGTAAGCAGGGCTTCACTTCCGCAAATAGATAACAGGAATATCTTAGTTTGTGTGTTTACAAGTGTTTGAGAGTCAACAACAAGCTCACTAATAACCAAATAGATACTTCTCAGTCTCTACAGCATGTTGTAGTGCAACAGGAAACAAAACTTATGCAACAATTTTTTTTTTGAGGAAGTGAGATACACTTCTTAGGCAGCAGCAGTTACATTGTACGCGATTTGAGCGATTAGGCGATTTGAGCGATTTTAGTGATTTCAGGTAGAGCAACCAGACACGGAAAATTAGATGAGGTTGATGGTATTACATCTCTTCTCTAGTCGCTCTCTTCGCTAATACCATTGAAATGGTTTACGTAGTTGTTCTGTGAGTTTCAGTGATTTGACTTGTTTAATTTGAACGCGATTTTTGGATCGATTAAAGATTTATTTATACTGGAAAAAAGGGATGTGGAAAACTGGAAAGAAATAATATTTGTGTGGGATAGGAGGTGTAAGTTTATTGTATATGTTATGGGGACCGAGTTGAGTCCATCTAACCTAAATAGGTAATACAGAAAAATTAAGAAGACTTTTCGTAGTCAGGCTCCAATGAGGTATTGGAATATTCCTTATCTTTTACCCTCGACTAATGAAAACGATGTGAGCTGATGACATGAATGTATGTAGGCATACTGAAGATTATTACATTCTTGCTGATACGAAACGCCTTTTGCACTTTCTAAGTAGGTTAACCTTGACACATAAGTGATATGTTGGGAATGTGAATGTGGTTCTAATTATTTTTTTATAATTTTATTTATTTAATCCTTTCTTTAAAAAAAGAAAAATTTATAATAAATATTGAAGGTTGGCCCTAGACTGCCAGCGAAAAGAAAATTTTATTTTTTTGATAACTTACGATACAAGAGCCTTGCAAATCGACAAGACGTTTTCAAATTTGATATTAAACCTTACAAATGTCTCATCTTATTCATAAACGAGCCTATCAGGTGGCGTCATCTTGTCGCCACAATGTCACAAAAAACTTGTGGTTGGAGGTGGCTGGTAAATTGAAAAGCTCTGAGTTCTTGCTTCGGCAGAACATATACTAAAATTGGAACGATACAGAGAAGATTAGCATGGACCCTGCGCAAAGATGACACGCAAAATCGTGAAGCGTTCCACATTTTTACTACTGCCAACCTGGGCGAATGTCTTTATGGCGGAGATTTTGGCTGTCTGGGAGGCGGTTAGGTGGGCCTCCAATCAGGAAGGTACAACGGCGATTTTCTCAAACAGTCTCTCTGCTCTAAAGGCAATTGCTAATGTAAGAAACAAGGACCTGTTGGCGGTTAATATCAGACAGAAAATACAGAACAGACAGATCTGGCTTGCCTGGTGTCCAGCGCACAGTGGAATTCCGGCCAACGAAAGGGCAGACTGGTTGGCAAAGAACATCAGGTTGCCGGGTGCACAGAAGATTATTCCGCCATCATATCTGGCAGCAAAAGCATTCTGCAAAGCCGCAGAGGAATCCATAGCCCAACTACGTTGGAGTGAGGATCCATCTTTCTTAGCTAGACATCATACTACTAGCAGACCACCTCTAATGCCCGACATGCCGAGGCAGTCGATGATCTCCATGGCTAGGACTAGGCTGGGGCACCTCTTGGCGCTGAAGATTCACCTTTTCAGGTGGGAGGAGCCGCCAAGCTGTGGACCATGTAACACAGTACTGACGGCTAGACACCTCATGCTGGAGTGCGGAGATTTTCTACGGAGGCTGAGGGCTGCGGCACAGATAAAGATCCAATAGACCTACTGAAGTATGACAAAGAAAATGCTAAACTCCTTCTTCCCACCCTCAAACGGTATCCTCAGGACAATACAGGGAGTACGGCACTATAAAATTAAACATGCTGAACACATTAAGATACGACATAGACACTTCGAGAGGTGCCACTGGGTACTTCAAACAGACGTAACGTCATACGACTGACAAACCCCAAACGGATTACGACCAGTGGCCACTGAACAAGTAAAGTAGAATAGTTGTATATAATGGTCGCACGGAAACCCGTGAGCAAATGTAAAACTAGCTTTACACGAAAAATAATTATTAATACTTAGGCAATAATTTAGGAACTTCACTAATATTAATTATTTTAATGTATAGGTATTTTAAGCATAAGACTAACTGTTTAAGCTAAGGAACATTAAATTGAAAATAGACTCCAGCTATTAAAAACAAAAAAAAATGTAAAATAATTATAAGAAATGAATTCTTTTTTGCTCAGATTTATTTTATATGTAATATAATTCTCCTAAAATAAGATTTGAATTGGATGGCCACAGTAGCCGTGAGCCAAAACAATTTATTGTAGTAGGTTAACCGCTGCAATAAATCTTTTTGAATTTGAATTTGAATTTGAAAAGTTCTATTTATTAAGTATATAAAGTTCCTTTAATTTACAATTTAACTTGTTAATTACACAATTATTATTTTTAAAATAACTTTCTACCTGAGAGTGACATTCGTGACGAAAATGTGAATAGTGTGGGAACAGTTTTAGTATAGTGGATGGATTTAAATGAGATTTTTTGATTTGGAATGAGTGAAAGGGAGCTTCCCGACTGACTAAAATTTTTTACGTTTTTTAGGGTTTTGTGGTGGGAGGTTTGTGTGGTGGCAACTAACTCCTTGGGGCAATCCAATTTAGGCCGTGTGTTATATCAAATTAAAGCTCTTCCTGAGTGCTATTAAATTTTAAATTTTTTTTTCTCATGTAAGCAACTTTATTATAACAGACTTTTTGTTCATCCGAATATCGCTAAAATGCGCAATTCTCGAATTTGTGTACAGTTTTACTCTAGGTTAGTGCGGAGACTGACTTTTCTTTTAAACGTTTAGCATAATAATTTACATATTTCATGGGAACATTGTAAGGGTTATCCACCACAAATTGAAAAATTAAGAAGCACCCAAGGAAATTCGAGTAATAGAATTTAAAGCACTTGAGAAGTCATGCCCTCACTTTCATTTCTACATGTATTGTTACCAAGTACCTATGCGGCCGCCCTGCTTCCAGAATGATTAAAATGTTTAGTTAGTAAGTATATTACAATCTTTAGGTGGTTTTATTCCTTATATTGACTGCGGGTCTCTTCAGGTAATCCTGGAAGTTCCGGCAAATAATTTAAACAAAAGCAGATGGGAGTCCTTCACTACGTGCCTTAGGAATCTTCTCCTTATGTTTTTGTAAGGGTGACAATACACGATTGATTAATAGATTATAGGTGACTGAATATTTATATTTATTGAGATAAAAACTAATGACTCCCTTTGTTTAGTTATTTCTATTGCTAGCGTACAATGTAAATATTTGGAGAGGCTGTGAATTCGCATATGCCTGATTTTATTTATTTTATTTATTATTAATGTTTCAAAAATTGTCTGTAGGTGTCATATATTTCAAAAGCTCATTTCTGCCAACCTCATTTCAATTTTCTATGTGTAACCATTATATGGGTTTTGATGTGAAATAATTTATTCTATGGAAAATCTTATATTAAATTGCGATAATTATATATTATAATATATACAGAGAAAAAACAAGTAAAAACGCTGGAATTTATCAAATCCAATTTTTGTGATACCATAGAAGAATGCCCGTATATAATCCCGGATGGTCACCTATTACTGTGCAGGTTTGATTTTTGATGTGGGTTTTCTCTTATATTTCTAAAACGGTTCGTCGGACAATAAAAATGGTTACAACCAATTTCATAGGATTTGAAATTCTGCAGAACTTGTCAGTACAATAAAAACACCTAGAACTGATGGTGTTCAGAGTATACGTCAAAACCCTAAATTTTTATGTACATATATTTCATCTCTCTCCGTTGACGCGATCTCAGGCAGTGTCCAAATATTTTGTCTCAATTTCAAACTTATTTTTACTTTTTTTTTTAAAAAAAGTCTGTGTGCAAAATTTCCGCTCTCTAAGTACACGCGTTCTCGAGATATCGTGAGGACAGACAGATGGACGGATAGACGGACAGACGGACAGACGAACGGACGGACGTACATTTAAAAATTAAAATATCTTTTAATAATTATGCGTGGGTGCTCAATCCATTTTGCTCTACTCGTGTTCAAAGTTTGCTCTAGTAAATTTTGGAAAATCTAGTACAGATTTAAATTTCTGAGGTACTGAGAAGAAGTTTGAGTACCCCACTACTATACTCGGAGGGTTAAATAGCTATTTATAGCCATTCCAATACTCACTTTTTTAGTATTTCCCTCTTTTTTATTCGAACTGAGGTACTAGACTTTTCGCACCTTTGATCGGCTCTAACTAACCCTATTATGTCCGATTGGAAAACGGGTTTCACTGTTAGTCTCAGCTTATTAGAAGAACATTTTCTTTGCATTCTTTTAAGGTAGGGGGTAGGAAACCCCAGCGGAAAGGGGGGGGGGGGTGATGGTGGTTCCAATACCGCATGTTGCATATCAAATTACAGGTATTGGCGAGTATCATCGGGTGGTGTATATTTTTTCCGATTCAGTAAACTTTCTCGGAACGTTTTTGCCGCCGAAAAACATATTTTCATGGACTTGTGTCCCTTTCAGCCCAGCTACTACATTTCGCATATATTTTTGCCATTCTTTCTTCCATGGCTCTTACTGATCTGTTGTGAGCAATTTTCTCATAGCAAGTCATTTTCACGACTCACCAATTCCGCGCAATCACGAGAAACAGAAAAGTAAACTTTTTCAACCAAGAAAGTCGCTCAAGTTACATACATCCGATCGATAAAGCTTTCCCCCGCTTAATTGAAATAAACACTGTTAATAAAAACTGTTCAGAGTATCATAATGCATCGTTTAAGACATCTCTCATGGCTGAAGGTGTCGGACCTAAAGATATATGAAAAGTGGACATTCCCCTTTCAAGCATCCAATCTGTGGGGCTGCAGAATGGAGGCATTAAAATACTTCAAGCAACTAACATTTAAGCACTTAACGCGCGCTCATAACACTTTTTTTTTCTCCTATAGTTTTTTTATTTATTTATTTTTTTTATTTTAGTTTTATTTAACATTCATTGAATTTTTGCAGTTTCATTTAGCTAGATGAAATTAGAAAAATTAGATTAATAATAGGGCCGACTAGTCCACTAGGATCCTGCGGGCAACTCGACCAGACTTGATCTATTCTGTCTTTCTTTCATGTGGTAAGCTCGATTATTACCTTGGGAATTAGCTTCCAAACATTATTTGAAGTGATAATGGCTTCTCCAGTGATTTACAATATAAAAGCTGCAAGCGTGGAACACTCACATACCTATGTTATGCATAGCTCTCCATTTCGCAAAATCGACACAACTTGCGGTTACATTAATATTTAGCCTGATCGATTATCTACTCTAAGACCAATTAGGTTTACGTGTCTGGTAATGAGATGGGGTGAAGAATTACTTTACTTATCTCATTACCAGGTCCACTACGCCAGAGCAGATAAAGATGCCTGTCTTCAAGTTTTCCCTTAGGTGCCCAAATGTTGGATGAGGATCAATATACGAACTATCTTGTCTGAGCAAATATAGATGTTGGAGTACTTGCTGGCTCTTTTAAAGCTTTCCTGAACTCATCTTGTAGCCCAGTCTTTAAGCAAGAGGATGACAGGTGTATTGGTAGAAAAGTAGTCAGCAATTTCAGAATATACTGATTAAGGTGAGATTTGTTCACATTATGGCGGTAATGACTAAAAATACTACTTTGGATACAGCCATGCATAACCATTGCCCGTTTTTTATTTATAGCAACACAGCTCCGTGTTAATAGTAACATTGGCCAGCAGTTTTGGCATATCTACTTACATATGTTAAGGGTCAGGTTCTACTTCCAATTTTCGTGTGCAAGTTTTCGATGTGTGCAACTAAATTGGTATGGCCAGTTCGGGTTACAATTAAACAGCGTTTGGTCGGGGCGTTAATAGTTAAATTATTTTCTAGAGTTATACTTATCATTATAAGTGAAATAAAAGATAGGATAACTGAATTTAAGTTTATAATTGCCAAGGACATGAAACTCCAACCTCCATAGCAAATTTCTGCCTTAAAGATAAATGGTGAGACACCAAGCGGAATGGAGAGCTCCACATCCGGATCCATGATATCTGCGCCTGTTTAGGTTATCTTTACTGAATTCATCAATAAACCAGTTATGAGCGACTTGGAGCCCTCTGTTATATTTATGAATCTAATTTCTTTTACTGCTGCCTACCTTTATGTTAACCTCTTTCGAACGAAAATCTGTTGGTTATAACATAAATTTTTTAATTAGGAATTATGTAGAAATTATCCCAATCTGTACAATATCATCAGTGCAGTTTTATTATTCTGATATTTTTTGTGTAACTACCTATTAGATTTAAATACACGCACATTGCTACATTAACGACTTCTACGCCACTTGTTGTAAGCTATCCAATGAAATTACATCGAGTATCATGAGCGGCACTGTTGCCTTTCGGTGTGCCGGCTGTATTAAAAAAACTTCTACTGATGATTACGTTTCTAATAGCGATGAAAGTGAAACATGTAATATTTTAGCATCCGTCCAGTGTACGTCTAAAGAAATTGATGTCATTAAATCAAGACAAGCAGAATTCAATAGCTCAATTAATGTTTTGTTGCATGGATTTGACGTGATTAAAAAACTTGTGACCACAGTTGAGGATAACAAGAAGAGAATTAAAACTCTGGAAGCGGATAACTCGCATATGAGTAAAGTCATGGAAGCCATGGGAGAATGTATAAAAATATTAGAGGAAAGATCCCTAACTAATTTTATTGAGATTAAAAATATTCCTCTTCTCCCGGACGAACTACCACTTGATACTGCCAAAAAACTTCATGATCTGCTAAAGTTATCTTTACAAGACACTGATGGTTTATCGTAGTAAGAGTAGAGCGAGTAATAAAAATTCTTTGAGTTCATTAATTGTTAAATGGTCTAATTAGTCAGAGGCTGCCGGAGGTGTGACAAGAGATATGCTGGAATATATGGAAAAAATAATATTTATTTCAATAAATTCCTATCGAAAGATAGGTAAATTCTTTTACATAAAGCGAAGCAGTTTAAGAAAGAAAATTAGTTTAAATTCGATTGGGTAAAAAACTCGAAAATTTATTTAAAAAAGGATGACAACTCTTCTCCCTTTGTTATCTCAAATGAAAAATGTCTCGATCTCGTTAGGATCAGTATTCAAGCTAGTCCCAAATAATAATTTAATTAATGTCACTATATATGTATATTATCAATATGTCAGAGGATTACGTACCAAAACGGAACACGTTCGATTAAATATAATATCTATCTATGCCCAATATCTAAGATAGACTCCCATCATCCTCCGCTCGATATTATATTAGATTTAGCACATTTAAGAAATGCCCGTAATGAGTTTACTAAAAAAGACATTTTAAAGGAGGCAATTACACTTCTATCTAACTAGCACGAATATTAGCGTTGTATTTAATGGGCTACAATCCCCCCTCATTTAAGCAAATCTCCGGAGTGCCCTAAGGTACAATACTTGGACCATTGATCTTTCTCATATACATCAATGACATGCCTTCATGTTTTATGTCTGATTGTTTATTATACGCTGATGATGCCAAGATTTTTAGAAAAATTAATAACGTCGCGGATTGTGTCCATCTTCAAAAGGATATACTACGACTAGAAAAATTGTGCCACGAGAACTGTATTGAAATCAACGTGTAAGCAAAATGTAAATGCATTTCATTTCACCGTAAAAAAGACCCCATACACTTTGACTATACCATTCACTACACTGCTGTATCACGTGTTGATGAGATAAAATATTTGGCCGTGATTTTCGACCGTAAGCTCCTCTTCATTACTCACATCAATTTTATTACTTCCAGATCATTTCGTTTATTAAGCGTTATCATTCGCACCTGTAAATCATTTAGGTCGGCATCCTCTTATATCAGTCTCTATTATTCTTTAGTAAGGAATACTCTCGAGTATGCTAGTCAGGTTTGGTGTCCATTTTACTCTTCTTTTACTGCTCAAATTGAGGCTGTCCAGCGTTAATTCACCAGAGTTTGATTATATAAACTAGAGAATACCAATCTAGAGTATCATGAAAGATTAGCAAAATACAGCTTAAGGTTGCAGCAGAATGTGCAGCGTGTAGTATATACCTGTAGCTGCGACTAAGCTCTTAACCCCATCTGTAGCGCTACGCCATTCTGACCGAATCGAAGGGTGTAGCACGTAGCTTAATTTGAGGCTGCGTGTCAAATTGACAGGACATTTTTATTTGCGAAGTTTTTGTTTAATGCCAAAATGGGAGTGAGCAGAAGAAAAAAAAAGGTTATTTGCAGTAAAATCGTTGACATTATTTTATTTAGCATGAGACGTTGGTGGGTGAGAGCGGTGTATCAAAACAGGGCAAAGTTAGGTTTTTATGAAACAACATTCAAGTATATAAAAAATCATGATGAGGAATTGTTTTTTAAATATACGAGAATGCAGAGGATACAATACGATTTACTATTGGCAATGGGTGAAAATGGTCTGATTAAACTATCAATTCGACGTCCAATAAGTGCTGAATGTCGCTTGGCGGTAACCTTAGCGTAAGCAGTTCATTTGTATGATTAGTACATCTGCTTATTTTAACTATATTTTTCAGATATTTATCACACCTTGCTTGGTCTTTCCGCATGGGCGTCTCAACTGTCAGAGCAATAATTATAGAAGTATGCAACGAATTGTGGAAAGTTCTTTCTCCAACGTATGTAGCCCTATTGAATACCGTGTCGACTGGATGACAATAGCCAAAGACTTTCAAAATAAATGGCAAATACCGAATTGCATTGGAAGCATTGATGGGAAGCATGTACAGATAAAATGCCCCCCAAATTCAGGATCGCAATATTACAATTACAAAGGGCACTTTAGCCTTGTTTTTTTGGGTGTCTGCGATGCCAATTATGTCTTCTCAGCTGTCGACGTAGGTGGATATGGTAGTCAGAGTGATGGAGGCATCTTTCGTCTATCTTCTTTTGGCCAAAAGGTTATTAATAATGAGTTAAATGTTCCTCCGCCACGTAGATTGCCAAATTTAAACACCGTTACACCGTTTTACTTCGTAGCTGACAACGTGTTTCCATTGAGATTCAATTTAATGCGGCCTTATCCTGGGCTCTTAGTAGAACCTAACAAGGACAATTTTAACAGGCACATGTCTCGAGCCAGACGTGTGATTGAAAATGCTTTTGGCATGCTAGGTGCGTTAGCGCATTTTGACTACATGCATTGAATTTCATCCTAAAAACGCAGATACGTAGTTTTACATAACTTTGTAAAAACCACAGACAACATGTACGAATATGGCAGGTACAGCCCATTAGATTATGTAGACTCCTACGATGTGGATGAAAATTTGATCTTGGGGCAGTGGCGCAAAGAAAGCATCAGTTTGGAAAGTGTTCGACATATCCGCAGCACCCATAATAGCATGCACGAGGACTTAGCAGTCCGACAAAGATTGACGGACTAATTCTTAATAAAGTAGTACAGATGTACAATATCTCTCTTTAGGAACGCAGAACTAAAAATCAAAATAGTAAATGAAAATTTTCCGATTTGTAAAATTTAAAAAAATAAAACTATGTTCTTAATTCAATAAATATTTATTCAAATAATTTTTCTTCTTCATCGCTCAAAATATTCAGCAATTTCATTTTCAATTAATTTTTTTTTGAATAATGGAAATCTTTTACGTTTTTTTACTAAACTTTTACATAATAACATGTCTTCGTCATCATCGTCCGCCTCTGGCTGTGCCATGTGCGAGTTGATATCTTTAATTGCTTGCAACAAGCTATCCTCGAGCACATACATTATCACTGCGAGCTCTTTTCAGTCGAGGGGTCCGCTGAGAAGATGAGGGTAGCTCAAACTCTTTTGTTAAACTATTCTCGTTGGAATTCATTCGCCATTCTGGCCGCGGTGGAGAGCTCAACAACGAAACATTTTAAAACATAGAATCATCACCCATGACTTCAGAATCCACTACTGAATGTAGTTCTACCGATATCGGCGAATTCGTTTCGCAGGAATAATTGCCAATTGTCCTATTGGGAACATGAGGGAAACCACATAATGCTGAACTAATTGAAAGTGTTAATATATACTTATATTCGTGGCCTGAGGTGGTCACGTAAGAACAGCATATTTTGGAAATATTTCCATCTTTTGCATTCCTCTGCTTCCTGTCCAGAAGTCTGCCGTTTAGAAACCTCTCTGGAAAAAGAATCCCTCAGCGCTTTCCACTTCTTCTTGCATTCGGTTCGGTTCGGTTTTTTTCTTCCTATTCTTATATTCCGGATGTTTTAAGTTCCACAGAACCTCATAGTTTTTCATTATTTCAATTAAAATTATCTGCATCTATCATTTCAATTAAAGTATACACAACTTTCCCTTGCAATGACAAACTTCAAATGACTTTCAAATATACATCTGTCATCGATGCAGCGCTTGTAGCTGTAGCGTAAAGTAAGAAAGTTCGAACTTTGCGCTACAGCTACAGTAGCAGCTGCAGCTAATTCTGCGTATTCTGTTGGCACTTTAGACCACCCCCGTGGAACGAACTTTGACAGCTTGTGGTACTACAATGAGCTACGCGCTACAACTGCACAGTCGCAGAATCTACTTGGATAGTACATTTCTGTATAATATTTTAAATGGTCGAGTATATTGTCACGCACTAGTCTCTAGTATTGCTTTGAACGTCCCCCAGCGCACCTCGAGATTCCAGACCCTCTTCAGACTACCTACTTGCAGAACTAACATTAAGGAGAAATCACCTATCTGCAGAATTACTAAATCGTCCAATACAATATTTAACAATATAGATATATTTAACACGTGTCCCCTGACATTTAAAAAATTTACTCTCCGCGAAATCGCTTATTAACATCTTTTCTATTTTGCATTACTCTCTTTTTACTGCTTCGCTGTACTAATTTCCTAACTTCTTAGCATTTGTTGGCTCCCGCTTTACAACTGTATTTTAGTCTTAGTTTCTCTATTTATTTTTTCTTTTTTTCTAGTTTTTTTCATTCACGCTCTTTAGATTTAGCTTAATTATTTTTTGTATTTTTTTCTTTTTTGAGGCCATTCCCTTTAACTCGTACACGAATTCGTCTATTTCTTTACTATTTTCGACACTCTCGTAGACCCACTTTTCGTCATCACAGCGAGCTGAAATTTGGCACACAGGTTCATGTCGCGTGACAATTGAATCTGTCAAAATTTGAACCGGAAATTTCCATGAAAAAACCGGAAAATCGGGAAAAATCATTTGAAAATTTGGTACAAATTTGATTAGTGATAGATCCGTTTAAGGAAAAATGCAGTTTTCCGAAAAAAATTCCGGAATTTTCCGACTTTTCCCGAAAATTTTCCGACTTTTCCGGAAAATTTTCCGGTAAAAAAGTTTTCCAAATTATGCACGATCAAGTTCCCTATCAACTGGCATCATTACTTTCTCTCCGACAATGGTGAAAACTTGCAGAAAAAATCGAGGAAAATTCATGTAAAACACTTTTCCGGAGTTTTTCAGACCAAGGAATCGTTTGAGCGTTTTCAACCTAAGATAAAGTTGTAGAGCGAAATGAGTTGCATAAAGTTGCTTTTGTGGCAAACTCCATGGAAAACCGGGGAAATCATCGGACAAATTTTCATCGATATGATTAGTGATAAATCTGTTTCAGGAAAAATTTCAGAATTTTCCAATTTTTCGGGAATTTCTGGAATTTTCCGACTTTTCGGGAAAATTTTCCGACAAAAAAGTTTTATAAGCTATGCTGAATCTTTTTTTTTTCCGTCCTACTGGCATCAATACTTTCTCTTCAACAATCATGAAAACGTGCATGAAAAATCGAGGAAAATTCATGTAAATTTTTAAAAAAAATTCATAGTAATAGCAAAAGTCTGTGGAAAACATGGAAAATCGGGAAAATTCATGTTATATGGGATCAAGTTGGAATACAGCTCAAAAGCGCTGTTTAAAACATAATTTGAATTTCAGAAAATCGTTGCAGTACCTACTTCAACGATTTGATACTCAAATAAATTTTTGAAAAACTGGTAAATCAGTGTCTTTTCAGCAGTCATAAAATTATTTTAAAATATCTCCATGCAGCACGTAATAACAATTTAGTTAGCGTGAAAAAGGCAGAAAATAAAATAAGTAAAAAACGAGTTTTCAAAAAAAAACTGAGGCCTCGCCGCATGAAAAAGTAGAAAACAAACTTTTCTTCACACACAGATGTGGACTCAGATTTTATTCGCTGACAATCCCCGATATATTTCAGTATGATCAATCAGAGGTAATAAGTGATTTGATTCATGAAGAGAAAGAATATTCAAGAGAAATGTCCCAATCAAAAAATCTGAGTCCACCTCTGTGTGTGAAGAAAAGTTTATTTTCTACTTTTTCATGCGGCTTGGCCTCAGTTTTGTTTGAAAACTCGTTTTTTACTTATTTTATTTATTTTTATTTCTCTCTATTTTTTCACATTATGTTTTTAGTTTTATATCTTTAGTTATCAGTCTATTTTTTTTTTTCATTTACTTATAAACATTATTATTACTTTATCTTCTTCTTTAAATTTATTAAAATTCGTTACCCTTCTAATCGTAAGGTAGTATATTATTGGAAATTTCTGTTTACTATCTTTTTAACTTACAAAATAAATAAATAAATTAATTAATTAATTAATTCATAGATCTCGGACAGATAAGATCCCATGTATCTGTTCGATATTCCTTAAGAGCATTTCAGAACGTTTAAAAAGAAATAAAATGAAAACCATTATTTCAAATCCGAAATTAACATTTAGATTAGAATTACATCAGATGAAAATGCATTGGATATTCTGAATTTTCTGCCTCCACATAAAAAAGTGCTTATATAGACAAATTCCACATTAAGACCTTTTGCTTTCAATTAAGAGGAGATTGTGTCCAGGTTAGTACAAACAGCTTAACTGGTAGGTACATGGTGATTTAAATAGATTAAACTTCCTGTTTTCATTGTATATAAAATCTCATCTCAGTATAAAATATGGCAGAGGCAAGGAAAATATACAAATCCTTTCTCTCTACTTTCAAAAACGCAAATAAATGTATTGTCTATGTACCTAGACCTACCTGTACGTACCTACCTACCTACACCTAGTCCTGTTTCTAAATTGTTTTAGTTAGTTCATACCAGAAATATATATTGTAGAAGAGGAGAATTTCTTTGGAGCTGTATATGCTGCCTATAGCTATCTACATATATATGTATGTAGTAGGTACATATCTACTGTTATCCTATCCTTTTCTTCCAAGATAATTAAAACTTTCCGCATACACATTTGGTCATTTCCGACAGTTTTTGTTTACAAGAATTAAGCTCATAATGCAAGCAAAGCTGGCAACTAACCCATTTGCTTATTTTCCAGCAAAGCAACCCATAAGAGCCCAAAGAGCAGGTGAAGAGGTGGAGATATAAATGACCATCCGGTTTTTATTGAATATTAAATAAAACAACAATACGAACAGCAATAATAACAAATGCACACAAACACAGGATTTATGTATAAAGCGTAGTATAGGAAATGTTTTGTTCATAGATATTCCGACTGCAATTTCTGCGATTAAAAATACCCCCGTGAGCGCTTTGCGCCACATTTTGTGGTGTATTGCATTAAAAACTGGAGGAAAATTCCATACTGAGAGCTCTATCCTGTATCTGAAATGATTTGTTATTATACCTTGGGGGAAAATACCAACAGATATTGAGTTCTGCAAAAGGCCCATCTGGGAGGTGAATTTTTCAGCTGTGAGTTTTGCATTAGATACCTGTTAAAGGCAATGTTGAACTGTATTATGTTATATCACTGTGTACAGCACGTTTTGTGTCCGGGGGGTTGGGAATTTGAAAATGAAAAGTATAAATGGAAAACAGTGCTTTTATTATTTTTCTTCTGTTATATGTATGTAGATACAACATATATACAAAAATACATTGATATCTACTTTGAAATTCCCCGTAGAAAAGACCAAAGAAAGTATTTCTTTTGTACTAAAATATATTTCTACAATCCACCCGGCTTGTGAACATTGTATTCGTCGTAGCACCAAGTCGTGATAAATTCTCCTCGTACATTATTTCAGCTCTCGACTGCTGAGATTTTATTAGTGCGTAGCTCTTTGTAAAATAATACTTTTTCTTTGTTTTCTAGTAAGGGGACTAATTTAAAACTTAAAACTAATTTAGTGACAAAGCAAATGAAATATATTATACGAAATTGTACAAGTCATAACTCAGCCGAATGAAATTCTTGTCACCCACGTATTCCTTAGAATTTGTTCAGAGAATCCAATTATCCATTGAGAGTGTCTGCAATATGCGAGCTTTACTTCTACTGCGATGATATGACGACCTTTTCGTAAATATTTCAGCTGAGAGGTTTCACTTGTGTTGATTATCTTTAGCTGGGACATTTAAGAAGTCATGCATGTCTTTTGGGGTCCCGTTCTTCAACTTACATATACCCACCTCACATTTATGACTATATGCGGGAGAAATGAATTTCTTTTCTTTGTAAAAGTCACTCAAAAATAATTTCATGTCGCGACAGGGGAAATGACAAAAACATGTCAACATCTGCTGTAATTTTCGCCTACTCATATTTAGCTCTATTTTTCTGTTAAATTTCTAATATAGCGTTGCTTATTGTTTTTAAGCGTAGATCTAATGAAATCGGTACCTATAGCAGTGTAATTTTTTTCTTGTTGGTATAGGAAAATTTCAAAAAGTTATTATTGGTAAATATTTTTTACAAAATTTCAAAGTAATTTTATGACACAATAAATCGGTTGAAACTGCGGTCTATATGATGACACTGTAAAAAATTCAAAAAATTTTTGCTGTAATTGATAACCACAACTAGATTACGGCATTCAGGTGGACAGTGTAGCGGTATGAAAAGATAAGATATGTGGGCTTGTGTTTACTGGTGCATTTATTGAAAATTCTTCTCAATACACTCGAAATTCACAAATTTTCTATACATACTGTTACAATTATCGCTTCCCCTAACTTTTTTTATTCGGACGAAACGTTTGAAAAGTTGTGTCCAATTCGTCCTTTTCTCTTGGCAATGTATGTTTTGTGGAACGTTTTTCAATAAGAAAAACATTGGCTTCAAGTGCGTCGATTGCCAAAAATATTATCAGGCCTCATGCTGTAACCTTTCTTCTGAATTGATATCTAGTATTACTAGTGGAGCGGTTGGCTTTCGTTGCCAAAACTGTGGAATTGCTAGCATAAATAAATCCTACACAGCTGGTGATTCCGACTCTGAAGACACGAACACATCTGGTCTTCTCGCAGTGGTTAATCGCATCGGTAAGGAAATTGAACATATTAAATCCAAGCAGGATGAGTTCAATAAATCAGTGCACACCTTAGTAAAGGGTTTTGACGAGATAAAAAAAATCGCAGTCACTTTAGAAGAGCATAAATTACGCTTAAAGAAGCTCGAACTCGAAAAGTCGCAAATGAGTACAGACATGAAATATATGAAAGAACGTCTCACTTTACTGGAGGAAAGATCTTTGACAAACTTCGTGGAAATTAAAAATATTCCCCAACAACCAAATGAAAAACTGTTAACAACGATACATAAAATACATGAATTTTTTAAAGTACCTGTTGTTGACGAGGACATAATTAAAGTATAAACGTAATGTAGGCAAGACCAAAAGTTCTGTAATTGTAAAATACTCCTCACATTTTTTAAGGGATAGGCTACTTATAGCGTCTAACCTTGCTAAGAATTTAACTTTAGATAATTTAGGATACCCAGGATCTGATGTTATATGTATATATAAATGAATTCTTAACTGGAGAAAAGAAATCTTTATTATATAAGGCAAAGCAATTTAAAGTTAAGCACAATTACAAATATGTTTGGATAAAGAACTCGGTTATCTATCTAAAAAAAGGACGATGATAGCAGTCCTGTTACCATAAAAACTGGAAATTGTCTAGATCTCCATATTAAAAAAACTTAAGTCATCATTTGGCTAGGACTCAATATATTTACTATCAAAATGTCAGGGGGCTAAGAACAATGACTTCAGATGCTTACTTATCATTGTTATCTAATAATTACGATATTGTATGTCTCACAGAAACTTTTTTACAACCAAATATCTTCAGCAATGAAATTTTTGATAATCGATATGCGGTATATAGAAGGGACCGAAACTTGGAGCTCTCTGGTATGAAAGACGGTGGTGGTTGTGTTATTGCAGCCAAAAAGTCTTTTACCTCATCATGTTTAGTTTCTCATGACAATTCGGACGAAATTCTGTGGGAAGCCTCACATATTGTTTGTGGGTGACTTCAATCTACCATACCTTTTATGGTGCTTCGACCAAGTCAATAGTTGTATGACGCCTTCCGGTGTTTTTAGTGAATCTTCTCAATCTGTGATTAACAACATGACCTTGTGTAATCTTAACCAATACAATAACGTCACAAATTTCAACGATAGGATTCTTGATTTGGTATAGTCAGATCTTCCTCAGAGTAATATTAGCGTTGTAACATCTGAATGTCCACTTTCTAAAATTGACCCCCATCATCCACCTTTAGATATAATCTTAAGTGTTTCATTATCTAAGTCTGCTCGAAATGAATTTACTAAACAGATAAATTTCTTTTTAGGTGATTATACTAGTCTAAATAATTACCTCAATGGTATTGATTTCTCCTCAGTCTTTACATCTGATGTTTCGCTTTCTTTCAAGAGATTTTATGAAATACTAAATTTAGGTATTAGTGATCATGTACCAGTAACAAAAAAGAAAAACAAACGTTTCCCATCCTGGTATAGTCATCAACTTATTAAAGTTTTAAATATGAAAGAAAAATATCGTCGGTTATATAGAGTTAATACCCATCCGGAAATCTATAAAACTTTTTCTTATCTTAGAAAATTATCTAAAACAGTAATCTCAGAATGTTACAATACGTATGTGGCCTCGACTGAATTTTCGTTACAAGAAAACCCTAAAGCCTTCTGGGCCTTTAGCAAAAAATTTCAAGAGCTCGAATACGGTCTCAAAAGATATGGTATATAACGATGTCACCTCATCTTCTCCTAAACATATTAGTAAATTATTTACCGAATACTTCATGTCGGTTTTTTCTGAGAAGGAATCTAACTTCGATTTGATATCCATTCAAAATTACAATAACTCACCTAATATTAGTGTAAACTTTATCTCATCTGAAGAAGTGCATGATGTACTAGATAAACAAAATTGTGATAAAAATCCAGGCCCTGATGGAATTCCAAACATTGTATACAAGAGATGCTCTAATAGCTTAGCAAATCCTCTAAGTACTCTATTTAATCTATCCATCACACATAAAATATTTCCGTTAGAGCTAAAACCCGGATTTGTTACTCCAATTTTTAAATCAGGTGATCCGAGATTAGTTACAAATTATCGTCCTATATCTATTTCAAATGCATTGGCTTTAATCTTTGAAAGACTTGTCTACAATCAACTATTTTATCAAACTTTCCCTTATATATATGATCAGCAACATGGTTTCCTTAATGGACGTTCTACAATTACTAACTTAACCCTGTTTACCGACACCATCGCCTCTGCTCTTGATCAAAGCAAGCAAGTGGACTCCATACACACTGATTTTTCGAAGGCGTTTGATAGGATTGGTCACCAGCAATATCTTTTAAAGATGCTGAAAATTGGTTTCAACATCGACACTGTTCTATGGTTTCTGTCCTATCTAGGAGAGAGAAACAGTGTAGTGGTTTTCAATGGCTTCCAATCAGACCCCTTCGAACAAACATCGGGCGTCCCTCAGGGTACAATACTCGGACTTTTCATATTCCTAATTTATATAAATGACTTAACAATAGATATTACATCGCCTTCTTTGCTTTATGCTGACGACGCTACATTTTTTAGGGTAATTTATGATGCAAACGATTGTAAATGCCTTCAAGATGATATTGTTAAGCTTGAAAATTGGTGTAGAGAAAATTATCTTGACCTCAATATCGATAAATGCAAAACTATAACGTTTTCGTTTTTGAAATAAAGGATTTAGGGGTTACCTTTGATCACAAAATACTTTTCGCTTCCCATGTAAACCTTATTACTAATAAAGCTTATCGCATGCTAGGCTTCATTTCTCGCGTGTGTAGATCCTTCAAAGGCAGTGCTGCTTTCATATGTCTTTTTTACTTCATTGGTGAGAAGCACTCTTGAATATGCTTGTCAAATTTGGAGCCCCTTCTATTCATGCTACAATAGTCAAGTTGAATCTGTCCAGAGAAAGTTTACCAGGATCCTGTTGTTTAAATTAAACATCAACGAGATGGAGTATACTCAGAGATTATCTCTTTTTGATTTCCTATCTTTAGAACACCGTCGCATGTATCTAGACTGCTTATTTTTGTATAAACTTCTAAATGGCTACGTGCTTTGTCCCGATTTACTTTTCAATGTCTGCATAAATATCCCAACGAGATACTCAAGACTCCATGTTCCGTTTAGAATCCCCTTCTGTAGAACCAACCTCCGAATTAAGTCACCTTTGGTAAGAATGCAGAAAATTTTTAATTCTAATTTTAGCAATACTGATGTCTTTTGTGCTGACCTTCTGACATTTAAAAGATCAGTCATAACGGAGATAAAACAGTTTCCAGTTTCTTAGCATATTACTGGTTCTTCAAATTAATATTTGTCGTTTTTCTCTGGCTTTCTTTGCTTTGCTTTAAATTTCTATTTTCATTTCCTTCTATAATTTGTATTATATGAATTTTTTAGTAGTTTTAAAATTTTAGTTTATCGTTGTTTTTTTTTTCTACATTTATTTTTTTATTTTTCTGGATTTCTTTCTCTTTTTGTATATAGTTTATTTTCATATGAATTTTTGTAATATTTTGTATTTTCCTTTTTAGTTTTACAATTCTAGTTTATTTTATTTCACTTTAATTTTAATTTTTGTTTATTATATTATTTTTTGGCTTTGGTTCTTGATTTTGTAGTCTTAGATTAATTTACTATTTTTCTTCTTTTTATTTTTTTATTATTATGATTTACTGTATTGCGTTATTGAATTCTGTCTGTGTAATATCTTCTTAACTTTTCGAAATAAATAAATAAAATAAATAAATAATTACTGGGGAAATACAGCGTTAAAAAGTAAGGATGTTTAGTTGTCCTGTACTGTCTACACCCACTGTAACGAAATTTATACAAAGAGAAAAAAAAAAATTCCAAACCACAATTTATTAGTTCAATGTAACAATGTAAATAACAATTTTTGTTTTCTCATACATTTCACTTCAATTATGATGTTTTGAATGGACCTATACTTAGCCGGGGCGCCACCCAGGAACGACGGCGCGCGCTGCTTACAGCAGAGTCTACTACTCCGACATTAATAGTATCCGTCACTATAGAAATGAAACAAAAAAAAACTATCAAAATGGGCTAACACTTCAATTCATTTTTGTATTGAGAAGGGTTTTTGTTTTTTTTTTGTCTCCCACGTGCCTCTTGAACCACTTAATTATACGTCTGCGAGCTTAATAAATAAATACACCTTGATTCGATTTGATTTGATTTAATTATGTCCGCGTAATCGCGTCGTGACTTCGGGACTTTGAGAATGCAAAGGATTTATTTTTATTTTTCTTTATACGTCACTACGCCTCTTCTTGATTACATCAGGGTGCCTCGTAGGGCTTCTAGGACTTCTAGGACTGGATGGCTGTTCTTTTCTCACACGTGTGTCGAGTTTAATATATGTGCTGTGCTGGTGAAATTTTGGTATAAAGAAAGCTCTTAATTTAAGTTTTTACTTATCTTTCGCTCTCGGGGTCGCATAGAGTCGCAGCCAGCGTGTACTTTCCTCCTGGCTCTCCGCTATGCTTCCGTCAGGGAAAAGATGACAACGGGCAGCAAAAACAGGATCCACGTGCAGGGCGCTACTTTTCTCGGTCGTCTTTTCTTTATTTTTTTTTTGTACTTAATTTAGCTAATTAGTATACCACTTTCCGATCTTTACGGTTAAACTTTTTTCCTTTTTTTGAACGATTTCAGAATTACTCGAATTTTCACACCTTGTGTCAGCCAATCTCTCCCTTCAAGATGGATACGCTTCCCCGGAAATTCGGGCCTCCTCTTTTTGTTTCCGAATTCGGACTTTTTTCAGGGACTTTTTTCCCCCTATTTCCGCGTGGGCGAACTCTAGTAGCTCACCAAAAGACCACGGACTGGATACTCAATGGGAGATTAGCTGCTCCGAATTTTTTAATTTAGTCGATTTGTTTACCTCCTGTTTTGAAGTTTACAAATTTATTTTCTTTATAGGAGGCGCTGTAACCATCCCCTAGAAGCAAATCAAGAAGCACGAGAAGAAACTTTATCTCTATGCAAACATCATGAACATAATCACGAAATAACAAAAAAAAAATTGAATTAGTTTGTACGTCCAATCCAAGCGCAATTAGATAATTTGCAAGGCAAAGAAAGTTACCTATATATCTCAAGCCTTGAAAGCGAGAATGTTCTTAAATTGAAACTAGAGGAGGTTTCAAAGGTTTTTTTTTGTTTTTGCTTTTTGAAAATAAAAAAAAAGTGTGAAGAAAAATTGGATGACATAAAGTTCGTAATCTTCAAATTGAAGTGTAACGTGTGGAGTCATAAAAAATGGATTTACAAAAATGATTTCGAGAAGAATGAAAGTGCTTTCATGAGTGCCCGAAAAGATATAGCCTTATTTAAAGCTAGCAAAATTGAATTAGTAGGGAAAGAAATAATTATCAGAGCAAATTCAATCGTTGAAGGACCCTCTAATTTCCGTTGAATCCGATTCGAATTATCAAAATAACGCTCTGTCATAACTTGCAGCAAGACATAATAAAAATTGTCAATTCAGAAAATGGGAATATCAAAACCAAGGGATATTCTTCTTTAGTGGAACGTTATTGTGGTGTAATGGATGCTCAGCATTCTCTACTTTCTGATTGTGGTCATTAGCTAACGGAGACCCGACAGTGTCGAGACTGCTATCGACACTGTAATAAAATAATCAACTCTTCTATGGTCTTGTAAATCTCGCGTATCTAGAACTGGTTTTCGTCCAACAAAGTGGTTAGAGTCTTTTGGCCAGCTAATCATGATTTAAGCTCTTTTGTCGTTCCTGCGTGGCATTTCAGGTGGGTATAATGCAAGTATTGCTACGTACTCGTTGGGGTTAGTTGTTAGGTTCGGGTTAGTGCACTTAACTAAGCCTACATCCTACAACTTACCTACAGATTAGTTCGGTTTAGTACTTAGTTTTATTTTTTCTACAAATGTTGCCTTCTCTTTTCATCTTTTTGTTGCAGGTAGGTCCTCAGCTTTTCGGAAGTAAGGGATTCCTTGTTCCCAGCAAGATGCACGTACGATCCAAGAGTTTCAGGGTCTAGGGCTGCTTGGACGCCACTGGTGTGGGTGCTCCGTGAGGTTAGTTTGGAGGCCCCATTGGAGGTATTTAGATGAAATAGATCGGTCATCGGGCCCTACACGTAACAACACTTTATAATTTTATTTAATAATTGCTCAATTGCATGTGTAATTATTATGCCGTATCTTGTCATATTGTTAATTAAATGCAATTTATAGCCCCTTTTAAAATTATCACGAATTACGCACATATTCTATTTCACTTCAATTTTAACTTAACTTAACTATGATGTTTCATTGCATATATTATTAAAATACCGAAAGTTGGCATATATTTAATTTTATGCAAGAAACCTTAATGACTATATTAATTAGTATCCACACAATACTTATCTTATTACAAAAATCCTTGTTTTCTTGCCAAAACCACTTGCACAAATTTCTAGCATGTGTAATTAAGTACCTGGGTACGTTTGATTATATGCTTTGTTGCTGAAAAGAAAAAAATTAGTAACTTGATCGGATGCTGGAAGTTGCATGTACGATCACTAGAAGAAACTAAGAGCGTTCTTAAGGTTTTACCTCCTTTTTATAGCCTCTGAGTGGCCATTTTGACATACGTTCCACAAGAAAAATGCGAATTAAGCAAATTTTTCGGATTTGCCTGACTTGTACAATTGTCTCAAAATGTGTCACTTTCCTTCAACTAATTTATTTTAAATTATCCATGAATTTTCATAATTTATTTATTTAGATATTTTAGTTTTTCTGAAATTTATCAAGATGGCGGCTCCCTACCATATTATGACAATTTCCAATGTGGAACGCAAATAATTCTCATTTCTCTTGCATCTCTTTCACACTTATTATGGGAATTACTTTCACCTTTTTTCGCAAACGTGGCAACTTTCGCGGTTTTTAAGTATTACCAACAGGTAGCGCGCAGTTAATTTAATAAAATCAGCTTTTCACCGTGTCAAGTTGACAGTCGCGATCACGATATTTACTTGTGAAAGTTTCGTGTTTGTTTCTGTGGTTTCCGGACAATTTACTCAATTAATAATCCAGGTGAGTACATTTTATTGTTTTTTAAGTGTTTAGTGTTAATTAATTGTAAGTTCTAGCATGAACAATTTGCCATAAATAGGCAAATTCTGCTAATTTATTCATGCCGGGAAATTGATTTACGAAATGTCAACAATGGCACAAATTGTTGAATTTCGTAAATTATAAGATATCTACAATTTGCAAATTCATATAATTTGCATATAACAACATATTTGCATATTATACAAATCAGAAAATAAAATTCGATCATATGCTTCAATTAGGTCTCTGCCAACCATCATCATCATTATCAACGGCCTCGGCACTTCATTTGGTACAAAAAAAAATAGCTCTGATTGGCGTCCATGTGGAGATTACAGACAGCTAAACTCTATTACAATCCCGGACAGGTATCCAATCCCACATATTCAAAATTTGTCATTGAACTTACAAAATTCTAACATTTTCTCAAAAATTGAAAGAAAATTGAAGAGTTTATCACCATAAACCGGTAGCTACAGAAGGCATCCACAAAACAGCAATTAGAACAGCTTTCGGCCTTTTTGAATTTACTAGAATGCCCTTTGGTCTAAGAAATGCCGCGCAAACCTTTCAAAGGTTCATGAACGAAATTACCAGAGATTTGGATTACGTTTTTACTTATATTGACGATATTTTGATAGCAAGCCAAAATGAGGAAGAGCACAAATCGCATTTGAAAACTCTCTTCGAACGTTTAACAACTTATGGCATTAACAAAATCACAGCGAAATGTATTTTTGGTGCTACTTATTTAAATTTCTTAAGTCATCACATTAGTAAAGATGGAATTCTTCCTTCTTCTGATAGAATTGAAATCATTCGAAATTTCCCATCACCTAGCTCTATCAAGCACATTCAACAATTCACAGGAATGGTAAATTACTATCACCGCTTTATTCCCAAATTAGATGAACTGTTAAGTCCCATATATGATCATTTAACCTTTCTATTAAAAAAACCCAAAAAATTCTAAAAATTATTCTTGGCCAGACTTTTGTGAAGCAAATTTCAAATAAATAAAAGAAGCTCTGGCTTCAGCAACGCTTTTGGTGCACCCCATCGAAAACACAACTTCAAGGTGGTTTTGCACTCCATTAATAATTTGGAGGTTATACGTGCATACGTGCAACGCGAAAATCAATTGGCAGTAAATATTTTTGGCCACGTATGAACAAAAATATCAATCATTGGGCCAAGACATGCTTACCATGTCAACAATCAAAAGAAGTTCAAAGACATACGAAATCAGAAGTTGGAACTTTCAAAATTCCCAATGCTCGATTTGAGCATATCCATTTAGACATTGTTGGACCTCTGCCACAATCAAAAGAGTATACACATATTTTCACAATAATTGACAGATATACTCGTTGGCCAGAAGCAGATCCCATTAAAAATACCTCAGCAAAGACGATAACAAGGATATTTTATGAACAACTCATATGTCGGTTTGGTATACCTTTAAGGATAACGACAGACCAGGGAGCTCAATTTGAATCAAAATTGTTTCAAGAGTTATCGACGTTTCTGGGTTGTCACAAAATCCCTACAACACCTTATCATCCTCAAGCTAATGGAATGATTGAAAGATTCCATCGTCAACTAAAATCCGCTATTAGAGCAACGAAGGATACAACCAATTGGTCTTGCCATCTTCCATCAATCCTTTTAGGTATTCGTACTACGGTAAAAGAAGATTTGCACTGCTCTCCAGCCGAGTTAGTGTATGGTCAAACTTTAAGAGTACCAGGAGAATTCTTTGTTAGAGATTATCAAGTTTCGCCAAATACGACAGACATGATCCAAAATTTACGACAACATTTTGAAACTATTATACCAACAGATTCCAGAAAAACTAGTACCAAGTGTTCTTTTCCTAAATCTTTATACGATTGTGAATACGTTTTCATTCGCAGCGACAAGATAAAACCGAGCCTTCAGCCACCGTATGATGGACCTTATAAGGTGACTGAAAGAGGAGAGAAAATTTTCACAATAAATATAAACAGAAAATCAGTAAAAGTCTCTGTAGACCGGCTAAAACCTGCATTCATTGAAAAATTAGAGGAATCCCCTGAGATAGATACCAGAAGACAAAAAAGATAAAAAAGATTCGTTTTTATTTATATATATATATATATATATTTGTAATCTTATCTATATGGCTCTTTTGAGTTGAATAATAATATCTTTTATTTTAATTCCATTTACATTCTTTTTAACTGATTTATTTCTATATAATTTTGACTAATGTGCAACAAGATCTTTGAGAATCTGAATTTTTCGTTGACATCTCCTTTATTTTCTAAAACTTTTTGTGTACTAAGATTTATAGGAACTTAGTTTATTCTATACATTTTATTTTTACAATGTGTCTGTACATGCGATGAAATTTTCGTGTGTAGCTTACAGTACACTATCTATGCTTAATATGTTCTGAGGGTATGTTAATTTACTTATGTAGTCAAACGTATATATGTGCTACAGATACACTGGTCAAAAAAAGAGCATCCATAACTCTCATCGAACCGGAACCATTTTGCGGTATCTCTTGTAAACACCGTGAAGCTTACCATGCAAAACTGGATCCAGAACTAAATGGATCATAGATGAACTTCAATGAGAGGCTCCAGACAAGCCAGAAGATTCATTAAAGAACCTTCATCAAAGAAGAGCCTGAATCTAGGAAAAATCTCAGAATCATTACATGAGTCTTAACCGGACACTGCAAACTTAACAAACACATGCGTGCATCGGATAAGTATATCCCCACTGGTGTATATAGGTTATGTCTAGAAGAAGATAAAACACTGGAGCACGTCTTATGTGAATGGGATGTAGATTCCACAGTCTTTTGGATCATACTTTTTAAAGTCTGCCGACTTCGAGAAAATTTCATCCATTATTTTTGTATGAGCTATTAAAGAAAGCGATGCATAATAATGTAATGAATGGTTGCAGTGCTATAAGCCCCCCTATAAACTTAAATCTAAATCCACAATCTAAATCTAATGGTATGAAAATAGTAGTATAACGGTAGAACGGAGTGGCACGTTATAAAGGACATAAATTGTTTTAAACTTTTGTAAAGGTAACATTGTTTCGTTTTGTTTTGTGTTACGTATGAGTTTCCGCTGACGCTATTCAAATACCCTGAATTGACCTGTACACCTGGATGATCTATTCAATGGATTTGCGATGGTAAACGTGCAGTCTACAATACCCTGGTCACCCACTTCATATGTGAGCTAAATTAAAAGGAATCTGGAATATCTTTGTTTTAATTACTGAACGCAGAAGTTCATGACCATGGAAAAAAAATCAGGGATTTTTTTTTCTGGATGCTGACATATCAATTTTGAATACGTAAATGCTGCACGGTGTTGAATGGATAGGACTCTGGTTCACTGTTGCATAAGTGCTGACAGATCTCTACTTCATCGGGTACAATGAAGAAATTAGCATATAAGCAGACCTGTAAAGTACTTAAGTACATTGGTACTTAAAGTACTAGTAACAGTACCTACCAGTACCTGGGGACTTGTACTTGAAATATTTTAAGTACAAGTACCGGGACTTGTACTTGAAAAATTTTAAGTACCAGTACCGGGACTTGTACTTGTATTTAAAATATTTCAAGTCCAAGTACTGGTACTTGTACTTGGAATTTTACAGGGCTGCATATAAGAATGTTGTAATATTCGGTGATAATTTACTCGTTAATTAGGATCTGACCTTTTAACTTCCAATTACACCGTTTGTCAGTAAACCAATGAGATTTTCGATTTAACTTCATAAATGCAAAAGGAAGTTTAGGATGAAATGTAGAATGATTCAAATTAATGCAAACCATATGTACCTCAACGTGAATGTTGCATAAATACATCCATAAAACCTGCAAGGACACATTTCATTAAAACGTGTTATCTCTCACCAAAGTAATGCAAGCAATCCCCGACCACTCCAGTCTCTTCCCTACTGTGTGAAATTTATTTGACTATTTTATATCCGGCAACACCAACCTACCGCCGGCCGTCGTCGTATTTTATTTTTCCATTCACGTGACCTAATTCGCAAAAACAAACATGTTATTAAATTACAGAGCGAGAGATGAAGAGAAAAATGCATACAGAGCAGCATTCATTATCCGGATGGAATTTCAGTTCTATATGAATCGGAAGTGAAGGGATCCATGTATACTTTGTGGTTTGCCTACCCAGGGATGGGACAAAGTTAATCCGTTTTATTATATAACTGCTGTAAAATTAAGTGGCTAAATACGGTTAAATGGGGGGGGGGGGGGAAGCACCAGTAGCTCACTTAGCAGTCACGTGTTAGATACGATACTGCCATCTCTTATGTAATATTAAAACTCACATTTAGAATTGCATGAGCTCAGCAATGTAAGTATGTATCTACACTACATATACATATATACACATGATTTGTAGATCTATCGATATGTAGATACATACGAGCCAAGCGCCACCCATTTACCCGGTTTCTACTGATATCTTTCTTCCTAATTGCATCCCATAACACGGCTCCCTTCAATGTAAAGTGTGCTAACTATCGGTTGGCCACAACTAGATACACAGCCGACTTCAACTTTTAATTGTCAGTTTTCATGTTAAATTACAATTAGGTCGATGGAATGAGTTTCAACGTCACAGCAACAGAGTATGGATCTATGTACATATATATATGCAATGCATCCCTGCAGTAATGTAATGGTGGCGGGTAAAGCCTTATCATTTCCGGTGCTACAAAAAAAAAAAAAAAAAAAAAACACCACATCCCAGAGCAGCGCCGGCCAGGCTAAATACGGCAATGACCAACGTCGTTCAATTAGTTATGGACGGGTAATAATGAACAACTGGGAGCAATTTGACACTAATACGTACGCATCCCATATGCAATATTCTTTGGTTCTTCTTTTCCCGCTGACACTGCGAAACGCAAATACATTTTCCAGCTTGATTGATTATTCCAGCCGGAGCTATTCCTTTCGTTGCAATAATCCTCTTCACTATCAATTAGGAATAATTCAAATTAAATGGTCAGTCGAGACATATTACGGTGCTCTAATAACACTAATTATGAGTGATAATTACAGGCCTCGGGTGAATGGCTTCATGATTACTGATAAACACTAATCGGGGACTGAATAATTTACATCACATGCCTCAAGTGATTTCTAGTGGTATCAATCGGATGAGATTATTCAAATCTATGAACAAGGAATGTCAAAATTCAAGTACATCTGCTAGCGATTAGCTTATAGAAGTCGTTTTTTTTTCACTTTGTAAAATTGTTATACCTAGGTACCTACTTACATACATTATACATCTGTACTAAGTGGTGCTTCCTATTAATTAGTCTGTCAGTCTGTTTGCTCCGTTGTATTTACTTCTAACGTGGGTTTTTTTTTTCACTAAAACGGAAACTTCTAAATTGAATTGTCTATGCTTAAACACCTAGGAGAAAAGTAATATTAGGTTAGGTTGAGTTAGGTAGGAGGGGTGCTTCTAGAAGTTCCTAGCCTGTTTCTCTAAGACCACCAGTGGGTTCATTGTGCCCTTGACCTCATGGGATAACTTTTTAAAATCCCTCTAGAGCCATCAATGCATTATCTTATCTTATTTTATCTTGTTTTCCTTAGCAAACTCAGGATCCATTTGAACTCTTTACTTTGCAGCTGCCCCAGACTTGAAAAGATGAAGCTATACCCAATAGCTTATCTCCCTTTATACATCAGAGCGGGCCACTCGCGAAGTACGTGTTGGGCGAATTCGATTTCCTCCGAATTGTTACAGCTCCTGCAGAAATTGTTCACCGCTATTCCATGTTCTAGCATGATCATCTATGGCTCAATAGCCCGTAATGATCCGTTCTAGATTTCTGGTATATGTTCTGCTGCTATTAAGCAGTCTTCGTATCCTCTTCGTGTCATATGCCGGCCACAATTGCCTTGCGGTACGGTAGGTTTCCCTGTTGATCCATCAGGGGCTTGCCTTTTGATAAGGCGCTGATGATCTCGTCTTTTAAAGATTTGATCGGAATCCTCACAGAAGCTATCGTTGCGGAGATATCCATTTCAGATCCGTTTTTGCCAGCCATATCGGGCTAGCGGCAGGCTATCGCTGTGGCCAGGTACCCAGCAGAGGGTCACCTTGTGCCGCGTAGTCAATTCCTGAAGGCTGGTCTTATATAACTGCACCAATTCTGATTTAACCAGCACACCATCGAGTGCCTTAATGGCTGCCTGGCTATCGGTGTATATGGAGATATATCGCGCGGACTCTCTACTCATACATAGATGCCACTATTGCCGCCTGATAAATCGCTACGAACTCTGCCTGAAAGACACTACATTCGTCGGACAGTTTATAAGACTCTTGCCACTCCTGCTCCAGTGCTCGCACTCAAAAGTAATTATTACTTAAATTGTAATTGATTATATAATTATGGAATGAGTTTTATATATGAACCAGTAATGGTAAAAGTATCCCACGCATTTTCTAAAAGAAAATTCACTGCCAACTATAAAAGGAACACAAAATTACTAGTCCAGTCAAATGGGTACATTGAGGTGCCAGCCATTGCCGTCTTTATGTTCCAGGCTGTGACATCAAATTCTTTGAATGTATTAGATTAGTACGATTTTGTATACTTTTGCAAAGCAAAATCGCTCTTTGAATGTATTAGAGTAGTACGATAACGTACTTTTGCAAGTAAAAAAAAAAGCAAAATCGCTTTGTGTCATGGCCTGGAACATAAAGATGGCAATGTGCCAGCCCTTCCTCCCATTCTGCCGACATCTTTAAAAGAAGAGTGCAATCCAGTTGTTCGAGAATATCATAATCGTGTAATCGTGACACACACATTTTTTTTTTATTTTTCTGTTTTTTGTAGGGAATGGAATTCTCTAGAATTACTTATGAATTACTTTTTCAGGTAAGAAAAACAGAGCGGGAAAAACAAATTTTTGGAAAGCAATTGTTATAATCGTAGCGTGCTACATACAGCACCATGCTACATGTACGAAGCCGCCATATGTAGCAGAATTTACACTAGTCCACATGGCGAAGGTGCTGCCACGTTTGGCACGATCGGACAATTTAACCCTGGCTGGAAGTGAGCACAGACAGAAAGGAAAAGAGGAAAAGAAGAAGAACATCTCGAGATGCCGGATGAAGTTCCCCTCTGAAAGGTCGCCATTCTACCTGAAAGTGATAAAGGCATGCCAAGTAATTGCCAAGGGTTAGCCGAATTCGCAAACGTAGTGAAGGTAGTGAATTGTTAATCATACGGAGAAAATCTCTTAAGGTACGGCATCTGGTACAGTATTTGTTGACCTACCGAGAAAAAAAACACAATTTAAAATCTAGATTTTAATGGATGTGTAAATCTCCTGGAGAAAGACTGATCAGCAAACTGCAGCGGAGAGTCCTCCAATTCTTCATTCTAATCCGTATAGTCAATTGCGATTTCACTTGACTAACGAAATAGGTTGCAGCAACCAATCCTATAAGTAAAACTCCAGTAGTAAACTACTTGATAATTGCTGGAAGAAAAGGAACAACGCGGACCACAATCATCACCAATTATTCAAGCGTTAGGATAGAATAGGATAGGATAGGATAGAGTAATTCGGAATAATTTTAAGAGACTCCGTATGGTAGAAAGTCGTTGCTAATCTTCGGATAGTGACATAGGTAGACATAGAAAAGTAAGAGCCATGGCTTAAATTGCAGACGTGAATATATACATGAATAATAGATTTTGTCATATTTCGGAATGATATTCACTAGTCTGATGGTATAAATTTGTCGTCAAGATCATGGCAATAACGTAGAGAAGTGAAGTTAAAGTCACTAGAAAAAACGGCAAATTGAAGTGCTAAACCGAGTGAAAAAGGACTTGTGCAGGAATTATGGAGTATGTTACTATTAAGATACGCTCACTTAGACATAGATCAAGATTAAAAACATTTCACTCATCCCCATAGCATAGCGATTCAGAAATATTTTTTTGAGGACGAGTCGAAGATTTGTTTTTCTACTTTTCAGCCATTGCATCGTGCCTCCAAGGAGCTACTTGAGGGATCAATCAAAACAGGAAAAACAATATGAACGCAAGTCGCAATATTATTTGTCTTTATTATTAAATCATTTATAAATTTAAGGCGGTAGACTTATCGGAGTCGTCCTGAAAAGAGGATTCGACCCAAATCAACATTATTAATGTTCCAAGCAAAAATTTATTCGTAATTATGAAAAATAACAAAAACCTAAAAGAAACGAGAAGATATAGGAATCTATTGGAATAGGTACAAAGTCGAAGTATGGGGAAAAAAATTAATTTAGGCGTACTAAAACTGACGGTTAAAAGGAGTCAACTCGTCTGTAATTGAAATTGGAAACTTGTAAAGTCGACCTCTTTAGGGCGTACTCTTGTTCTATATTGTGATCACGGACAAGACACATTATCAATAAGGGAAATGTCTCAGATATGCGGCGATACCTATATTTGTACATTTTCTATTTGCATTCATTCAGTTAATAGTTTAGAGCCCCCATGCCAAGTTTTCGCTTTTGAATTTTTGTTCTTCTCCCCAACGTCCGAACACGTAAATATATCTGTTCCCATATGACTTTTGTTTTTTTTACTGAGTGTATCCTTTTACAAGAGAAAAAGTGAATTAACATTCAGAATTTTATTGTGAAAATTTATGCATAACCATGATGTGATTTATGTATAACTAAAAGTGACTTCATGAGGTCCGAGTTAGAGATTCCATACGAATTGTTTTGTTTTAGTGTAAGAATAGAAGTAGTTGATATAGTAGCATTATCATGTATAAGGATTTTAGCGAGAGATAGCTGTAAGCATTCCGTACGATTACTGAACTGTGAACGGTAGCATTGAGAAAATTTGTTTAAGATATATCATGAATTGAGGAAAGGGATTTTAACATGATGCGACATTAGATTTTTTTCCCCCATCACTCTCAGTCCTCTTCTCTTGGCATGGTTGACTGAGGTTCACGGAGGGACACTGAAAAATAACGTACTGCCCTTAGTGTCATATGGGTGGATGGGGCACAGCAGTGAAGGCAGACCATCTGCGCCTTCAACTGGCCCTATAACTCTGCCGCACTAGTTGAGGTGCTATCGTGCCGCCCTATGCTATCGTCGAACCCATGCTGACAGGCTAGACTTCACGTCCAAACCAACTCGCTCGAAATATTACCATATCAAAATATTTGAGGCGCTATAACTTCTTTATTTTCTATTTTACGGAAAAACGCATTTAAAGTTTTTTATAGAGCCTTTTATAATGAACAGTTTACTTACTTACAATTTTTATATGTACATATGTCCGGTGATTCACGGCACTTCTACTTGAAACGAGTTTCCTATACCTGGTAATTGCACTTTCCTCACGTACATGTCCAGTTCCGAAGAGCTTTCACATTTACGGAGCAGTAGACTTAAGAATTAACAGTTTAATCACTATACATATTTCCCTCCTGCCTTCAAAGTCCGATTGTAATCATTTTTGCACAGTAACATGGTAATATGATTCCTGACTATCCCTACTCAGGATCGCCTAGTAAGTCGTTTGCATTTATGAAAAGTGAAATTTACTCAAGACCAGTGAATACAAGAAACGAATTATTGTCGCAGATCAGAAAACTGTGAACAAACTTACGAATGGGGAAAGATCGACGAATATCAAAAGCGAATTAAGCAGAAAATTAGCATGCAGTAGTAATAATGATTTTTTTTAACTCATAATATGTTAAAAGAGTAGTAAAATAATTTTGTTATAATACGGGTATCTTCATCTTTCATTTGCATAACCAAATAAAAAAATCTAGCGTCTATTTGTGAAAGCTTTTAGTTAAAGAGTACATTTCTATCACCTAACAAGGTTTTCTAAAAGGGCAACCAATTAAGTCTCTAATATGAGCTTTTGATTAAAAAAAAAGTGGCCAAATGTAACACTATTACTATTATATGACAAATTTAAAATTCGTTTGCTTTTATATAAACAAATTAACAAAATCAATAAAGAATATTCTCGTTCGATTTTAGTACATTCTGGTGTACCTCAGGGGAGCCACATAGGGCCCCTTTTTTTTTATTATATTTATCAACCTTGCCTTTAATATCTTTGAATTTACTCCTGTTCTAGGTTTTTATGAAAGTTGTTGATATATCTTAAGTATCCAACTTCCAATAAGAAGTCGATAAATTTGCGCATTAGTGTCATCTTTATCACTTATCTATTAATTCTTCTACATATGTAAACACTATATGGTAACTAAAATGGTATCATCAATTACTTTTGAAGTATTTACCGATATTAGTAGCATTCCTAAATGTGGTATTCGGTCTTATTGATTATGTAGTAAATCAAGCTAGTTTTCGACTGCGGGTTACAGAGCTATAACCCACAGTCATATATTAATATAAAAAAAATACAAAAATTATATTGCGGGGAATAGGGTTATTTATTTTATAATCTACCATCTGTGTAGATTATTCTTACAAAATTTCATCTAAATAGGTGTATAACTTAAAGGTCAAATAGTCATTCATATGTACCAATACGAAAAATTTCCTCATTTCTTGATTTCTGGTGTTTTGAGGGGAAAGAGGTAAACGGGCTAAGGGGACAAATGCTGGATGAAATGGAAAGCGTCTGCTATCCTCATATTTTGCGTGTTAATTACCATAAGTTAAATGTAACTGACAACCTACCATCAGCATTCGTTAAGCCTACATTGAAATACTGCAAGATTGTATGGGATCCGTACTACTTATGTATGTGACGAATTGTAACAGAATTGAAATTGTGCAAAGGAGATTTTCGGCTCTATCTAGCCACAACCCGATCGTGGAAAAAATCAAAAATTTGATATTTTCATGACAAATGTCGAATAGTATAAGAAATAGCATAAACGTAGCCAGATTGCATAAACGTAGCCAGCAGTGTAATAGGAACAAAAAGAACTCAGTTGTAATCCAGCGTCTTTTCTGTCACATTGACATGTCTGCTTGTTAATACAGGGCAACTCTAATAAATTCATAGTCTTTTATTTATTGAAAATATTACAATGTACAAATAGTTTTCATATTAACTTATACAAAAAAATATATGCTGAAATCAAGTGGGGGTATGATATGTTGGGTAGACATGGAACAGACATGACTGCATATAGACAAAATATCGTGGAATACCACCAAAAGCACCATTAAATTTTCGAATAGAAAGATCTTATATTAAGCAAGGAATTAGCACATAATTAGCACATAAATCGTAACTAAATCGTAGCATTTTAAATCGGGCGATATTTTTTTTATACCATTAAAATTTCGAATTTAAAATTTTTAGATTTCATAAACAATTAGCAAATAATTAGCTCACAGATCCTGAGTGAATCAAGACTATTTTGACAACATTTTCAATATCGCAGGGAGGTGAACGACATGATCATCCTGCAACCTTTGTTTTGGTTTTTTAAAACACACATTAATCAATATTAGGCCGTCTTTCTGCACACCGTATTTCAAATATTGCTCTTACGAGACTGGTCTAAGGCCAATTCTTATGATACCCTAACTATGTAATTTCGTATGGTAACCAATCAGTGCAAGTTTGATCCTTGAAGTGGTTTTTCGCATATATTTTTAGAGTTTCATATTTTGAAGATCTTTTCAGTACAATAAAACGTCTGAGACTGGGCGTTTGCACAATATACGTAAAAATCCCAATTTTTTATATGCCAACACCAAGAAAGTGTTTCACAATTTAGCCCCTTTTTATACCCTAAATGAAATCGTGGGGTATACTAAGTTTGTCATTCCGTTTTATAACACCCAGAAATAATGATGGTAGAGCAAAATGGATTAGACTAGTTATTTTGATAGGAAAAAATACTCACATATTCACATCATATCCCTTTTCGCTTTGCATAACTAGCCAAAATTTGTAAAAAAAAAATCAAAAATGCTCCAAGTTACGTCACGACAGTAAACCATGAGCGCAAATATTGTTCAACATATATACTTAATGCGATTAATTTCTTTACTCCCCCGTTTTTCTGTTACTCACGCTTCTTTAGGTTGCTAGCTTTTGAAACAAAAAAGTATTGAATTGAAATAATTGGACATGTGTTAGTGGATACAGCGATATGTCCACCTTTAATTTTTCCTGTCGCACCCTTACGAAATAGGAATTGATCACCATACACTTTTTTTATTTAAAATCCTATTCTGAATAAAATAGCATTTATGATTTTTTTAAAAACTTTATCTCTTCCGATCCGTACGCATGGCAAGTAGATTATCATGCATTCGAGGGTGTTTTTATTGTCTTTCACCCTTTTTTTTTGTGCCCTGGGAACCCGAATTTTTGTGAGAACACTCCCAGGACCACCTACACCAACCCTCAAAATTGCAGTCTGAAACAAATTAAATACGATCTTAAGGGGGGTTATTACTGAAATCTGAAAAAAACACGAAAACTTAATACGACTTTGCGTCAAATCTGCGCGTACATACTTAGTTTGAGAAAAAGCATAAACTTAGGTAATGCAGGTGTAAAAAATAAAGAATTCGGGGTTTTATATGTATGTAATTATCTTTAGAAAATTCTCAAATTCATTAAATTCGAAAAGTTTAGTACATAATAACGTAATAATGGTACATCAAATAGGTAAATTTGTACTTGACTATGGAAGATCTTGAAGTTGAAGAGGAACTGACGCAGAGAAAACTAGTAAAAAGGTTTTGATTACTAATATATTTTGGTTTGAAAGTGGCTATTTTCAGAGATGAATAACTATCACAATTATAACATTATTGGAAAGAAAGTTCAATTTGTAACAAAGATCGAACATTTTTCTGTTCATTTTCAAAAACTCAAATTGTTTTCCGCAATGATAAAGAAAATAAAGTCAAAAATGTTAACCATGGTAACGGCGAAAATTTCTTGTTTTTATATATTTTGCATACAATTTGGCGTTTTTAATTCATTTCATCACCGTCAGATAGAACGATGTGCTTTCGGAAAGCATTCACTTGTTTTAAAAACTCTGCAGCGGGCTGTAGTGTGCAGGCTCGGAAAGTGTATGCCGCCATTTTCTGCATTAGGTGTATGAGTGTACATTTCACGGAATATTTTAAGTTTTATTTTAATTTCTTATTTTTGCTTGGGAGGCGAGAAATTATTTTGGCAGTTCTATTTATAATCTATTTGTTTATAATTGTGAGTAACTATTATGGGACCTGCTAGTAAAATTCTGTCCAATAATATTATGGAAAACTGAATATTGCTAGGTATATAAATAAGCCGTTACACAGAAAATCGACAAACTTTCTGTAATTTTAGTTATTTTTTTATTGTGATGAAATTTTACAGGAAGGTTGGTAATATTGAAAATACATAGCAAGTTTTTGTTGCGATCCATATATGAACGAGATATGGTTTTTTGAAATTTGAAAAATGTCGGAAATTTTGCTTAGTAGATGGAACTTTATCCGCATATCTCCATGAAATAAACTTTATTTATTTTGGAAAGATTTGAGGTTTTCGAGAAAAATTAATCAAAGTAATTTTTCTAAAAATTTGCTTTCAAGGATAATGGATATTTCGGTTATCCTTGAAAATCTCAAAATGCACAGTCTCGATATTTTTTATTTTATTGTATGGATCTTAATCCGTATGGGTTTTTCGTGAAGCTGTGGAAAGGAGAAAATGCTTGTTGGTAAAGTCAAATCTAACTCTTTAAAGTAGTTCTTTGGTTATCTAGTTAATAACATGGAAAAATGGAAAACTGACATAAGTGTGAACATTGCCAAAATTATATGAAACATTACAACTCAGATTTCTCGGAAGAGTTTTATTTTATGAGCGGCTTCAGTAAATTAAAATTTACCCAAGCAATAAATGATGCCAGACAAATTACAAGGAAAAGTGCAGCATACTCTTCGTTGGCCCCTTGCCTGCTACTCACGCAGAATCATTTTATAAGTTCCAAAAAAATTCTATGAAGAATCCGACAGACAAATCTAAAATCTCGCATGCCTATGCGATCCTCCTGCTACGCAGATGCCCGAATTAGTTTGAAGTGTAATGCACACGAATACCACAGCATCATATACTTTCTGTGTAAATATAGTGCTATGTTTCAATTTTCAAATTGCATACTTTTATGCGTTTATGTTCCACTGTGCTTTTGAAAACGGAAATCGTGAGCTTTTTTTTTGCTTATTTGACTACACTATTTATTTATTTATTTTACAATTTTAAAGATAATTGCCTTGCAAAACGTGCGTTTTTAATTTCGAATAACAGGAAGATGTCTGATTTCACAGATTGTCTGAGAATTTCTTTTTAATTACAAAATTTTAACTCATTCTGTGGGAACATTAATTTATCTTTATAAATGAAGTATGATTCTTTTACATATATGTTGGGTTTTTGTTGTTTGTTGCAATGCAACATGCCCATGCATGTAACTCGTGCGATGAGTTGGAAAAATTGAAAGCGTTGACATTTTTAGGATTTTTCAAATTTATTTTGTAAAATATCTCTTATTTATCTACTTCTTCAAAAAAAATTTTATCAGTACAAACTTTCATGCAACTTTTACCAATGAAGATATACAGTCATTGGCCACAATTATTCGGCCAATACTGTTTTCGTACAGAAGAACGAAAGAAATCAATATAACCATTAAAGTTTAATTTTTTTCTTTTTTTCAGTTCAAATTTATTTAATAAGCTTCTCATATGCTTTTACATAATCAACACAAAAAAACCCACAAGAAAAAATATGAAAATAAAAATTTTTGCGACATCTGTGATGGCTTTTACTTTGTTAATTTTAAGTTAAATTTTCTGTCGTTTTTGTTTGATTTTATTTTTGGTTTCTGTAAGCTTTTCCTATTTAAGCATTAATCTTGGTTTTGCCTGAATTTGTTGACGGAGTTTTGTATGGAAATGCTCTCTGATAACAGCTCGAGTGATCTGTGCAAGATAAGAACATTATTGAAACCTACGCAACAAAATTGACTAGTTCTGTAAAATTTATGTTGGCTCAGATAATCATATTATCCTCGTAACGGAAAGCTGGCTCCATGCAGGTATATCTTCTAGCTTGGTGTCCATTCCGGGTTATAGCCTTTATAGGAATGATCGACTAAGCCCTGTCGGTGGCGGAGTTGATATTTACTTGAAGCAGGGCCTTAAAGGTATTAGTGAAGATTTTTCAAATTCAAACAACATTGAATTTTTGTGTGTGTTTGGAGGTTGGCACCAGGGCGAACAAATGCTTGCTGGCTGTTGCGTACTGTCCCCCCAGGTAATTTTGTCACTAGGAGTTCTGATGAATTTGCCGCCTGTATCTCACGACTTACCCATTTTTATGAAAACGTTATAAAATTATAAATGACTACGCAGCACTTTTTCACGAAACCTATTTAAGACGGCATACAAACGCGTCAATACTGCTATTCGCAATGGCAAACATCGATATTTCAATACAAAATTTGACCGGAATCTACCTCCTAAAATACTATGGCGGAACTTTTGCAATACTGGCGTCTATCGGGATAATGAGCCCTGTTGCAACTTCAACCCCGATGAACTAAATATTCACTTTACTTCTCCTAGTCCTGATAATGGCATGCTCAATAGATCCGTTAGTGATACTAACTCAGATTTTCTTCATTTGAACCCCCCTTTTTCCCAGCAAAAAAAATCCTGTATTCTATTTCGAGGTATTGATCACAGTGATCTCATTGCGGCAGTTTCCTCCATTACGTCCAATGCTGTTGGTCCGGACGGAATTCATCACTTATTTGTTAAAATGCTAATTATTACCGTACATTTCAACATTTATTCTCCATATTTTAAACTCCTGTCTGACTTACTCGTCTTTCCCTAGAGCTTGGAAAATAGCTACCATCATACCAATAGCCAAGAAACCTTTCCCTGAATCAGTTGCTGATTTCCGGTCAATTAGCATTCTTTGCTACTTAACTAAAGTTCTTGAAAAAATTTTGACGTTACAGATTTCAGAATTTGTCATACCAACATTCTTTTTACACAATTTCAGTCGGGCCTCCTGTCTCGCCATAGTTGTGAAACTGCTGTATTAAAACTCTCCAACGATCTTCGCCTGCTTCTAGTCTCAAACTTTGGCATTCTTGTTCTGCTGGATTTCTCAAAAGCTTTTGATAGCGTTAGCCACTGAAAGCTATTAGAGAAATTACACAGCAATTTTCAGTTCTTTTTCTCTGCGATCAACTTAATTGATAGTTTCCTTACTGACAGTTCTCAAGAGGTACAAATTGGTGATTGTTCATCCTCCCTACTCTCCCTTTTATGTGGTGTACCACAAGGATCTGTTTTGAGCCCATTACTGTTTTCTATGTATATCAAAAGCTTGTCAAATGTGATTCAAGATGTTCAGCTTCATCATTATGCTGATAACGTACAATTGTACTTAAGTAGCCCTATTGCTGTTATAGAAGATTCGTGTCAATGATGATCTTTCCCGGATCTAAGCTCGGTCGCTCAACAATGGGTTCTCACTAAATCCTGACAAATCACACTGTCTTGCTATCTATAATTCTTTGTATGAAATAAGTAATACATTTTTTCTCAGCAATTCCCCCTGTGTTTAGTGAATTCTGTCACTAATCTTGGGGTTAAGCTAAATGGGCAATTAAGAAGTTGTGATCATGTCAAATTGATGCTTTCTAAGATCTATGGGAGCTTGCGCAGATTATGGCTATCTACAGCAGTACTGTCTACAAATATTCGGTTACAACTTGTAAAAGCTCTTTTATTACCCCACTTTACTTACGGAAGTTTGATATATTCTAAGCTTGATAGCGTATGCGCGCGGAAAATTGAAGTTGCTTTTACGTACAGGCTTTCATTGGTTGGCTGCTCGATCACCTCTCACTTAAAGCGGAAAGCCTTAATCTTCCTCTATAATTTAATACACTCTGGTGACCCTGGCTACCAATTTGACCACATACAATTTTTGCGACCTTCTCGACATTCAAATCTTCTTGTTCCTCGTTTCTATTCTTTAATAGGTGAGTCTACTTATTTTGTTCAGGTCGCTCGAATGTGGAACTCTCTCCCCGTTCGTATCCAGAGAGCTGGCTCTATCAATATCTTAAGGAGTTTATTTTATGATTTAAACTTGTGATAATTCACTTCAGGTTGAGTTAACTATTTTTGTAATCTTTCGCTAGTTTTTTGTTTATCTGGTATTTTTTTATCTCTTTTATTGTACTTTTTTTTTTCTTAAATTGTTAAATTACGGAGAAAGAAGAATTTTTAAGAACTTCTATTTTTAACGATTCTAAATCAAATTTATAAATACAAGAAGAAAAAACAACCGCCTCGTCCGAGGTTTGAAACCGGGAAAATCATCTGTCTCGTTCGCTCAGTGGTAAGAGCAGTCGCCCAGCAAGCGGAAGGTCCCGGTTTTAAACCCCGGACAAGGCGGTTGTTTTTTCTTCTTGTATTTATAAATTTGATTTAGAATCGTTAAAAATAAAAGTTTTTAAAAATTTTTCTTTCTCCTTCATTGACCGATTCTAACAAGTGTAGATTCGATTCCCGTTTCAAATAAGCTTTAGTTTTTCGCAGTCTCTATTCCTCTAGATTAAAATCTTAAGATCTTTTGTACTTTTGCCATAACAATAAATTGAATTGAATTGAATCTGTAACAAAATTATTCGGACAGGGTGAACTGAAGCCTCATGACAGGGATGGGGGTTGGGAATTAGGTGCTTGGAAAGAGGGAAAAAGGTGGCAAGGGTGTGGGGCTCACAGTAGATAGATGGGAGACCAATGGAACAAAATTGTATGCAATTAATGCTGCCGGTAGGGTAGATTGTCAGAGCAGAGAGTTTTCGCAAAACTTATCAGAGCGAGTCGTAGGATCACGATCCGCCATAAAAACTTTTTGATATGGGAGAAGATCTTTCTGAGGCGCTATTCACGAATAACGAAAGCAAATCAGATTCCGTATACGTTAAGCTGTAAAAATAATTCGAAATTAATGTGCATGTGGTATTCTTGAAATTCGTATGCGTTAACGAACGTACCATTAAATGAAGCCATATACAGATTGTATAGATATCGAGTATCGAAAAGAGCGGGCCTACAGGAATAAAGAACAAAAACAAAAACACTAACTAATACCTTAGAATATAGAGACAACAGGAAGTATCAGGCATCAACCTGTAAAATTCGTTTGCATGAGAGTGAATTTTTTCCGGGTATCGTCAAAATTATATTGAAGAAAGAGACAAATATATTTTCAGCTGTCAGACGAAGTTTCTTAATTTGCATGCAAATTGAATCTGTTGAAAATATACGTGGGAAATCATTTTTTAGGCAAATATTTATAAAATATTATTTTGTATACTTTGCACACATTTTTATATTAAATTAAATTGAAATTAATAACAAAAACGATGAAATATTTCTTTATTGAAGATTTGTTTACGTTTGTGACAGCTGATAAACTCCCTGGGTATCTTGACGCAGTGGCAGCAACTAAGAGCATGACTAAGATCATTTTAGGTGGGGGTAACTGCACTATTCTCAACCAAATATCTTGTTTCCCCTCTCTCTCTATACTGATTCTACTCCACGGCTGCACTGAGCTTTCACTACAGCGGCAACAGATACTAACACAACCAGAATTTGACTACGCCAAATTTAGGTTATCACACTTCCTACACTCTCTATATTCTAAGACTAATACTTTGCGCTTTTTAGTTTCGACAAATTTTTATACTTACTCGTTAAATAGATTGGTTCACTTCATCATAACTTCTTGGAGGTTAGGAGGGTAGGCTATTAAAAACATATCTTCTATACAAACTCTGAGCAGAAGAAATATTAATTTTCAACGATTTGATAAACTTAAAATGAATCACCACAAACTTTATGTCTCAACTCGTGTCTTTTCATGTTTCTTTGTGTTCTTGTTGTGCTATTTTTACTTTATTGTAGCTTAAAAATTAACTTCACAAAAACTTTTTGAGATTTTAACGATATAAATTCCAGAGCAACCCCACCACCACAATAATCACCCACAACAGTGTTCTGAAAAATATATTTAAAAAAAAAAACCCCCCCCCCCGATGTTGGGTTCGAAAGCAACCATCCACATCTCAAAAAGTAAAACGAACGAATCAAATGTAATAAAACCTTTTCGGTTCAAAGAGTCCTGAACTTTCACTAACTTGAAGTATTTCAGTAATTTCATTGAACACCTCTCAGTTCAGTGGGATCCAAAATTTAAGGGGTCCATTATCCGGTGATGGTTATCTTAAAGAAACTGAACTGGATGCCACCATTCTAAATGGAATTGAATAAATGAAGGACCTAAGTAATTTTATGGGAAATTTGTTCAATTCTAAACTATTCTGGAAACAGATCAGACTAAATGTTCACCTTTTATAGAAAGTAGAAGAGGGGAGGTCATTCATCACTACCTTTTCAATTGAAATTCCAAAAGACACAGCAGCTGATCGAATGAATGGTGGAGGGGGTGGGCGTAATTAGTAACGGTGCAATATTTATGCCTTAATAAATCCACTGTCCCAACTTCTTCTCAATGCTTTTTTTAAAAAAAAAAGAAAAACCAACTCCTACCCTCTACTGGTGATAAAGTGGAAAGAAATCAGTCAACTCGTCAGCTTCCAGCCTCGGGTGAGTGACTAATGACAAAAACCATCCACCCCCACCCACCCAACCTACCACCCTAGCAGACAAATGCCTTCAATTATTGACAGCGTTGTTAATGTGAGTTCATTTTAAAATGTCCGCTTGAGGATGTTTATGAAACTTTTTTTCACTTTCCTAAAGTTTTGAAAAATTTAGCTATGGTAAGGTATTAAGGTACGCGCGTACACATACTTACATATACTTACGTATGTAACTCAATAGTATAGGAAATTTCCGTTAACTTTGAAAGGTAATTTGCTGATGAATTGCCAATTGAATGGCTGAGGAATGGAAGGAATAAAGGCAAACGAATTATTGTAGGCTGAAGATTGGAACAACCCACCAGAAATTATCTTTCTCGAATTTATTTCTTGCGAAATTTATAGCGTTTTCAACATTTTTGGAAAGAGCCGGGAAAAAAAATTAGCTGATTTTCGACTTATTTTAAATCTTAAGCTAGATGAAATTGAAGGCATTCATGGAAGGAAAAAAAAATTTAATGCAAATCAGTTTAGGATATAATTGGAGGAGGAATTTAATGAGATTCCGTCGATTTTCTTGATTTTGCGTGAATTCCCTTTGAGCTTTTGATTAGGCCTCTTTTTTTTTCTTTTTTTTTTACTGACTAATCGTAAATTTGGGCGCACCAGCTTTTAATAAAGCAATTTTCATAACTGTGTTGAATTTATTTCTCGTTTCGTTTTATTTCAATTTGATTAGAGATAAAACACATAAATAAAAAGAATTTCGGAGAAAAATGAAGCAGCACCAAGCCTAATGGAAAAGAGAGTAATTTAGAAGAATTGATTGCAACGAGTTTTTATAGAAAATCAAATTATACGTGTTAAGTTTAGGAGGGTGGGAGGATGGCAATAGGGAAACCATTATTCCAGATCATAACGAAAATATCCCTAGTAGGTATAACAACTGATTTTTCTTTCTTTTTACTTTCTTTGTGCACAGCGTAGCAGACGACTAGGGATTTCATCAGAGCAATAGCCACAGAAATAGCGATAAAAGAAAGATAGACATCCAACGTTATGCAATGTGTCCAGCCTCCCTCTGGCCAAAAATATGGAAATTATGTTCTAATCTATGCCAGATGTCATTTGTGCACAACAAAAATTCGGATGAATGTCTAAGATGTTTAGGGATGGCAAGTTCGAGATATGTACTCCATCGGCAGAAATGGGTTGAACGGGTGTTGTAGTACGTTTCAGAGATAACAGACAGCTTGGCGTTTTGGAGGTAAGTATTAAACAAGACCCGATTTGTTTTACTTCCAGCGAGTATTTTTGTAAGGCAATTTTTTAATGAACTAAACTATGGTTACGTTTGTCAACTATAATATTCCCGTGGGAGTTAGCTACAGAGTCGAACGAGTACACAAAATCAAAAATACTGTCGCCTACGAAGTGAGAGCTAACAGATAATTAATAAAAGTGAGAAAGAGGATAGGAGAGAAAACAGAACCTTGTGATGCACCAGGATTGATTATAAAACGGTCAGAATACAGTATTTTGATAGCTTGTGTAACTATCCGTCATCCATGTAACTTTTGAAAATCTAACCCGTGTCAATCGTTTGATAAACTCACTGCAAGTGCTAAGAAAAATAGAGATTTTCACAGTTCATAATAATTTTTTCTTGAAAACTAGTGCAGTTAATTCTTTAAACATTGTATCAAGTTACCCTTCTGATTCTGCGGAGGAATCCCATTTTTGATACGATCACTCACTATTTTTTTATTCGTGGGCATAGTTTTATGCAAGTAATTGTATTACTGGATAAATTGCCCATTATTCATCCTCCAGACTTATGAGCAATTGCTGATAAGTCCCAACCGGATACTCTAACAATATTCAAAATTGGCCCTAAAGCCCGCCTTTTCGGCTTCATGCAGTTTTTCTAGGAGGTGTGAGTCAAAAAATTTATAAGGTTTTCCGGAGAGGGCAGGACAGTGACAAAGAAAATGAGTCGCCGTTTCGGACTCTTATCCGCACCATCTTCATGCCGGATCATCAAAGAGTCCCACCCTATGCAGATGACCCCTGAGAAGAGAGTGTCCAGTGAAAATTGACACTAAAAGAGTTTTCAGTGTTGGCTTACTTAGTCCCAGTAGCTTTTTCGTTTCATTTGGATTAGGTAAGCCCCACAGCTCTTTTGTGGTTCTACGTGAAGGGTCATCTAACTAAAGACGGCTGTATTATCAATCGGCCCATCCCGAGATAGTAGAGGCACGGTATTTTGGGTGCGATCCCATTTGGGGAGGAGATTTCCTCAAAGGTTGCATCAACACGAGCCAGTTCGTCCACATTTTCATTCCTGCTAATATCGCTGTGATCTTTCAGCCAAAGCACCGGTACCCCGTTGCTCCGAGGAAGGGTATTCAGGATGGTTTTACATTCCAATACGAGTTTGGAGGTTGTAAAAGGTTTTGTCAAGGCCTTGGCAGCTGCTCTGGTGTCCGAGCACATCGCAATTTCCTCGTTGTTAGCCTCTAAATTTATGAGCTAGCATCCCGCTTCAAGGATGGCCTTGACTACCGCTTGGAAAACCGTTACATGGCTTTCAAGGTGTATGGCAATTTCCATATGAAGCTTCTGGCAGAAAACACATGCTCCCGTGTTCTCTTCCAATTTGGTCCCATCTGTATATTATGATAGGGTTTGCACAATGGTTGATGCAGGGAATGTGATTCCAATTCTGTCCTATCTGGAATTTTCGATTTAAATTTGCTCTTCAGCATTGTCTCGAGGACGTGATTGTTGCCCCTGTCTATGTCAGGTACGGTAGACTAGACGTGCTCAAATACGGATTCATCTGGAACTCTTGTACTAGTGTGAATCCAGCTCCGATTGAGATGCAAACACAGCGCAGCGATTGACGCCGCTTCTTGATTTTTATATGCACGGGGTGTATGTTGAGGATGATCTCAAGACCCTCGAGCTGGTTGAGTTGAGACTGCCACTTACACTAAGGAGACACAATCTTTGAATATTCTGTATTATCTTGCGATGATTGGCGAGCTCCATTGCCTTAAACCACACCACAGAACCGTAAGTTAGCATGGGTCGGATGACGTTAGTGTAGATCTGAAGGATCATCCGTGGTTAAAGACCCCATTTTTTCGCTTTATTTTACCCTGTCCTTCAGTTCCAAACGTGTGAGGCCGATAGAGGACAGCTTCAATCTGGGAATGTTACTTTTCTTAGTAAAGAGGCATAAATCTGATTTCAATGGATTAATGAAAGTCCAAAATCCTTAGCCCAGTCCGTGACTAGTCGGATCGCGTTCTGCAGCAGTCCGCAGATTTCAGACTTGTAGCTACCGGTAACATATTGCTTTGTACTCCATCCGGGTGACTGTTAGCAAGAGTTCATTCACAATGAGCACCCACAACAAAGGTGAAAAAATATCGCCTTGACGGGTGCCTATCTGGACGCTTTTTATGTAATTCCTATTACTTTTTAATTTATCCGCAAAAGTCCATTATCTGATAAATGGATTTCCTGATTTTAGTGAGTTTTCCAAAAACGCACCTCAATTGCTAAGTAAAAAAAAACACAGACACACACAAATGTCTTTTTAACGATTGTCTCAACAGGTATACATTAAATTGCAGAAGTATGGATTATAAAATTAACGAGAATTTCCGGAGTTACTGGCATTATGCAAAGTTATATAAAGAAAAAAAACTAGGTCCCCATCAAAACAGCTTTTTGGGTAGTTTTATGCGTGAGCCACTCTGTGAAATAGTACATACCAAATGGATTGAATATATTTTTTAATACTTCCTGAGTTGTCAACTCCTTTTTCTCTATGAAATATACAACCCGCAGAGCTTTTGATTTGTTCCTTAATTTACATTTTTATCGTCAATTTCAAATTGACTTTTATAGCGTACGTACCTACTTTGCTCTTATAATTCCACCAACTCTAATTACCTTGATCCATACATTTATTAGCTTAACAATTTCCACACGACTTAATTTTAATTTCGCACTATCGTACGCGTCCGAATCACTTTTTTCAATTTCCGTCATATTAAGCCAGCTTAAATGTCATTTCAGTGTGTGTCATTCATTGTGCCGAAAACGATCACAAAAATTGCCTTCCATTTTCATTGTGATTACAGTTTCAATGTGGAAATTTCCTGAAAAAAAGTGGTCTCCGCAGGCAATTTCAGTGGAAAGGATATTCATTGTAGAAATTTTTAATTGCCTGACGAGACCGATGGTGGTGATAAAATTGTATGAAAAAGTTGTTAAAAGGCAGTGCTGGTGCAATAAAGCTCCCAGTCATCTAGAGGCTATTTTGGATGAGACTGATTGTAAGAACTAATTGCCGAGTGAAAAAAATAAATAAAAATATATTTACATATTATAAAAGACAATGGGCGATCTCCTGCTTTCTGTTTACGGTTCCTATGAAAATTCATCGATGTATGAGAGAATTTATCCCAATGACTTTTCTACTTTCAATAATTCAATTCAAGTAACATTCTCAGCTTACTAAAGATTACTCACTACTCAGGTCCTATAATCTGATTTTAAAAGAAATTTTCTCCGGATGAATGTAGACGCACATGGCAATTGCTTTAAATACTTTTCCTGAATAAAGAACCTTGGACCGATTGATTGCAATCTGCATCTAAATAACGGTACATTTCTTAATCACATTTGTAAATTAATTTTCTACCTGACAAATTAAAATCTAATAGAACCTGAAATCAAGTTATTTTGAAATTCTCTGCAAAGTCGGTTTTTCACCCTAACGCCAAAATGCTGGAGGCGGATAGGTATAAGATGTGCACAATCTCTGCGATAACCTTTCCTCTGCGAATATATTTTCAAGGAAATGGGTGAAAAATGTAATTTTCTTCACCTATAACCTACCTGGTTTCTGGTGTGCTTTGCTCCTTCAAGTGTGCCAGAGAATGTATCTAACTGCCTCAATCTTGTGTGGGCTGAATGTGACCACACTCGGCACAATTTCGATTGAATCTTTTTTTTCATTTTTTTTTTTTATTTTTATTTTTTGGTTTTTGTTTTTATCTTTGAAATATACTAAACATACATATACACACACCCACACTCACAGGTATAAATAGAATAAAAGAGCTGTCTTTTACCTTCATCCTGTGCACGGCCGACGGTTTATTCCTGTTTCTACTACCTACCTAACACCCCATTTTCCTCCAGACGATCTTATTTAGCAAGAAATTGCTTTTAAATAAAGAAACGGAAAGATTGTAGAGATAAACGGAATCTGTGGTCCTATAAAGAGCGTTTTTTTTTTCTGCTATTTTTCTTTTTCATGTTTTTTTCCTCGTTATCCAAGCTGTTTTGTGGCTAGATGAATGGATATAGAATACGGCTGAGATGAAGAAGAAACTGGAGGGATAAAAAGAAGAATTCACTTCATGCAGATTAAGTGAAATTGCAAGATTCTAGCTATTTTGAAATGTTTGAAAATTGTAAAATAACATGTCCTCGGGATTGTACCAAACTATAAGGTAAATTGGTAAAAGAGATGGTGAAATGAGACAAATTTTAAGTCATTTTATTTTTGATTAGGATTATTTTTGTGGCAAATAGGAAAAACATTTCAGAGTTCAATAAAACCAATGATGTAAAAATAGTACATTCACTATGTAGTATTAATTAATCCTAATTCATTTACCCAAGGTTTGCAATGAAAATGAATGAGTGATAGCCTATTTTTGGGTTTTTATATCCTAGATGAAGTCATATAGGTTTGTCAGTCCGTATGAATACTTGAGACCTCCTTAACTATCAGTACTGAAAGTTCATGCCCGTCTTCGTTATATTTTCTTTTTTTTCTTCAAAACTAGACACATTCTGTCCGTCTGTCCGGCTGTTCGTCTGTACTGTGTGCGGAAAATTGCTCGCCCACAATTGCAAGCCAGGCAAGTAGCTCGCCGCACAATTGCTCTCCATACAATTGCTCGCCAGGAAAGTTACTCGCGAACAAGAGATATTAATTTCAAATTTTATGCAATTTTATATTATAAATTGGAATATTACTGGGAACACAGACTGCAGTGTATAAATATAATTATTATACAGATACTAGAAGTACTTGTAGTTTTAAATCTTCATAATGTTGTACTTTAGTTCGTGGAAGCTCTTTTAAAATCAAACTCTTTAATGTATAAGAGAAAAACATGTTTATTGAATTAATATTGGCATTAAGTCAGGTGGAAAGTAAAATTTTATTTGACAACATATAAAATATAAAATTCAAACAACTTTTTCCAAATGAAGAAAGTTTTGTTAATTGTAAACAATTTTAAATTTAATATTTGTAATAATAAGAATAATAATGAAAGAGTGGTGAAACTAGATGGAGATGTACTTAGTCACCATATATTTGCAGGTTAAAGTCAAAGCAAAGTTCGGCAACCTTATTGCCACGACTGGCGAAATACAAATTTATTGCCGAGCTATGGAGCTATCAGGGGATTAACTAAGGATTTTCTGACGAAACGAAGTCTACCCGGCGCGATAGTAATGGTGTATTTCTTTGTTTTCCAAGACTTTCCTGCTTTGAAGCAATATAAGTCATAAATTCATTTAAAATTCAGCCTGTTAGTATTCAGATCGTGTTCATGTTCAGTGTGCTATAAGTTTGTCTCTCTTCCTAAATAATAATGGCGTTACAATTTGTGCAAAGCGAGAATGGAAAACGAAAGTTGCTGGATAAAGGACATCAATATATCAAAGATAAAGAAAACAGTGAGAAAGTATTTTGGAAATGTGATCAGTCTAAAAAAAGTGTCGTGAAATTGTCCAATATATAAATGAACACATTCATGCTGGCGATGCTGCATGGTGCAAAGTCGCGGCAGTCTATAGTGATGCTAAGTCTCGAGCAACAAATACCCAAGATGGGAAACATCGCATTGTTGCCAATTCATATATTGATTTGTCACAAGCTGCAGCAAGAAACGCGAAAGACTGTCTACCAGCAACTCCAAATACACCTTCCGAATTACAAATACCGGAATTTTATCAAAAAACATTCGAAGGAGAACAGTTTTAATTGTTTGACAGCAACGAGACAGTAATAAAAGAATATTAATTTTCTCTACAAAAGACAATTTAAATTACTTGTCACGAATAGAAAACTGGTACGCAGATGGAACTTTGAAGACTGTGCCGTGTTTATTTCAACAATTATATACAATCCATGGAATTGTAAATAATAAATCTGTTCCAGCAGTATTTGCGCTTTTATCGAAAAAAAAAACCGAAGAGGCATATAGAAATTTTTTCGACGAGCTAAAACATTTGGAACCCAATTTAGCACCAAAGTCAATTATGGTTGATCTTGAGCAAGCTGCGTTAAATGGTTTTAAGAATGTGTTTCCAGGAGCGTCTCTTAGAGGTTGTTTTTTATTTCTTTATTTTACGCAGTGTTATTATCGCTGCATTCAACAAAATGCTTTGCAAAAGCGATATCAAGAGGATAGTGACTTTGCGCTAAAACTAAAAATGATACCCGCTTAAGCTTTCATTCCCCATTACAAATGTAGAATGCAGTTCCGAAGAGTTATGCGAGAACGTAGATTTTGAAGATAATTTGCAACCTGTATTGGATTATTTCGATGACACGTGGATTGTTAGGTCGAGTCGACATTGTCGTCGGAAACCTCGATTTTCTCTGGACTTGTGGAACTGTCATAGTGGCGTTCAAAATAGTTTTCCAAAAACCAACAATTCTTGTGAAGGTTGGCATCGTTCCTTCACTGAACTAACTGGTGCACAGCATGCAGGTATTTGGAAGTTCAATGCCGCATTAAAAACTGAACAAAGCATGAATTCCGGAAAAATAGAATAATATATAAGCGGCTGCGATTCTAATATGTCAAGAAAATACATCGTGACTGTGCGAAAAGGATAGAAATAGTTGTAGGCCATTATCCAAATAGAACTTTCTGCGCGGCATAGCACAATATTATAACTTTTGAATATTTATACATACATATGTTGAGCAACTGTGGGCGAGCAATTTTCCGGTAATCCGTCTGTCCGTCCATCTCTGCGCACGATAACTAGAGAGTGCATGTACTTAACGCGATGAAAGTTTGAACATGTGTTTAAAAAAAATTTTTTTTTGAGTTCGAAAATGGGGCAAATTGGACAACCCGTTCTTGACAATTTGGGTTTTTATGTATACTGTGAAAACAATCAGTCCTAGACGTCTTATTGTACAAAAAACTTATTCAGGCTATAAAATCCTACAAAATTGTTTAAAATCTTTTCTTCTGTAGGGCGAACCGAGAACTAGAAATATATGCGAAAACCATTTCAAAAATCAAACTTGCACAGATGGGTACCATAAAAAATCACATACGGATATACATCTAGGGTATCATGAAAATTGGTCTTACAAATTCTAGATTTTTTACTTGTTATTTTATTCCTTCTGCTATTATTTTTGGGTTTGATTATGTAGTTTTCATCAACAAACCCGGTTTATTATTATTTTCTTATAGATTTATAAATTTTGTACTATATTTATAGACAATTTACCAATATTGGAAGAATTCAAATAAAATACTTTCATGAGCTATATAACTATAAAACATTTTTATATGGAAATCTTGACCATATTATATAGGAGTTAATTAAAATATTTCCTTTCCAAAAATTTATCTGAAAATATTTCCAACGAACATTGCCAAAATCACCTTACTCATAGCAAAACACTTTTTTCTTTAAGCCTAGTATCGAGTTCGAGTAAAATGTGACATTTCCATACAAATTTTAGCGCTGATAAAATCGCAAGCAACAATTTTACTAGTGTAGTACGAAGTTCACTGGTAACAAGTGAAATTTTGTCTATTATAAGATAGATGGCACTTTGTAAGTCTCCGCTAATATTATGGAGCATTAAGCATAGTATCGAGTTCGGGCAAAGTAAAATTTAACGCGGTCTCCAAATTTTTCACATTAAAATCCCTGGTAAAATTTTGACGTAGGTATATTAAATGTGAAGAAAACAAGGTGACAAATGTTTAAAAAATTTATCGCTGAAAAACTTCAAATTGTTTGTGAAGTTCAGTAAAATAAGTGGAGACATACAAAGCGCCATCTATCTTAAAATAGAGAAATATTCACATTTTAAGCCTAGTACGCTGTTCAAGCGAAAATTTCGCTTCCATTCTGGGCATATAATTCTACACTGAAAAAAGTTGTGGAGAAAATGTAAAATCACAAATTAATACACGTAAAATCACAAAGCATCAAACGGAATCAATAATCAATCTATCAACTTTTCTGTGCGAAATAAATGTCTGAATATATAAATCGCTGCGGAAAAATGTCTCCACTTCATATTACCGCCATCTGCATTCCATGATTGTAACCATTGATTTTTTCTTTCGAACAGCATACGAAATCTCAAACCGAAATTTTCGTGGCACTTTTCGCACACATATTTGTATAGGAAACGAAACTTTCACTTGAACAGCGTACTACGCTTTACCAGTGAACTACGTACTTCAATAGTAAAATTATGAGTAAAATTTTTGCCTGTGATTTTTCAACCGCTAAAATTTGTATGGAAATGTCACATTTTACTCGAACTCGATACTAGGCTTTAAATGATGATAAATTTTTGATATTTCTTGTTTGTATGAAAATTTTCAGAATGTTTTTTTATATGTAGATTGAAGGATTTACAGTTCAATTTTCAGAGTGCTTTTTAATTGATTGAAAGATTAAATTTGTTTTAAAATACAAGTACCGAGGTACTGTTAGTTTCTTGCCTAAAACCGAAGATCAAAAAATAGCATAAAATTTTTTTTTTAAAGTATAGGTACCTACTGTGGGTAATATGTTTTGATCAGCAGTAACAGAGCGATGTCATCAGGACAGCAATGAACTCCTGAAACTGTCTGTTTGTTGGTGGATATATAAAGATTTATTTAAAAAAAATTGTAATGTGAATCATTTTAAGGAAAATGGGTTGTCTTAACAAGTAAAATGATTTTTTGGGCATCCCCTTTCTAAACTAATAAATAAAAAACGGAAATGAGTTTTTACTCTTTCGAGAGCAGGCAGTTTCAGGGTTTCATTGCTGTCCTGATGACATCGCTCTATTACTGCTGATCAAAACAAATTACACACAGTATCTATACTCTCAAAAAATTTCTTGATGCAATTTTTTGATCTTCGGCTTTAGGCTAGAAACTGACAGTTCATCAGTAATTGGCTTTCAATTTTCTCTGCTCATATGCAGTAGGTTGAGAATTGCTTCTAGACTCGTATATTGTACGGGTCTCGAAAGAGTAAAAAATTATATAACGCTTTCTATTTATTGTGTTATTCATTCATTCGTCGATTTATTTATTTACTTAATCATAGCTTATTAAAACTAATAACTTAAATATACTTCTTATTTAGATATCTATTACTAATTTTGCCCTAAAAGTTGTTTTTTTGCATAAGCTATATAATCTGGTAGCTTCCCGAAAAATATGCACACTTAAAGCTACCGCACAGATAATCACGTCGCCAATTAGCTCAAATAAGTCAATTTTTAATTGTTTAAATTGCAAAATCATATCTTTGTTAATTTAAACTATCAAAATGTAGATGCGATTTCATTCTACAAACATACTTTAACATTTATATTTAAACATTTTATAGAGTTTTTGCTGTGCTGGAAAACAACCAAATTGAGCTTTTTTCGGATAACCTCAAACTATCTTGATACACTATAATTGATATTTATATGTAAATATTTCGTGGATTTCAATAATTCTTTTTTATGGAATATAGTTTAGATATGCCGCAATACTAGGGGTATAAATTTAAGGTGTGAGCCTAGCGGAGTGGAGGGTGGAAATAAAAACAGCAAAATATTCGGATATTTTAAAAAATCTTTTTTTTTCCAAATCAATTTTCTAGTTCGGCAATTACCTAGGAAGGCTAAATAGGGGTAGTTAATTACAACCCTTATTTATGCTAAAAATATTTCTTTTCACTGAATCTCGATCCGATTCTAATTACCTAATCTAAGATGATTTCTGTAACATAATACGTTTCATCGGCCATTAAATTACTTGAAACGCCATCTTTCTGCTAAATCTGTCAACTTTTTAGGCATTTTTTTTTCTCTTAGAATTATCTATAATCTGTCATCTTTCATTTAAGAAGAACCACATATCATATTCCAAGTCGTTCAGGAATAATTAATAAAATTAGATGGCATGGTTCGCTAAATTACTTTGAAATTAAGTTCCTACTAAGAACTACCAACTTTTATCTCGGCCGAATTCCAATTTGTTCCAACAAAGCCGAACACCATCGCAATTTTTTTGTACATATGTAGATAGATAAGGCTTCTAGCTTTAAAATAAAATTACAAAAGAAAATTTAAGAAGTCTTAAATAGTAAATAATTAGGGTTTCCAAAACGGATATATCCGTATCCGGTTATTTGTACTCTTAATCGTATCCGATATCCGCGAAAAATCTCACGGTTATCAATTTTAATTTTTTTTTCAATTAAATCTGTTAAATTTTCTCAACAAAGTAGGCTAATCATTTTAATAATATTTTAAAAATTTAAATTTTTTTACAAATATGTAGCAAGCCATGCATTTTTTGTCATTTGTTTTCAATTTTATGAAAATTTATTTAATCCTCTAGCAGGACTGAACGCCTTTTGGCGGGGATGACTTTGATCCTGTTCTTGTTATATTTTCGCTTTTACCATGCTGGGACGACTTTTATCGTGTGTATAACCCTTGTGTATAGAACTATATAGTGATTGCGAAAATGCTTCCTTGTTACAATGTCAGATGGCACCACTTGTACCATTTTTAACAGTTTTGCTCGCGCTCAGTTGCTGAAGTACAAGAGGTTCAAGGGATAAGCCGTAGGCCCATGGACAAACTAATTACATACAAAAGCAAATAGAACAAAAACCAGCAATGCCTGTATCTAATGTACGGAAGGCCGCAAGTTTTTCTTAGAAATTTACTGGAACATTTTTCCTTAGAATTGTTATGAGGCCAGCAACGCGTGCTTGAACCACTAACAATTTTTATGAGAGATGCGTAGATGAGCAATAAGCATTCATTTCGACTTGGAAATTTACAGAAAATGTTTCGGCAGAATTTTCCTTCAATGCGATGGTCGACTGAGGTTTTATTTTCTATATGATATTTTCTATACACAAACACAAGGGTAAAACTACACAGTACGCACTGATATAATGTCGTTTTCGATAGGACTTTGGTGCAAAACCAGTATTGCACTTTTTCCAGCAGTTCAACACTGAAAATGTTCGATGGGACAATTTTTATAGCAGAAGTGCAACACTCACTTCCCCTACTTTGCACCGGATATTTTCTCGGTGTTACAAATACATATTGAGGTCGAATTGTCATCTGCTCTGTCAAAGTGCACTGTAGCGATTATTTGTGAAATTTTGAAGTTGAATGAATTAAATATTTTTATTTGGGTAATTGGCTTTAAGTTAAAAAAAAAATTGTTTCTATATATCAATAAACAACATTTATTACGTTTGACAGTTCCGTGTATATAATACGTGTGCCCACAAATACAAGGAATATGACAAAAATATGTTCGATGGACTTCAGTTATGCCAGTTCTCCGCTGCCAGAAAAAGTGCAAAACTGAAATGGTCCCATCGAAATCGACATAAGTGGTGATGGCGTACTGGTGATGGCGTACTGCTCATTTGACACTCATATTCATTTCAATTCAAGTGAAATTTTAAATGCGAGTTGCTCAAGAATTGTCCTGCTAGAGAGTTAAGGAAGAAAATAGAATAGTTAGAAGAAGTCTTGATAAGTTAATTTTAATTTATATTTTACTTATCGAATTAAAATATTTAAAAATAATTTAATATTCCTAGAATATGTCATTAAAAAGACCGGTATCAAGATCAGTTTGGGATTATTTTGAGAAACTGGTAAAAGAAAACAAAGCGCAATGCTTGAAATGCCAATCCAAAATAACAAATGCTAATGGATCAACTGGAGCTATTATAAATCATCTCAAACTTGTTTAGAAAATTTTGACGAACGAAACTGTGGAAAAAGAACTTCAACTTTAATGTTAAATTTTACTAAGCGAGACAGTTTGGAAGATATAGTGTCAAAGTTAGCAGCAATTGATAATATTTCAATACGTACCATAACGAATTCATCATTTATTCATGAATCAATTTCTAGTCGGGGATACTCTTTACCAAACTGTGAAACTAGTGTTATGAAATTGATACAATATAATTTCGAAGTAAAGAAAGCGGAAATGATTAAAGTGATTGAAAAACGTAAAATGGTTGGAAATAAATTCAGTATCAGCTTTCTCTCCAAAAGATTGCAGCGGGTTAAGGTAAAGAATTGTGTGTCCGGTGTTTTGCCTCTAAATTGTGGTGTCCCTCAAGGCTCTATTCTCGGCCCTTTGCTCTTCAGCCTATATACAAATGACCTCCCCAATGTTGTTGTTGTGGACTGTAAAATTCACTTGTATGCCGATGATGTGCAAGTGTATCTCAGTCGACCAATAGGACTGGCGGAGGATTGCATTGATTGACTGAATTCCGACTTGCGCAGTATTGCACACTGGGCTGATAACAATCTTTTAATGCTTAATGCTGGAAAGCCGCAGTGCATTACCTTCTATCGCAGAGCAGTTGAGGTATCTGATCTTCCACCTGTATTTTTAAATAACACAGTTTTACCATTTTCGAGTCGTGTAAAAAATCTTGGAATCTTCCTCAATTCCAGAATGCAATGCTGTGATCATGTCAATAATATGACTGGTAGGATTTATGGCGGGCTTCGTCGGCTGTGGTTATCTGCGGGAACCTTGTCTACGAACACACGTTCGATGTTAATCAAATCTTTGATTCTCCCGTACTTTTCCTATGGCAGTCTCCTTTTCCCTCACTTGTGTTCATCCTGTTCCACTAATCTAAATGCGGCGTTCAACGACTGCACAAGATTCGTCTTCTGCTTAAGGAGATTCGATCATATCTCGCAACATCGTAATCATCTACTTGGTTGCTCCTTAAATCTATATCTTTTACGTAGGCTTCTGGGATCTCTTCATAAGCTCATCTACTCTAAAGAGCCAAGCTATTTGTTTAATAATTTGGCATTTTTAAACTCCTCAAGGCGGTTCGACTTGCTGATACCAAATTTTCAATATTCAGTACTGGAGAATTCTTACTTTGTTCGTGCTGTTCGAGCTTGGAATAATTTAGCGTACGAACTGAACTAATTCTGTATATATTATGTGAATCACACTATACACTTATGTGTTTGTGATTATTTTTATAAAAAGCATGAATCTGCTCAAATATTGCATGAAGAAGATATTGACGACTTTGGAGATGATTTTGACGACTATGAAGATGATTTTGATGATTCTTGTAATGATGAGCCTGGTATTGAAAATTATGAAGAGGAAAATATCACTATTTTTGAACAGCTGAAACTAGTCAGGAAAATTGTGTGCTTTTTTAGATATTCTCCTGTACGTAATAGTATTCCGCAAAATCATGTTAAAAATGAATTCCAATGGGAGTATGAGCTACTGCTAAACATAAAACTCAATTTCGCCCATGATAGAAAGGTTTTTGCAGCTGAAAACGTCAATTTCACAAGCTTTAAAAGATTTTAATTCTTATTATTTGATAGAAAAAAGTTATTTCGAGCTAATGAAAAATGTCAGTCTTTCTCTACAGCCTATAAAACTAGCAGTTGAAGCATTAAGTCGAAAAGACGCAAATCTTTTTAGTGCTGAAGGTGTTTTATCATTTTTAAAAAACAAAATGAAAGCAGTCAGTTCAGAAATAAGCCGGGATTTGTTGCAATCAATTCAAAATCTTGTTGACCCATCTTCAACAAATGGTCCAACGAAATATATTCTTAGTTTTGCTACCGCTTTCATGAAGAGACTTTTTCCTAATAAGATTATGCAACAATCGGACGGTGAAGAAGAAATACCGTGTGAAGAACAAACAATTGTAGTTGAACCAGAAATAGAATTAATTGAAGAATTCATATATATTTCAAATGCATCCAACATTAAACAGGTAGAAATATCAACAGCTAATAATGCTTTGAAACAAGAATTTAGCATTTTCAAAAAACTCATAAGAGAACACAGAATCTTGAATTTGCTGTATATATATGGCCCTAAAAATAGCGAAGCCGACTTCAACAGACTCAAAGAGAACTTTTTCAGTTTCTGAAAATTTCTGTACCAAAATTAGATCTCGTCTTTCTTGTGCATCACTTAATGCATAAGGGTTCCTGAAATACTATTATTTAAATAAAAAAATGTTATGGTCGTAGCGTACTGCATGTAGCAGTATGCTACACTGAGCTAAGTAGACGTCTACTTGACTAGTAGCAGCATGAGGTGTGTACGGACTGTGTCCTATATGGATGGAGAGCCATACGCGCTGAACGGTCCCGAAAAATAAAAAGAAGAAGAAGAAGGTCGACATCTGTCTTGTTGTTCAAGTGAATCACTCGAGTGCAAGTCCTACAGTGAAGAAAAATCGGAATTTTTTTTAACATCGGCAGCGGAATTATAATTCCTCACGGGATTCGAAATTTAATTTGGACTCAACTCTAAACGGCATATTGTTACAGTTGTCAGCATTTTTCGTTCTTGTCTTTCCATTCTTGTGAATGTTCATCAGATAAACAGCCTCGGATCATATTAACTGTATCCTCCTTTGAATAAGCAAAGCATTTTTCATCTTTTACATAGTGGAGACAAGAGGAACTTTAATGAGGAACAACGACTATTTTAGTTAATTATGCAGAATCATAGTAAAAAAAAAAATAACAATAAATTCAGTGAAAGAAATATAGAAATCGGATTAGCGATTTAGTGCCGCGCTCTAACATAAACGAGCCGCTGATGACGTCACGATACACAAGACAATTCGCGGTCTAGCGGAGCGCGAGTATAGTCGCCGCCCCGCCGTAATAGAAAGCGCTCGGGATTGGATTTCTTTTGGATTTATTTCATAAAATGTCGTCTTATAAATACTATATTGGGCGGACTGGCATCGTGCGTGTTGTGTACCGTGACGTCATCACCAGATTCGCGGGCCGCGGCCATTTTCAATTTACGTTTTTTTCAAACTTCAATAACTTTGTCATTTTTTGACGGATTTGAGTCATTCAAAAAGAAATATACTCAGAAATGTATATTGCTTTTGATCTGATATATTAAATTTGAATATCTTGTAATAAGATTGTTCTCCCTTATGACACTTGATGGAGGATGTTACGTATGTAATAGCCACATAAATTCAAATTGTCAAATGGACATCTCACCAGATAGGTTGATTAAAGATTGCCGAGATTTTCCAGTTAGAGAGTACACCTATTGCGGAAAATAACACAAGCTATTGAATTTTCGGTTAATAACTCACCACCGGACAGTCGAATAAATCGAACCTGCAGTTTTGCAAATCAAACCTGCACAAATTATTGTTATCAGGGAGCTGGATTTAATGGACGGCAAGTCGTCAGTTCATGTGATACTGATGAATGTAACAGCGCAGGATCATTAAAATTATCCTATACATTACCACAATCGCAACAGTATTAATCACCGCCACAATTTTGTCATTTAAACGAGTTTAATCTTTACTAAAAGTTGAAGATAAATTATAAGATATAATATTTTCCAAATACTGTTTAAAACAAAAAACAAGCAAACAAATTAGAATCATCACTGCAGAAGGAATTCATCATATTAAGCAAATGCCCTGAAATCTGATCTAGACGTTTTCCTTCAATCAAGTGGACATCTTCAGCTAGAACTAAGCTAGAAATATATACTAAATGTGGTGATCGTTTAGACTACCAGCAGACCAGATATTTGTTATGTTCCCTTTGGAACCTAATACCTCACCGTAATTGGACAATAATTTATAATTTTTTTGATAGCAGCATAGCGGAACAACTCGGAGGCGCCTCGGCGAGGAATCCTCATCAACCAAAGATGTAAGTTGTTGCCTGCTGTTTTTATTCTTTTTTTATGTAATTATATTGATCGTTAATGAACCTTATCACTATTAGATGTAAAGATAAGAAAAGATATTCTTTTAGCTTTGTATATAAGAGTATCGCTTAGTGAACTATACATGTAGCTATTAGATAGAAGATGCAAAATATTCTTCCAAACTGAAGAGGTAACGAATAGCCTTAAGAAATAACGTAGCCACTAGAGACTTTTAAGTAGATCATTTTAGTTTCGTATACGCATCGTTTTATGAAAAACAGCATTGAATTGAGAAACTTTCATATGAAGAAGAATTTCTGCCATCAGCAGAAGTGAATTAACTGATTTATTTAAAATAGAGTTACATAATGTCCTGACTCTATATAGACTAATTGGTGAAGTCTTTTTGTGTTGGTTGTTTAAGATTAGTGCCCTGGACAGTAGCTTCTGAAGGCTTGAACTTTTCCGCCTTATCCAATCTAAGGTTAATAAAAAAAAACAATTTTCGTTATAACGTAATGGCGTACTGAGAGCCTTTGTTATCTCATTTCGCTCTCCTGGAGCTCTCTTAGCGTGAATGTTGTCGGGGCCCGCTACTCTTCTCTTTTCAGGTCAGTACCGGAACTCTGAAAATTATCTGCCCTCAGAGTCAGTTGGGTGGTTGGGGCAAGCAGAGAAGGCCAAACATCTGCGCCTCCCAATGGATGTAAGGGTCCCGTCAGGACGGAATGTGAGCGACGGCCTTTGGTTTGTCAGGCACAACTTTTTTTTGTATGTGGCTGGTGGCAGCGGCAGGTTTTCGTGGAACCACCCCACACTCTCCGCCAATAGCCGAGGCGAGCTAGCGTGCCACCCTGCAGTCAACGCTGTCTACCGAGTGATCTGTCAGCTCATGCTGGCAGTCTAGACTTCACGTCCAAGTCAAGTCACTCTCTACATACTACCATAACAAAAATTAAAAAAATATAATTACAAATTTTATTTATAAAAAATAAAAGTATTCATATTGAAGTTCAATATTATTTGTTTATTTTTATACGGTTATCCGGTATCCGACGAATAATTCTGAAATTACTATCCGATAACCTCGGTTACAGAAAACCCGGATATTTGGAAACCCTACAAATAATACAATTAAAAAAAAATAGTGTTATTAACAGAAATTTGTTTCGTTCGATACTGTTATATTTTTTTATGAAAAATATAAAGCGCTAGGCTTCATTTAGCATTTGAATCAGAAAAATCGGTTTCTCCGTTCTCCATATATGAATTTTTGAAAATGACGTTTCATCGTTAAAGCACAAAATTTATAACCCTCTAGCGGGAGAGGTGGTGGGGGTGGTAGGGAAAACCAAAAGAAAAAAAATGGGTGAGTTATTTTGGTATTCTTTACAAACTGTAAAAGTTTCATACAAATCGGAGATAGTCGGGTTGTTAAAAGTGCTGAAACTGGGGTGTGGTACTGAAAACCTTGATCCTGTGAAGAGTAACGACGATTGCGGTTCGTCTGGAATATCACTGTGATTCGTATGAAAGAGTCCATACATTGTATATCAATGGAACACCATACTTAGAATGACCGAGCATTGTATATCAATGGAACACCATACTTAGAATGACCGAGTTTTCAATGAAGTTTTATGCTGATATACGCTTAATAATCTCAAATTAATGTGCATATTCGTTGTAATAGAGAAAATACAATTTACATCCCCCACATGGCCATCATTAAATCAAATTTGTTGCCCCATGTAGAAAAATTGTAAATTTACTTGAAGCTACATATTTTATTCAAAAACATTAAATGAAAGTCCAGAAACGAAACTGTTCGATTTTTTTTTAGAACTGATTCTGAAACTTTTTCCCTTTTAATTATGAATACAAAACTTTTATTATATACATAAATACATAGCTGCATACATATAAAACATACAATTTATAAAGAACATATCAATTTAACAAGAGTGATGGACTTATATGTAGTCACTTAAATATTTAATAAGGCTCAGTAACTAATTGACAAGGTCTGAAATCTGAACAAAACCCAATTCAATTTCGTAAAGACTACAAAGAGCTTGGAAACTCAAACAAAAGCTATGTTAGCCGACTTGTAATAATAAGCTTTGTTCTTATTTTCTTTGGTATCATATACCGACTACATATATGTATAGCCAAGATCTGAAGGCTGAACAATTGAGATGAAGAGAGAAATTCGGTTTTATACTATATATCCATAGAATAAAATGTGAGGGTGCGGAAGAAAGGTGATGGCGCTTAGTTAAAAGAAAAAGAAATCAATTTGATGATGTACCTACCTATAAAAGTAAGTATACACTTAAGCAATTGAGAAAATTTTCCTTTCGGAATGAAATTACTTGAATAAGAGGAATTTGAGGCTTCTTAATTGTTCTTTTTGGTGTAGTCTTTAATTACGAAAAATTTACTAGAGAGAATATCTCTGAAAATCTCTTATGCCAAAGGCTTTTATAAAGTCGGTATTTAGGTATGTGCGTAGATAGCTTGAAAATGCGTAGATACAACAACTACATATTATGATACTATTAAACCCTCCTCCTACATATATACATACATACATACATACATATATATATATATATAGAATCTAAGGAACGTGACTTATTTGAATGCCGGCCAAAATGGCTGCGTGACTACATCCAGTTAAAGTTAACTATACAGAATCAACCATACCCACGTCCAACACTCAACAATTTCTTAATTAAAGGGTAGATATGGGGGGATGGCATGAAAGCAATAATATCAACAGCGGCAACAAGAACAAAACAAGGTAAAAGATTTGAGCTATGAGAAGCCAACTACGCCAGCTTTAATTCTCCAAATCAACGAATGAAACCTCTAAATTTCAGCTGGTAAAGTTGTGAGCAGTATGTGTGTACTTATAAAACTTTTATAGTGGTAAGAGTGCCTTTGTTGTATCGGGGTAATGTTTCTTTCTCTTCCGCTTCCCTCTCCCCCCTCCCCCCTAACTAACCATTCCTATACAAATTCTTCAGTTATATATACATTGTCATTACGGAAAGTCAATAATTGAGTGGCACTTCTACCGACCCTCTTTTGCCAACCTCTTTCTATTATTTGTCAGCAATTTCCTTCGTAAACAAACAATTTCAGTTGAAATTGTTCGTTTACCTCTCTCTACATATACCGCCTATAGCTTCTCTGGTTACGTACCTCATATACCGGTAATGATTTCCAAGGTGTTCCAGGAGTGATAATGATTTTATCCGAGCGCAGAGGATTAACCTTAATCCATGAGTATCCTCTAAAGTCGCTTGTTCGATGACTTTCAAAAAATCATTTTCCTCTAATTAGTGCCACTGAGAAATTCTTACTTACATCCCGTTGCTAGAAGGAATATCGTGGATAAGATTGGATGAATGTAAACGAAATCGATAGACCATCATCCCTCCTTAAGAAGAATATTGAACGGTAAGACTATTTCATCCGAGTGTCATCGTCTTAAGGTACTTAATTAGTGAACCGAGTGAGAGGAAGATGCTTTTGAAAGACATCTCTCACAATCCCATTCCTGAGTGTCATCGAGTTGTTAAGCCTTAAAACAAGATACCTACTTACTTACTTACTACTACCAGCAAACCTATATAAAGAATTTGAAATAATTAAAAGCTCATCCATCTTCTTGGATGGATTTCAAATTTTATTAAGAATTTCTGAAGGTAAGAAATCACGTTTATGACTATGATCTTAGTAGGTATACTGTTGAATGGCACTTCAGGCCCATTTGAAAGGATACTCAATTATATAATGCCAGCCGACATTCCTGGGACAAGAATGAGCCCCAGATATACAGGGTGATCCATTAGGTTGCCCCAAATTTGTCTTTTTGAGTTGATTTTGATACTATACTATATACCAAACACTATTTCTATGATACTTGATGGGTTGTTTTTAGTAGGTACCAACTGTTATTATTCTTCCCCATTACCAAAAGAGGAAGAATGAAATTTTCATTTCTGTACAAGGTTAGGTTTATTTTGTGGTCGTCTTAATCGTTTCGTTTATTTGCTTTTGGTGGTAATTTTCGGTCAAAGATAAAATTTATATGGGCGGGGGTTAAAGGATTCTTGATTTGTTTCGTATTTTTTTTCTGTGCAAGCGAAAGTGTAATTTAAATGGTTCATTAGTCTTATATTAACAGTTATTTCCTACTTAAGAGATATACGGACACATAGTTTGTGGATAAGGAAATGGTTTTGGGTATGTTGTCGTCGTCTATGAAGATATTTTGAAAATTCTTTATTTATTGTTATTGATCAAATAAGGGAAACACTTAAAATGTTGTCTTAACGAAACATATACCTATAGTAATCGCAGATTTATTTAAACTAATAGTAAATAAGTTTAACCCAAGAGCACATAAGTTTGACCCAAGAGCAAATAACTTTAACCCAAACACAAATAAGTTTAACCCAAGAGTAAATAAGTTTAACCCAAGAGCAAATAAATTTAAACCAAGCACAAATAAGTTTAACAAATATGTTTAACCCAAATAAGTTTAACCCAAGAGCAAATAAATTTATCCTAAATTCTCAATAAGACATTTTAATACAAAAACTTTCAATTTCCATTCAAATCAACATTTTATTACTTCATTTTGTCATTAAAAACAATATTAGGCTTCAAATATTGGCAAAAATTTAGAACAAAATTCGTCGAACATAAAGCATGGCGAACCCAAAAATCGTCAGAATAAATAATAGCAAACCCTTATCGCTAAGAAATGGAGTGACGTATTTTTCAATTAGTTTGTGCAGATTCCATCACTCATCACAGTGCTCAGTTTATTTGAAGCAACAGTATCGATTGCAGATTTAAAGTGGTACTGTATAAAATTTTCTTTAATTCATTAACATGAGCAGTAACAGATATTTCAGCGCAGGCCGTTTTGATGAATGACAACCCAAGCTGCCCAAGATGTGGAGTTGCTAAGCAATATTAGCGGATTTGGAGAAAAGGAAGAGATGTAAATCGTAATCAATCGAAAATCAAAGAAAACTAATAAGAAAGTTAAAATTATTCTAGGATCGAACGCAGCAGGTTTGCGATGCTTTATCATCTACTAATTTTGCTCTACAATTTTTGCCTCCATATTCTACTATGCTCAACCTAATAGAAGAATCGTTTTCTAAAATGACGGCGTACTCATGACCAGTTTTAGGTGATGCAAGTAGAGAACATAACATTGTTACAGTTACTGAAGAAGCTTGCAATGTGACTGCGCCAATTACGTAATGGACTTGGTTTTACTAATCATTAAGGCAATGGAAGGGCAGCCTTTGCACTGACAGTTTGTTCAGAAATTTTATCTATATCAACTTTTATAATATATTTCATATTAACGCCATGTTTGAAGAAGTTGTTTTTAATGAAAAATTAAATAATAAAATGTTGATTTGAATTGAAATTGAAAACTTATTTGTGCTTGGGTTAAACTTATTTGTGCTTGGGTTAAACATATTTTTGCTTGGGTTAAACTTATTTGTGCTTGGGTTAAACATATTTGTGCTTGGGTTAAACTTATTTGTGCTTGGGTTAAACTTATTTGTGCTTGGGTTAAACATATTTGTGCTTGGGTTAAACTTACTTGTGCTTGGGTTAAACTTATTTATGCTTGGGTTAAACTTATTTGCTCTTGGGTTAAATTTATTTGTGCTTGGGTTAAACTTATTTGTGCTTGGGTTAAACTTATTTGCTCTTGGGTTAAACTTATTTATGATTGTGCTAAACTTATTTGCTCTTGGGTTAAACTTATTTGCTCTTGGGTTAAACTTATTTGTGCTTGGGTTAAACTTACTTGTGCTTGGGTTAAACTTATTTATGCTTGGGTTAAACTTATTTGCTCTTGGGTTAAATTTATTTGTGCTTGGGTTAAACTTATTTGTGCTTGGGTTAAACATATTTGTGGTTGGGTTAAACTTACTTGTGCTTGGGTTAAACTTATTTATGCTTGGGTTAAGCTTATTTGCTCTTGGGTTAAACTTATTTATGATTGTGCTAAACTTATTTGCTCTTGGGTTAAACTTATTTGCTCTTGGGTTAAACTTATTTGTGCTTGGGTTAAACTTACTTGTGCTTGGGTTAAACTTATTTATGCTTGGGTTAAACTTATTTGCTCTTGGGTTAAATTTATTTGTGCTTGGGTTAAACTTATTTGTGCTTGGGTTAAACATATTTGCGCTTTGGTTAAACTTATTTGCTCTTGGGTTAAACTTATTTGCTCTTGGGTTAAATTTATTTGTGCTTGGGTTAAGCTTATTTGTGCTTAGCTTACATTTATTTGATCTTGGGTTAAAGCTATTTGCTCTTGGTTTAAATAAATCTACGAATGCTATATATTGAGAATAATAAATATATTATTAGACATGCATAATTTCTTCTGATACTATTTATTTTCCCCAATTCTCTTCCCTTTTTCCTTCCTGACAAGCTATGCATTCCATCATAGGGTATCCTCTGAGCTTGACTTACTAAAATATTAAAAAAAAAACTACTAGATTTCTCAAACATAAGCTATTTTAGAACATAGTAGCAGTTGTGGCGCAGGATTGGGATCACATATAGAGATGAAAATATTTACGTATATGGGAAAATCATTTTAATTTTGAATTTAGTTATATTGCATTCGCATATGTAGGTATACTAGAGTAGTGTGCAGTTTGTCCTTGTACAACACCTTTGGTTCCTGAAGGTTCGTATCATCTCACTCTGGACATAACTGTCAATATATGATAGGATCGCATTGTCAAGTCTGTAGCGTTCCATATTATATCCTACCAAATAGCCGAATCCGTAACCCCTAATCTAAAAACGGATCTGTAGTCAATACAAATTGCGCGATCAAAATTTCGAATATACTTCACTGTACCCATAGTGGCCTTACCAAAAATTCGAAGAATGGGTACTTCCGACCAAGAAAATTCTAGTTCCTTCTTCTTGTGAAGTGGTCCGAGAGTGAGATATCAGTAAATTTAATTGCGTAATGAAGAAATTGGTAAAAAAAAATAGTATGTTTATATAAAAACAAAAATACTTAAGAAGAAAGTAAAGTATGTAATAATCTAGTAATAGGAATAACAAAAAGAAATCGTAAAGTTATAATTTAGTGATTGTGCCGAGCCATAAGTAGCTAATTCTACAAAAAAAATACCATTGGCATTTGGAATAATAAATTAAATAAAATAATAAAATTCTGGGAGTAAAGAAAGGAATCATGGACTACATACGATAGTCAAGAAGTTAAGCTAAGTAAGCTACAAAAAAAAAACCACGTGGGAGAAATCTTAACAGCGAGTACTGCGGAGACCTGGCCAGGTGTGGAGATAAGTGTGAAAAATTAATTGTTTAATATCTATTAACTATTTATTTATTTAATTTTTTATTTATTTATATTTATATATGCATGATTCTAGTTTATATGCCCTTAAATGAATAGGCCTCAAAGTTTGGTGAGTGGTAGCAGACGGGCGCTAAAATAAATAAAATTAGCCTAGGTAGATATGAAGACAAAAAAAATAAACAAAAAGAATAATGGAATAAAGATGAAAATTGCATGTAACAAATCTTATAGTGTTTCGAAGAAAAAGGAGTAAGAATTCATTCCAAAAAAGAATCAAATAAAAAATAACATAATTATATTAAAAGAACTTAAAAGGGGGCAAAGAGCCACTGAATTCGTCATCCTATGCCCTTGCCCGGGATAACTTGCTACAAAGTAGAAAAATGCTACAAGTCGAATCGAATACATGATTACGTTTAACTTTAGAAAATCTGATTTCAATCTATACTTAATACTAAGTTATCAAATATTGATTAGTCCTTTTTAGTTAATTCTACTGATATAAATGATCTTATTTCAATATTTTACAACAATTTGTTTGATCGCTTTAAGGATTGCATTCTAAAGTCTTGTATTAAATTTAATCCAACTTTCCTCCTTGCGCATCTATAGGAATAAAGCGTGGAAAAGATTTCATATTATACCTCTCAATCCAACGAAGATTTCTCTCAGTATTCACTTCTGAGGGATGCTGTAGTAGAAAACGAATGATTATTCTTCGTTGAAACTAGATTCAGAAGTTATTTGTTGTTGACGATGTAATCTTAGGTAAGGAGGCAGCGACAAGGACCTTCTATAGGTGAGTGTAGATCTCCTAGGAGAAGCTTTATAAATAAAGCAGACCTCATCTACTATGTATTTAAACAACTTTCAAATAAATATTGCAATTTCTCGTCGGTGAAATGTCGGGAGAAAAAACACGTACTTTTAGAGTGAAATAATTATAAAAAGCGCCACTAAAAATTAAAAAACTCGACGTTATTTGCTAGATCTAGGCTTTATCCTTCTAAACATGACGCAATCTTCGTTTGACCTGGCACAAGCATTTCAATAAATTGGCTTCTTGCTGACATGCAACTTTGCTATTGATTAATTATTGATATTTGTTTTATTTGTTTTGTTTACTCAATGCGAATTGTTTTTCGCTTATACCTTTTTTGTGTATTTAGGTTGCAATTGTTATTCTTGTGAAATGTATTGAAATATTTATGGCTTGGTTCATGCGATCATGCCACAATACATTTTCGGAAGCTCTTTTACATGCTTACAATACATACTTAGTACAAATGATAAATGCAAATTGAGTGGATCTCAGCCAATTGTGGCAGTTCGTAAATTAAAAAAAAAAAAAACAAGAGCAAAATCAAACTGCTTTTCACCTGGACCTAGTTTACCTATAACAAAATTTCTATGTCAAGATCCACCAGTGATATCAAATTTTTTTGCTTATTATTTTATAAGGCCTTTTTAACAATTGTCGTTCACTTGGATGCTTCCTTTTTTAATTACTTAACGATGCTTTCTTAAGTTAATATTCCCTGTTTATTTATTGACCAGAACACTGTCGAAGTTTCTATGTCTTTATTCATAGCTCTAGTTCGACCCATCATGGAATATGCCAGTTTTGTCCCCATTTTACAAGCGTCCCTCTGATCGCATTGAAGGTGTGAACATGATATTCCTGATTTTTTATTCAAGAGGATTCGAATGGAAAAATGCTTTTCATCTTCCATCGTATATTAAGAGATTAAATTTGATACAGTTTTGCCTGCCCTTCTTATTCGTTTTTGTTTTTTAGTTTTCGAAATGTAATACCGACACGTCTTTACTTTGTAACGAAGTCACATGCCTGTCACATACACTACCATCCCATTTTTCCTACCTACATACAATAATATAAAACCCATTCAAAATCCCATCATCTACATGATTTATATCTGACGAGTAGAGAAATAAAGCATGCCAAAATCTACATTAGCAACTATAATACAGACTAATGATCAGCTTCCCCCACAGATATACGTTAAAAATATCAGAGCCGATCAGGCGTCCAGGGCATGACAGAGTATCATACACTCAATGCCACTGCGCCTGCGGACCACTCAGATGCTGATCGAAGAAGCCAGTCGACCATCAGTGGGTGAATTTACGAAGCTAGCGCCGCCAGGTCACATATAAATTGGGGCCGCCGCTGCTAGAAATTACGACCATAAAGGTGATTACTATCGCGGATAATCACAATTCAGCTACCTTTACTTAGAGAATGTCTCTGAAATACACCAATTCTTTAGGAACTATCGATTCTTAATCACTCCCAACAATCCACATCCTACCCTTCCCTTTCTCCTTCTCCCGTCCTCCAATTAACAACTAACTCCAAAGAGATAAGTACATACAGTACGGCTGATTTACCGCATCACCCGTAAAGGAAAAAAAACGACAACGAAACCCAAAGGTTCAAGGAATATTAAGGACAACTATCAAAAAGAAGACAAACGACGTCACCAAATCGGACTGAGGGCTAAAGATGAGCCCCAACGATAAAAAGGAGACAAAGGCAACTACTACCGGAGATAAGACAAAATCGAAGTCCAGTCCAGTCCAGTATAACAAACTCCGAAACAACCAGTCCAGTCTGTCCGAGTAGACCAGACGAGACTGGAGGAAGTAGAAAGTAGAGACAGTTGCCTCCCAGTACTTAGACCGCCAACAACTCCCGACAATCCGTGCTGTTTCTACCTATGCCATGCGTACGAGTTTCGAATTGGTCTAGGTCAGAATATGTGCACAATAGTTTCCCGCCTATCCGTCCCCGTATTGTTTCAGCGTAATGACGTGCGTACGCTTTTCAAATCGGTTTGGGTCAGAATATCCGCACACACGTTTACCGTCTGTCCGTCCCCGTGCTGTTTCAGCCTAAAGACGTGCGTACGATTTTCGTATTGTTCTGGGTCAGACTATGCGCACACCAGTTTATCGCCTATCCGTCCCCGTGCTGTTTCTGCCTGTAGTGCCAAACACAATTCCGCCGTTCCGATTCAATCCGATTCGATTCAATTCGATCCGTTACGTGCATGAGCAAGCACAATTGTTCCACTCAAACTTACCATCAGTTTTAAATTTTTCCAGATTTTGTCTTTTTTTTTTTACATCCATGTAAAATGTTTTGCCTTTGTCATAAAGCTCTTCATATTTTTTATTTTCTTTAATAAAAACTTCTTCATCGATCTTGAGTTATACACAACCATTAAACAGGTAATTTTTCTAGGTTATGTCATCCGTAAGAGTTGAAATTTCCTCAACTTCTCCGTTTCGATTCGATCCGTTTCGATTCGATCCGTTTCGATCCATTTCGGTGTATAATCAAATTTGACATTTGTACGTATCGGATCGAAACGGTGCAATTGTGTTTCCCACTTAAGGCGTGCGTAAGACTTTCGTATTGGGCTAGGTTAGAAAATTCGCAAACTACTACCACGAAACTAATCCATGCTGTTTCTGCTTATCACATGCGTACGTTTGTTTTCGTACTGGTCTAGGCAAGAATATCCGCCCTTGTATTTATATTAAGGCACCCAACTTCGTCACCATACTCATCAGTATTTATCACTTGAGTTAAAGTACTGAAGTGCGGTACTAAATAGCCTCGTAAAAGTTTATTAGATGAACTATATAAATTACGTTAGCAAATAGTGAACTAGTTTCGGTAATATTAAAGTGAATTATAGTAGTAAGTAACAAAGTAGATCTAATGAAATGTTGTTAATTATAAAAAACTTCGAGGAACCTAACCATGTACTATCCCAAGCTATCTGCACACAACCACATCCGACGTTACAACTTCTAGGGTCTATACGTATTAAATTTCGGCCATGACATTTGAGATCTATTGATTTTATTCATGTTGATTCGGATCGGGACAATTATGAACAGTTCGAGCCAATTACTAGAATGAGTACTAATTTGACTTAATCGTTCATGTAAATCTAAAATCTAATTTTCGTTTACACTAACGCACAAACACTACGTTATTGCATCTATTTTTTTATTTCTTTTATTATATTCTAATATTCTTCATTGTATTTTGCTTTTTTTTAAGGCAGGGTGGCTGGGAGTCCAAAGTACGAGGCGGCCCATTGTGCCTCTGTCCTCTTAATGTAGCGCATCGGTTTAGTTGAAATAATTTTATTAGCTTATCCACAGATAGGAGGACAAACCCAAGCGTATCCAGACTGCTCTGGGCAAAGGCCGAACAAGCACACAGAAAGTATTCGGTTGTCTCAGGCTCTTCTTCCAGGCAGCACAGACACTCAGGGCTGTCAACAACTCTCATCGTTGTTAGATGATCGTGAACCGAGTTGTGATCGGTAATGTTGCCAACAAAGTTCTGCATTGTTTCCTTCCGAGCCCGAAGAGAAATTCAGAGGAATCCCTATTCAGCCCATCACGAAAATGGTTTTTACACCTACAAGTACTCAGGTTCGCTAATCGCTGCTTATGTTTCATACGAACATCCGCTTTGATGACAGACTTGATCACCGAGACGACAACGCCTACACCGAGTTTCGGTCCAAGGGCGGTAGAACCAGAATCAGACATGGGTAGAAGGTCGGTCAGCCCTTTCATTCCCCATGATCCCCATATGCCCGTGAAGCCACTGAAGGGACACCTTGCTGTGGACACACACTAATTTTCAAATTAGTCTTAATTTGTTTGCTACATACATGTTCATTTTTCTAGTTTTAAAATTGAATTGAAATGGCAGTGCCGATTTCATCCATTTTCGAATTTGTATCTAAACTTATGAGCATATTTCATTACAAATATCTAGCTCAAAGCTTTCTTAAGCTTCGTCCAAATATAGAGGTGAAAATTAAAACTTTTGTATGGCAACACTCGATTCTACTTATCTAGAAACGTAACCTTACTTTTTGCATATAACTGTCAACAACTAAAACCAACAAAAGGAGGGATAATATGTGTAGCTGGCCAATCTACTTTGCCGCACAATTATTATCTCTAAGTGTTACAAACGCAAAAAGAATTTCCTCTACGATATAAAAAACGGAAACGTAATCTCCTACAGAGTGAAAAACGGGGAATATATACGGAGTATGTAGTGTATATCAACCAGAAATTTTACCCAAATCATCTAAGAGGTGATAATTTGCATCATAGTTATTTCGAAAAGCAATATTAATTCCATAAATCTCCAACCAACCTGATGAATTTATATTACATCCAGCTTAGAATTCTTTTATACAAAAGTCTTTTCGTGTATCCTATTTAAAAAAAAAAATAAAAAATTAGATAATCATCCCAACAACAGCATCATGCATGATGATAACCAATTTATCATTTTGCCTTCCCTTATGCATCAGCGAGCATATCTATCTAAATTTTCGTAGACCGGAATATACATATCTCGTCGCCATATTGCCTTCGCCACACCACACAACAAACTACCTAATATGCATAAAAAGATGGAAAATACATCCTGAGAGCAAAAATTTATCACGATGAACACCTTCTGTCATATAATTTACCTGAAAAATGGATACAAGTCCATAAAGGCCACTGGAGTGATTGATATATTTTTTGAGTTGAACTTTCACAAAAATGAAAAATTTTCAATATGAAAAAGAAAAAAATAATAATCGCTTTGCCATAATACCGATGGAGGCCTTATATTTATATAGTATACATTAAGGCCTCACATCTAGTCGCATATTGACATAAATACGTGGACTTTGTATGGGATATGAAAATTTGCATATCATGCAAATTTTTTAGCTGAATGAAAAATATTTTAGAGCTGCCATATCACCTTGTCCTCCCCCCACCACCCAACTTTGTCCTTTTAATGGTGGGTTCTGGTTGCTATAAACTTTCCTGGAACTCAAATATGCAATTGTACTATGTATATGTGTGGTGTGTGTGTGTGAGGGGAGGAAAAAAGAAAATTGGATTTAGTATTCGTATGTTTAATTGAAAGCCGGGCAACTATAAAATGTATTGTCGGTCTGGGGACCGCTACATTTATTTTATGTGTGCTCCGAACGGCACGACGCTTTGGTCATATCCATTTGTTAAATTTTTTGGTAAAAGCATTTGGATTTGATGGTAAATTTTAACTGAAGAGTAGAAATAGTAATTCAATTATGTTATAGAGCAGCGATATTTTTGGAAAATAAAACAGGCTCTTTCAATTACCTATATAGAAGACAATTAAGGGCAGATGGGGAGCACAATGGCATAATATTGTCTGCATTAAATGTTTACTTATTGTTTACATTATATCTTATTACTTGGCTTAGTTTTAGATATCACAGAAAGATTTTAAGCCATAAATCTGACTAATGGATAATATGATAAAATAAATTTTATATTGCATATCGACCCCTTTTTTAAGCCTATAACACTGCTACGAAATCTATCCTAAACACCCCGTAATGAAGAAGTTATGAAATGAGCTACCTAGGTAGTGGAATCTGAATTTTATTTATTTAAAAAAAAAATAAAATTTGTCGGACAACTTGTTTACGCAAGTTAGCATCGGACCATGATCAGTATTTAATTAAGCAACGTAAAATTTGCCCCTATATCACTACGTACGAAGTTAGAATCAAGGACGCGCGCTTATTGCCTCTTACTGAATACAATGCAAATAATGACGATAAGCATTTCCCCTCCTTTAAGGTTCCCTCCCCTCCTAAATGGTAGTATGTATAATATGTACTGCGAAAATGATGATCGATACTCGTCGTTCAAAATGGCAAGGTAATAAAAAATTCGGTGGATCGATAGCTCCAAGTCTATTAAAAAAGATCAGTCCTTATTTAGAGAAGACACACACCTGAGTCCCCCGACGAACGGTGGTGAGGGTTCTTATTCTGAGTATATAGATATTGATATATACAAGAAGAAAGAATAAGTGTAATTCAATAAAAAAAACATTTTTCTTTTAACCAAAAAAAAAAAAAACACGATAAATGGATTTTACAAAACTAAATCAAGTCAGGGCTGGTGAACTTCTGAAAATAAAGCACTCCCTGTCCTTTGTTGGAAAAAAGGAATAAAATTTCAAAATACAAATCTGGTGGCAGCAGTGGGATCTGCAAAGAGATTATCCTGAAATAATAGGATTTAGCCTGATAAGCAGGCATCCCCAACAGCTGGGATTGTCCTGGACCAATTGGAATCCCAATTGAAAACCCGAAAAAACACATAATTAGACATGGACTCCCAGAAAATTGCCGAGTTGAAAGAAGAAATTTCTCGTATGGAACAGCCTGCCGGAGAGGATGAATATACCGCCGATTTCACCAGGTATATATGTTGAAGCAACGTCTGGCTCAACTCACCAGGTAAGCTAAGAGTAACGAAGTTATTACTATTAAATTATATTCTACATACATATACAGGGTGTCCCGTAAGTCGGCGTCACACACTTCATGTAATAACTCTCCGTCTGACTCAAACTAAAATCTTACGGTTACTGTCATACGGCAAGCTTTGGGTACACTAGAATAATTTTTAGTAGGTGAAAAGAAATTTTCTTGAAGAAAAAAAGTTTTTTTTTCCGTAATCTAAGAAATATTGTAGCAAGTGTTATACCATTTTAGAATCCTTATTAAATGCGTCAACTTTTAAAGTTACTTGCCAAACTGGCGTAGTACATTTTTTTTTTCATTACAGTCAGTTAAAGTTGGGTGAAATACTAATTTTCTATTCTTGGTTCGGCAAAATGTGACATTTTCTTTCAAGCTGGAACAGTAGGCTTAGAATTTAAAGCAGAAGGTGACATAAGCACTATTCGGGGTTACATAAGAAAAATAAAATTGAAAAAAGTAAAGATATGTAGCAACAGGAGCTAAAAAACCATCACAAGGTGTAGATTTTCTCGGAAACAAAAGAAATGTCTATAATTTGAAAAATACATGACCTAGATTTTTTTTATATTTTTCTGGTAACTGTCATGATTTGATCTATTACCCGATTCCGGCTTGACGCCGACTTACGGGACACCCTGTACCTATACCTATTGTAAAAAAAAGAAAGTTCGAAAACAGAATATGGATAATCCCTAATTATATAACTTTTAAGGCTAAAAAATCCCTTATTAATTTTAAATTTTATTTTTTTTACAAGATATTTGACAATTTAAGAAGTGTATATACAGTGAAAGTTTTGGGCCGGTTTTACTCAATTTAGAGTCTGCTTTTCGATAATATTTCCTTTTTGCAAAGTCAGATCCCATTCTCATTTATGCCTACTCGAACTACATATTTAAAAATAATTTCTTTTTGTGTGTGTATATGATCATTTATATAGAGATAAAAGCCTAAAATTCATTGCATCTATAAATTGCAAAGATAAAATTCCTTTTTTTGCTCGTTTTATTGTTTCTTATGGTGGGTTCAAAACTAAACATAAAATTCGATATAAAATCATATTAAATTCAATTGCGTGTAGATATCAAAAAACAAGGTCAAAAAAATCTAGCATAACACAAATAAGCAATAATTATTGAACTGTTGCTTACTAGGCAAATTGCGAAAAATACGCAATTGCTCCCAATAATTTATTGAACTCGACACAATATTGCTTACTAAACGTTCATAAAATTTATTTCATTAAGTGTATTTCATACAAAGTTGCTTAGTTCGTAAATTTTAGTTATTATAAAAACAATACAAATTTAAGAAAAGACACAGTCTTTATTAAAGAGTTCAAGTAGCAACATTCTAGTTATTACTTTGCGCCCCCGCCCATGGTAAGCGCAATACCACCTAATTTGAAATGCAAGACCCTGCGTTACCAGCAGAGTTTATTCTATTTACAGGTCATGTGAAGTTAAAACAGGTATGATAAATTAAATGTCAAAATTCTAAATCTCCATAAAGCTATTGAAGTTTCAATAGTGTTTATTTTTAGTTCGTTTGTATGTTGATTTCGTCTGGTAGTACGGGAACAGTTCTCGCGTTTTGGCGTCACAGATAATGGAAATCTGTTTTTTTCCTTTCTCGAATTGCACTATGGAATTCTAGTCATACATTTGTTTTTGTACTGAGATCCGAATATTTCTGTCAGAGCTCCTAGTTACTGTTAACAGCCTTCTTACCAATACCAAAACCAATACCCACAGAGGGCCCTATATTAACCATCAAAATAAGATCCCGACAGAATAGTTTCTCCTCCACCGCCAGTGAAAGTAATTAGTAGGCGAAGGTGGAGTAGATCACTTTCTACTCTACCCAAAAAAAGAAAACACACCAGCCTTTACATATAATAATAATGGCTGAAGTAAGAATCTCCGTTTCGGACGCCTGGAACATGATACCGGACTTCAATGGCAATCTTAATAAACTAGACCGTTTCAGATTTTTAGTTACCACTATCGATGATCAGCTAAACATATGTGACGACCTCTGAGCGAGAATTTGCACATACATTCAATAGCATCCACAATAGATTAAAATTCACAATTGAAAAAGCGAATAATAAAACAATCCCATTCTTGGATATCCGTTTAATCAGAAGAAACGATAACAAAATAACAACTGACTGGCACTGTAAACTATGTAGCTCAAACCGGATAGTGAATTATTTCTGCAACCACCCACAACAACCAAAACTTAACACATTTCAATCATTCATCAATAAAATATTTAAAATAAGTAATCGGCAATTTACACAGAAAAACATAAAGTTTGCAACAGACATTCTGACTATCCACCCCACACAATAGATACAGTAATCAAGAAAGCAACAAGTAATACTCATTATTATAACTCCCAACACAATAGAACGATTAACAACACAACAATAGTACACAACACTACCCCAATATACAGATCCATCCCATATATATGGATATACATCCATAATCTCTAAAAATCGCCAGGATAATTCAAAATAAAAATGGCATTCAGACCCATAACGCATCTCAGTAGATGCTACACATAATTAAAGGACCCTATACCCACACAAGAAGCCAATAATGTTGTCAACAAAGTACCATGGGAGAACTGCACTACAGAAGATATAGGACATAACTCAAAAAAACTTAAAACCAGACTATCACAACATAAAACATCCATAGCCAAGAAAACACCAAGATCAGCCATACCAATACAAACCGGACACGCATTCGCAATTGATAATGCAACAATTATAAACATAGAGAAAAACAAAGCAAAACGCGAGCATGCCACATCTGCATGGAAAAAAGGAATCTAACTAATTTAAGCCAAGCCACAGATTGAATAAATAAAGATTACCAACATATACTAAGAAAACGGAAACTTGACAAATTATATTCTTATACCCTAGCTAGATGACATCTATACGGAATACAAAATGGATTGGACACCCTCGCATAATACTAAAAGTTATGCCGATTTTTGCATATCCGTCTGTCCGTCTGTGCGCACAATAACTCGAGAACGCATTAACTTAGAAAGCTGAAATTTTGTACACGGACTTTAAAAAATAAAAGTAAAATTAGTTCGAAAATGAGATAAATTGGGCAATTGGGGTTGCCATACAAAAGATTCGTTTTCCACTATATATTTGGACACTGCCTGGGAACGTGTCGATATAGAGAGCTGAAATTTGGTATATGGAGTTTTTATAGTAACAAAAAATAAATTTTCAAAAATGGACTAAATCGGGCAACCCGTTCTTGGTGTTGCCATAGAAAAATTTAGGCTTTTTACATATACTGTAAAAACGATCAGTCCTAAACAAAACAAAATTCAAATTTACATAGATCAGTGACCATACGAAATTTAATATGGGCATTCATCTCAGGTATCATAAGAATTGATCTTAGACCAATTCTAGCTTTTTTAATTGTTAATTTTATTTTTATAACCTGTACATATTTATTTGTTTAAATTATTTATTTATGTGTTCAGTTAACGTTTTTACTATATTTTTAATGTGTATTTTTGTGAAATAAGTTTTAATAATAATATCATTTAAAAAATGTTATCATATCAAGAATAAAGGTAATAGCAACAAATACTTTAATTATATACTTGATACTATGTCTTTTTATATTTCAATGTAGTTAACTCCTGAAGAAGGGTGGGTCACTCCATAACAAATCGACCAAAAATCACGAAAAGTGTGACATCACAAATTTTTTTGAAATTTTACATACTTGGAGGGTTTGTGAAAATAAAATACAAATTAAAACTTTTTCTCCTACAATGCGTATTTCGCGATTTATGGGATTTTCAAAATTTCACATACATTCTATACAGGGTGTCCAGTATGTGGTCTTGCATCTGAAGGCTATAGATAAACAATGCTTAGACAAGCAAAAAATTGTATGGAAAGGGATTTTAAAATATTTGGGTTTGTTTTTATGTATATCATCCTGTAAATACTTAACGTTGCAGCCTATGATGATGATTTAAAAATTTATAGATTCGTAATCATTGGACCTCTCCAATGGTGTACAAATGTTACCCCTCCTGTTATTTTCTTCTTCGAACGAAGATGTCTAAACCAGATTCCTTTCCCTGCTTTAGTACTGAAATTGAATCTATGATTGCAGAACATAAATATCTGTATTTCAAGCATCGAAGATTTGGGCAACAAGTCTCAACCCATACACCTTACTAAGAAATAAGGTTAATCTTAAGATTCGCGAAACCAAGCGAGCATATTTTAAACAGAAATTCGATCTAAAGGATTCACCGAAAGTGCTTTGGCGTAATCTGTGAAATGCCTCCGTACATGGAAAAAAGGCACTTAACTGCAACCTAAGTCCAAATGAGCTTAATAAATATTTCGCAGTAAATCATAATTTGCAAGCCTGTAATCAGTCCCCATTAGAAAGTTTAAATGACTCGCCTAGTGCAGATGGTTTCAGTTTTCATGGTGTGGATCGGGGGGGGGGGGGGGGGGGGGGGGGGGGGGGAGTATTAAAGACCATATTCTCTATTAAATCACATGCCACTGGCCCTGAAAATGTGCCTCCGCGAGTAGTGAAGTTAATATCGTCGTTTATTGTCGGTCCGCTTTTGTTTCCCAAGATCTGGAAAATGCTCCAAAATGATCTTCGTAGTCGATGGCAGTCTGGCAGGTTTTTGGTAGTGTCACTCATAGTAACCTGTTGAGAAAAATGTCCTACAATTTAGATCTTTCGAATTGAGCCACCCTCTTTGGGCAAAACTATTCTTCCACCTTGCATCCCTTATCTTGTGGGGTCCCACAGGGTTCCATTCTGGGCCCTTTACTGTTCAGCATTTACATCAATAATTTTACCGACTGTATTCGCAACGTTAGCATTCACATATACGCCGATGACATGCAAATTTACTTAAGTCATCCTATAGGCTTGATCGAGGCTGCTCGCCTGAACAGTGATTTGCAAAATATTTTCATCTGGTCCCTGGAAAACAAGCTCAAGTTGAATCCGAGTATGTCGCAGTGCATTGCTTTTCATTGTGGATCTATTGACCTTACAACGCTTCCTACCGTTTCATTGGGCGGGTGTCCCTTGCCTTATGTGGATCGAGTTATAAATATTGGCGTGATTTCAAATTCTAACAGGAGATGTTGTGTCCTCATGAACTCAAACATAACAAAAATATATAGTGCTCTCCGCCATTTTTGGCTGTCTGCTATCTCCTAAGCTCCGTTGGCACCTAGTTAGGGCCCTCATTCTACAACATTTCACTCATGCTTCTCTTGTTTTTCCCAAGCTCGACTCACACTATTCAAGGAAATTGAATGTCACTTTCAACGACTGTACTAGATTTATCTTTTGATTGAGGAGGTTCGATCATGTATCCCACCTTAATTTCACCCTACTGGGCTGCTCGCTTGATATATATTTGAAGGACAGACCGTTAGTGTTCCTGTTTAACTAACTTCGTTCTTCCCAACCGGTCTATTTGAGTGTCCTGTTTCAACCATTTAACTCTACTAGGGGGCTCAAACTGCTACTTCCACGGTTCCAAACTTCCATATCCGACGGATCTTGCATTGTTCAACTAATTCGAATTGAGAACTCGCTGCCTCATCATATCTAGACAGCTCGGCAACTTCAAACGCCTCCTAAAGCCCTTTTTTTAGTATAGTTGACATTAGCTCGCGGTGACCTGCACGCGTAGCCTTCTTTGTTTTTCTGTTTTCTTTTTTTAATCTTTCATTTTATTATTTTTGCAAATATCTTTTTGAAATCTGTTAAATATTATTTTATATAAATATGTATATTCGATATTTCAATAACTGTATTAGCTTTATTTAAGTTTGGTATAGTTTTATTTAGCTCTCTTGCCAATTTCTTTCCGTACTTGAAAACAGCTTGTCAATCTTGTAGTATCAGTTCCCATGAAATAAATGAATGAATGAATGAATTGAATTCTCCGTTTGGAAGTTATGGTTCAACAAATTTTAAATTTCGGATTTTTTAACTGGTTTTTTTTTAAATACTATATTTATCAAAAAACACGTCATCAACACCAATTTTACATATAAGATCTTGATTTTTTACTCCTTGATCCCGTTGAGATACCAATTTTAATATGTTTTAGTGGATAATATAAGGTATAAGATATAAGAAAATGCACAAAATCAAAAGTACGTCTTCCAGGATATTTAAGGATAAAATCCTTATCCTTGATGTCCTTTTTTGCATATATTTTTAAGATTCTATTTTTTTTAGATAGCTTGAAATATCATTTTCACTCTCCTAGCATAAATAAAAAAATATATATGAATTTTTAAAGAAGATCAGGACAGCATTTTTGCGAAATTTTGAAAAAGCCATAGCTCCCGAAAAACACATTGTAGAAGGAAAATTTTTAAATCATGTTTTTGTTTTCGCAAACCCTCTCAAACAAAATTGGAGATGGTCATGTCACACCTGTTGCCTATTTGACATGGAATGACCCGGGTACTAATCAAGGCCCGAAACGTCGAGTAAATAATAAAATAAAAACAAAAACTATAAAATAAAGATTGGAGTTTTCCTTAAAAAACTAATCCAAACATTACATCATAAACCCGATCAAAACCAAAACCAGCTGTAAACCATCAATTAACTTAGTGCATATATGGAATCAGGTGAATAGAGCAAAGTAAATCTTTAAATCATGCGAAACATTACTAATCACATATGTAGAGAGCTCTTTATCAGAATCACTCATCGGAAATTAAAAAATAGTTCTTAAAACAATCAATTTACTGATGTGTATACACCACGTTGTAATTTTAAATTATATTGAAAGTAATAACATTGTTAATACCCATGTTATATATAACCTGAATATAGTTTTAACTCGTACAACTCTTCAATTTGAAAAGGAAATTGTTTTCAACTCTGCTTATATTATGCATGCACTTCACCTGTATAATGTTTTTAGGAAGGAGTTATATTTTAGATTTCTATGTATAATACTTTCAGACACAAACAGGAAGTATGCATCAACAAAGTTTACGAACTACATAATATATGGAAAAGCCAATTGTAAGTACATCAGCTTACATAGATATTAAAATCTCTACTCTTCCACTACATATACATACATACATGTATACAGTAGTATATTCAGTTTTCCGTTTTCTGTACGCATAATTTGTATTAAATTAGAACTAAATTGACTTGTACCATATTGTACGAATCCCAGTAAATTAATATTAATGATACCCACGTATACATGAGATACTCTCTCTATGGCTCTATATAATTCTTAAGACACAATACAAAGATTCTTTGATAATATATAATGATCCTGAAGAATATCCTGGGAATAAAATTAATTTTCCGATTAAATCCATGGAATCCTTCAATTAGTTTCCTTCTGTATGATGAGATAAAAATGATCCTTAAGATGATATTATTATTAGGCGAAGAATTTTCACAAAAAAAAAAAAAAAAATCATCAAACGATATCTCCCCCACATTAATACGCTTCAATTTTATAGAGAGGAAATCCTTGCAGGAATTACACTTGAGTCCGTGCCTTCCCCTTATTCTCTAATAAATTATAAAGAAAAGAAAGCATTCCTACAAAAACGAGAGAAAAATGATGTAAACGTACGTTCACAATTGCCGTACGTGCTAAGGTAACATTACTTTCTAGTGCCCTTTAACCGGTGTTGCCATTAGTGTCAGGGGAATGCTTTAAACCGGAGAAGTTTATCTTGAAGCCACTTCAAGTTGCAAAAATGAAACCTTGTGCATCCCCTAATTGCAGGCTAGCCTCGGGTGATGTCTGTGTTTTTGAAACAAAGTCGACTGTATCCGCTACTCTTATACCTATGTTTGTATATTGATGTATATATATATATATGTATTTGCATATTGTACATACATATTATATAATAAAATGCAATTCTATGTAAAGTTCGCTGTTCATCTTCTAACTGCACTGTGCCACAAAACTCTGCATCTCTCCTGTGGAAAATAATTTAGATAGAAACAATGGATGCACTGAAAGGAAAGGGTGCCAACAGAGGCCCAACAGAACCACCCTGCATATATTTAAGATGTATATGATCAACTGTCTAATTTTCATTTCATTCCTATTTAGGTATAATGAGACGACAAATTTAACCGGACGAGAAGATTGAGAATAGAATACAAGGCTTCATTCGGATGTGAAAAGAGGGTCCTTCTTTTACGTGATCTGAAGATATTCTAGTCCGCATGAAATGCCAACAAAATCGCATTTGATGCTCATTTGCTTCGTCTGATTAATACTTTCCACAGCTACCTTCCGTCCTTAACGTATATATAAAAACCAAGTTTACAAGATGAAAATGCCAAGGAGATTCTGGGCGAGGATAGTGCTGCGAATCATCTAACCAACCACCACCCATTTCCTATCTCTATACAAGGATACTTCAGGTCGTCCAAACAGACTTTTCTATCTATAAATAGAAGTACGTTGTAGGAGGTATGAAGTGTAGGGGGTCTTGTCCCTGACAGGATTAGTGTGCAGAGTTTGCAAAAAGGGTTTTTTGATATTAGGTAAGAAGACAGCACAGTTGAGTAAGCAGACAACAACGCCGGAGCCGAATACTGTTGTGGAATTGAAATTTAAGATTGGAGCCCGGAATTCAATTCGTTTTCATCCAATAGGAGGACGTACGGGCTTTTACTATACTTCTTATGTTTGATAGTGGCCTGGCCAGCTCTTGTTCCTTTTTTTTTCTCTCATTTTCGTATTTCGTTTTCTTCTGTCCTATATGAACTTGCTATTTTTTTTTTTTTTTTTTTTTTTTTTACAGAGGCTTGGAGAACTTATTTCTGCAGAACATATTGAGCACGTCAATCACATGAAGATAGAATGAGTGTAGAAAATTCTTGGAATTTTGGACTTTGGACACACAAATTCTTTAAATGAAAAACGAAGGAATTTTCTTTAATGAAGTTGAAATTTATGATGGACTTTTTACATTAAAATTAGTAGTGGATATATATATATGATGTGCATATGTGTAGCATTGTTGTATTTAGTGAATCTTTTCATTCTATTTATTTACAAAATAAATCAGTTAGATGGAAATGGTTGCAAGTGACAGTTTTCGTGAATATGTGTAAGATTGGAATGAAGTAAATGTAGTTTTAGTTCTAGCTAAACATTCCTTTCCTTTATTTAGGGTATTTCCACCTAGGTGATCCTAGGTGGTAGGCAGGGGGAAGTTCATAACACCCATTACGCATTTATAGGGTGATTAATAAAATATTCTAGTTTTTCACAAAACACCCTGCATTTGTTATAGGCCCAACCTGCGCCGATATCTGAACTTATCGACATCGCACTTCATATACTATATGTGCCCTAAACTATATTAGGAACTTGACATGTAGTATCTAAATTATTCCCTGCTTAAGTGTAATGTAAACAAAAAAGTCATGAGAGTCATGAAATACTTGAGAGATGATATGCCGACCAGACATAAATACGTAAATGAAGGGAATTTTCCCATCAAGATATGGCGGATAAAACTAGCGGAAATTAATCGTATTCGATTTCTTTATATATACTGGGTGGCGCAAAAGTAATGACGCTATTTGGTTCAGCTACAACTTCTTTTCTAAATTAGAAAACTAGAATTAGTTTTTTTATATAGGTATGTATATTTGTGCCATGAAATTTCGTCGCATTAGGATTTGAAGATTATGTCTCTTAAATTGTGACCTCCAAAGTTTATGCACATTTCAGCCCTACTTATGACATTTTCCATAACTTGCCGTAACACTTCCTGCGATATCTTACTTATTTCTTGATGAATTATTCCGAAAAAAACATTGACACGATTATTCCACGTTCTTGGGAAGTATAACGGTCCATATTTATTTTTAATAATTTCACATTTGTTTACTTCACAATTTTCAATATCAGAATGACAGGAGATGTCATATTAAAAAAAATATAAGTAATTTCTATAGTGCCAGTACTTTTGCGCCACCCTTTATATACTTATATATAAATATATTTTTTGTGTGCCAAAATGAATTAATTAAAAAAACAAAACAAGGTGTGAAAAGTATTTTGCTCTTCCGTTCGTTAAGTGAAATTGTCGACGTTTTAGGAAAATTTCTTAATTTCAATAATAAAATTTAATTTAGTTAATATAAAAAAAAAACAAAAAAGTGAAAAAAATATTTTCGCCTACCTTTATGAAATCTTAGTAGTTTGTGACATTTCTCTTTAGACAAGTTTGTGTATTTTATGTTTTGGTGTTCGTGCACATTATGATTTGAATTATTTCATATTTCCAATAGTTATTAGTTTGAATTAGTTGAAAAAAGAGGGTGCAGAGAGTGGAGAGTTACATACTCTTTCTGTGTGGAATTATAACTTGCGGTCAACATATTTATGTGAGAATTTTGATATAATCTCCGACGTTTTCTTCTCAACGTATTTGTTCGAAAATTTTTAATATAGTTTGCAACGTTTACTTTCACCATTTTAATATGATTTGCTGAAAAGAGTTTTTAATTATTTTTATTTTTATTTATTTCAGTCAATTCGTTTAGTCAATTCTTGTTAATTCTTGTTAAAACAAAAACAAAAAAGTATGCAAATAAATTCTAGTAATAGCGCTTTGAAATACGTTTATTGTCTAACTGCAACTTAATCCCAAATTTTTAAGATTTAATCTAACTTGTAGCATTTTTTATTTTACAACGAAACTTTTCTTGTGTATATCACTGAGAATGAAAAAATTATGTTTTACTTTTTAGCGCGATTTATTTACAAAAGTTTTTTTAATATATTTTATTTTCTATTTCTATACACTCTCTCCACTCTTGACTCTCGAATCGCGACTGTCTAATCTCGATTATCAAAGCATGATTCTCGGATCTCGACTCTCGAATTACGACTGCACTCATATCAAACCCAGCACAAATTGGACAACCCCAAGGATGGTAGATACCACCCCCACCCCAAAACCCTCCAACACGTAAGAAAATTTTACCCAATCGGAACGCTCCTCATTCACTTATTCTAAATCGAAAAACCCCATGTCAATCCATCCAAGTTTACTACCCTAAAAATCTTTCGTCACGAACGAAACTCTCAGGCGTTCAGACACAAAGTTTTTTAGTCAGGGGTTTGTGAGTAAAAGGAATTTTCCCGAAGACAAGAAGACGGATGAAGTGATTCCATCCCAAGATAAATTTTTACTTTCAGAGATTCCCTCCGTCTAGGCTAACCTGTAGGTCAACGCTTTATTGTCATCACGGCAGTACCCAAGTTGATATAGAGTTGTCTGGAGCCCACACCTGCTATATTGTAACGACACTAAGATTATAGCTGCGATTCTACAATTAGTCTGTAGACGCCAGCTCAGAATAATCAATCCCATACGAACAAGCGCACAAAGATAATCTCCGTACTACCTTCAAGTCATTCAAGGTCACAACAGTACAATACCACTGAACTACCAAACGAACACATGTTCAGCACAAATCGTATAGAATACCTGCAATCCGCGTTACACTACAACACTGTCTACAAGTTTAATTCCCAATTGTCTAGATTGTCGATACCAGTCTCAATCTGGTTACTGGGGATTGTTCTAGGTGGCATTAATGGTCAACTGTCTCACACGAAGTTGGCTTTGGTAATTCTACTGCATTAACCTTTAGCTATTTACTGTTTCAGACGCAACAACCCAGCCTTAATCTTGACGCTCTGATCAACATACTTGTACCATTCATCCTTCAAACTAGAAACAGACTCTGGCCTAAAGGACCCGCAATATCCAACCTGTGGCGAAGTGAAGGCACTTTTAATTTTACTGTACTTTGTCTGAGCCGCTGTATTGACCTGAACATTAAGAATGTTCCTAAATTACATAGTTTTCAAATATTTACTTTGTGTGGCATGAGCGAATTTTTGTGTAGCGTTAATCAATAGGCATAAAATTTGTGAAATCTGAATGATGTCAGTTTTAAAAATAGTCTAAGATTGTTCACCGCAAAGCTCACATAGCTAAGGAAGTAGCCTACCAAAAAAATAAAATAATTCTCTGAAGATTTTCAATAAAACCTTATAACGAAAGCCAAAAAAGAGTTTTTCTTCGTTGACATAAAAAGTTCCTTATTTCAAAATCTTTACTCTCCGTAACGGTTAGTGTCTAGGTGACAGATCCTCCTGAAAGGTCAAGCGCAGGAACGCATCTTGAACTTTCTACTTCAAGAAGCGTAGCTCCCTGAAAGGTCCAATCAAGAAGCTTTGTTGACCTCTTACTCCCAGAGGTGTAATTCATTGAAGAGAATGAAGGCCTCAACGCTTGTAGTTGTAGGCGCCATCCATAAGGGATAACCCCTACAACTGCATTCAAATTGTGAAATTTTATACCTCGGAATTAATAATTCGTCAATCTTTCATCTGTTCGCCTTTCATCAACCTTTTATTTGCACAATCAGCCTTTACATTTAGGGCTCGTACTATCCATAGGGGATAGGCACGTATCCATAGGGGATAAGCACGTATCCACAGGCCTACGTCGAACCGGATATCTTTACCGCTGACCATACATTACTAATTGAGGACTCTTTTGCCACTACATTGGTATGGCAACATCCACTCCAACTGGTATGTCACCAAAACTTTTAGTCGAATTTGCAGTTTTTGATGTTGATTTAAACTCGGTTTTCCATCTGTTCGTTTAATAGTGTTGTATTTTTTTTTTTTTAGTTTTATGTGTGCATGTTTTCAACCAATTTCGCTGTTCTTTGTACTCATAAATTTTTGCCCTTTCCTCCATTGACAAGACCATTCCTCGTGGCATTTATCTCTAGAAACTAAAAATTAAATTTATGCAAAAAGAAAACTGAACTCCTCACAGTACAAATAATACTTGAAAACTTTCCAACTAATCCTTCAAAATTTCACAAATAGAACTTTCTAATGAACCGAACTTATGTGTAAATATTAATGTCCATTTGAAATGCATGAAATTTACTGACTGAATAAATTATAAGCAGAACACACCAAACTTATCACATACATAGATAAAAAATTTAAATCGCATTTTACAGTATATATATACGTACAGAATCAAAATACATTCAAATTTTTGTGCTTGTATTGCAATTTTGTGAATGAACTGAAGAAAGGCAGATTACTATTGCGAAATATTAATTTTATAAAAAACATCCAACTTAAAGGAAAAACGATGGCAACAGATAATTTTGAATTGTAGAAAACAAAGGGAATTTTGTTTATTCTGAATAGTAGTAAATAGTTCAGTTGGAATATTAGTGTATCATTTCCCCTCATTAAGATAAATATTATTTTAAATAAAATGAAATTTAGAATTGTTGTTCTGAACTTTTTTCGTATGGCAGTTTTACTTTTACCACGGACTGTACACATAAAATTATTTGGAAATATTAACACTTTATAATTAAAAAACAAAATATTTACCTCTTTATGCTGAACTAGTAGTAAATTGGATCTGAAAGTAAAACAAGAAAAATATTAATTAAAAATTCTGAAAATGTTATTGTTAAATATTTTCATAACAACATGTGAAACGGAGGGGAGGGGGAAATTATTTTAATTCAGCTAATAACTATTTCTCTTTTTCCTTCCGTTGAAATCACTTGCAAAAGAAATGTTAAATGTTGGTCTTATTTTGCTTAATCTTTACTTTCTTGGGAAAATTCATAAACCTAGTTAACCTAGTTATGTATGTGTACAACATTTACAGATCATTCCGCAAACTGTACACGTATTGCCCTATGCTAAATGTCAGTCAGCTTTTTCAATAGAATTATTTAAAAGAAAAGAAAAAAAAAGCTTTAAAAACTAAAATACATCGATGGTAAAAATACGAAGGATTTGCATAATTTTTCCGAAGCTAGAATATGACCGTGTACAAAAATTTAGTTCGTTTGATCATAGCATTCTCTAAGCAGCTGTGCAAAACAAATAAAATAATTAAGTTTTTGTAAAATTTTCATACTACGCAGATATCTGTTCTATTCTAAGTTGGCTAAATTTATCTTTGCAAGGAAATCAGTCCAGCAATGGAGGCGATGAAAATAAAACTGCATATATAAATTTAAAGAATTGAATGAAATGTTTTTGAAATGTGTAGCCAAGTTAAATACATTCCAGCTAAACTCTAGCAAAACCGATTTGTCTAGTAACAGCCAAGCAATGTGAGGCAAACATGTATACCGCAACAAAGTATGCCAGGCGCAGAGAAGAGCACGCTGTTGATAAACAGCCTAATAGTAATCCGTGCTGGTGGCGCGATAGCAGAAGTAAGCATTCTGCACACGGCACCAGCAGCCAGAGTACTTATAAATAGCCAGCCACCAGTAGTGAAATCACTCAGTTGATCACCGAACACTTAGGCAGACACAAGTTATTCAGTCAATTAAGCCTCACAGATCGCGCAAATACCTATTCGTTGCAAACATCGACACGTTAACTCTAAGACAAAAGACTTGAGCTCCACTAGAGGATAACTAGTGGACTGGCTATAAAAGTTAGTCAGCCCTTGCATGACAGCGAAACCGAAAGTTTCAAAACATATTAAGGACAACTATCAACAAGAATACAATAGACGACATCAAATCGGACTGAGGGCTAAAGTGCCAAACACAATTCCGCCGTTCCGATTCAATCCGATTTGATTCAATTCGATCCGTTACTTGCATGAGCACAATTGTTCCGTTCAAACTTACCATCAGTTTTAAATTTCTCATTGAAATTTTTCCAGATTTTGTCTTTTCTTTTTACATCCATGTCAAATTTATTGCCTTTGTCATAAGGCTCTTCATATTTTTTAATTTCTTCAATAAAAACTTCTTCATCCATCTTGAGTTATACACAAACATTGTACAGGTAATTTTTCTAGGTTATGTTATCCGTAAAAAGTTGAAATTTGCTCAACTTCTCCGTTTCGATTCGATCCGTTTCGATCCATTTCGGCGAATGTGTCCAATTACACGTACGTCTCATATAAGCAAATTTGACATTTGTACGTATCGGATCGAAACGGTGCAATTATGTTTCCCACTTTAAGGTGAGCCCCAAGGATCAAAAGAAGACAATAACGAGAACATTGAGGGAAACGACGACAACGCAAAGAAGAAAAGGACGCAGAATACACTTGATTTGACTTGAAGATTGGTTACTTGACTCCCAGCAGCTCGACCAAGCAAATCTCCCGTCCAGTTCCTATCCGCAAGTCATGTTGGCTAATTCAACAGCAAGCGCACGTAAATCGTGTTGGCCAGAAGAGTAGTAAGCGCACGCACACATTCTGCCCTCGTACTCACGTGTTGGCTACTCTGACGACAAGCGAACGTTAATTATGTTGATCAGAAGAGTAGTGAGCGGTGTAGGAGCCCGCATCCTCCCCGTGTAATAATAGGAAAGTGGGGAATTAGTGAGTGAATGTAAACTAAGTCCTGTGAAGTAGTCAGACTAAGAGACCACCCGAACCGCAGAGCTAAAACGGCGTTCTGAGCCTAGCAATGTTGGGAGAAACTTGCCGTGGACAATCTCTTGATTGCTCTCATACTAACAGCCGACATTACAAATATTCGCATCGCAAATGGTTTTAGAATATAATTTAAATTTTATAAAATAAACAAAGTCCCTAATAAAATCGTATGTCCAGGAATTAATTGAAAAACTCCATAAATATTTTCCAAATAACCAAATCGACATAGAAGGAGAGTGTGGGCTGGACTTGGGAAATAACAACTAATGGCACAATCAACTGATATTATATTCTGCTGAAATTGACAAAAGACTGAAGTCTGATCTCCATTGTCGAGAAGAAAGGTTTTGGCACATTTTAACCCATATGTACTCACCGCCGCATTTTTAAAACACCAAGTTGAATGCGTGCGAAAATCAGAACCAGCATTACAATCAGAAATAAGAAGATTTAAGTGATGATGATGATAGCGTGACTCTATCGGAGATCGCATCCAGTTCTACGGCTAAAAGCAAATAAGAAAAAATAAAGTGGAAATGAATTGATTTATCAAAGATGGGAATGGAATCGTCCTGAGTTTTTAGATACTAACAGCTCGCCTGTTGAATGGTTTGAATTATTTTACGATGAAGACATCATGGATTTGTTTGTAGAAAAATCAAAAAAGTATGCAGTTTTCGAAGGAAAGAAATTTGACTTAAGAAAATAAGAAATTCATTTTATATCCGCAATATTTTTGATAAGTGCATATAACGTTCAAGCTAAGAATCGCATGTACTGGGATAATGGAGCCGATACACAATATCTCGATCATAATTTGAACAAATACTTCGGTTTATGCATGTTTCTAATAACGCGGCTATAGACGTCCAGAATAAGTTCACAAAAGTACGACCTTTATGGGAAAAACTAAATGAAAAATGGATGAAATATTGGCCTCAGTACAACGAAGTTAGCATCAATCAATCAATCTGTCCATATTATGAACATCACAGTGCAAAACAGCACATTCATGGCAAACCAATACGTTTTGGCTTCAAATGTTGGTATATGGCTACACGCCTGGGATATCTTATATACAAGCCATACCTTATCAGGGAACACTAATCCAGATCTAGGTGTTGGAGGATCTGCCGTTATGACATTGGTTGCCAAATTGCTTACAGGTTTCCCAGTGCATGTTTACATAGACAATTTGTTTACATTGCTTGCTCACAACTTTTAAGGAATCTGGTCATAAACCCACAGGTACAATGCAAATCGTGTAGAAAGTGCACCGTTCAAGTCACTCATACAAATAAAGAAAAAGGAACATGGTAGGTATCTTTAAATACCTGATGAAACATCAGGCGTGACTCTGGTTCGGTACAATGACAACAAAGTTGTTACAGTAGCATCAACCTCCGAAGGTGTCACACCAATTGGATCCACACAGCGTTGGTCAAGCAGCGAAAAGAAGAAAATCTCGATTCTGTGTACAAATCTATTGCAAATATATGGGCGGAGTTGATCGCCTCGATCAAAATATACGTTTCTACCGCATTATTATAAATTAAAAAAATATTGTATTCGCAACTTTTGACTTGGTCCTTTAACGCTTCTATGAATAACGCTTTCCAGTTGTATAGCCTGTCACCAAATAGGAAAAAAGGGGATTCACGATTAAGTCTGGGTGGGAAGGTATGCGTCGACTCGCTCTATAGCCCAATCTCAAGAAAAAGGAAGGTGTCAGATGATGTTAGTCTAGATGGGGCTGGTCGTATAATTATTTCCAGTGTGGCCAATGCCATAAAAATACTACGAACAAATGCCGAAAATGTGATACTGGCTGCCACAGTAATTGTTTTGAAACTTTCCACACATAAATCATAAAGGATATGTTCAGCGTAAGAATATTGAAATTCGAAATTGAACCATTTTGGAAGATATTCTGCGCGGTGCTCAAGGCCCTTAAATCGCTGCGGTAAAAATTTCCAAAATGGCATTATTTTTATTATTAATTTTGAGAAAAACTTATTTTTTATGTCACTTAGACTTAAAATAAGACAAAACAAGAACCTATGGGATTTTACGAGAAAAAAAAGTACATACTATCATAGAAATAAACAAGTAAAAAAGCCAGAATTGGACTAAGACCAATTCTAATGATACCCTAGATCACAGGTCGGTAGAAGTGGCTCTTTGCATAGACGTTTGCGGCTGTCTAGGTATAAACTCAAATTTCACCTTATCTCAATTCTCAATCAGAATTATGTATAACTAATGAGTTTCTGAGATAGAGCCGCCGAACCAACAAACTTACACTCGTACGGCATACTCTCTACTCTACCCCTCTGTGAAAGCGCAGATTACATGCAGCGAAACAGAATGGCAAATGACTCATTTTCGGAAATAAATGAGAAGAAGCAGAGTTTTCTGGTTTTACTCTCATAAAATATTCCCGCGCTTTTGTGAAAACATTTTTTTTTTTTGGGATATTGAGAGAGTTGGTTCCAAAGTTGGTGCTGAATCCTATCTTAGATATGTTGCAAAGTTGTTGCTGTAATCCTGTAATATTTGAACGCACGTGCTTCTGTTTACATTCGTTTTGCTCTGAAGAGATTAAGTGGCAGAAACTCACACCTGATTCGTTGATGTTTTTGGGAAAAATGAGAATTTTATTTGACAGAAATTTTACATCTCCCTTCAGCACCTTGGCCAAAGCGAAATTTATCTATTTCTTAAAAAATTGAGGTAGTGTGACCCGATATATATACATTATTATGAATAGTTTAAAAGGATTTTGAAGAGAAGATATTCAATGAGATTTTATCATTCGGGTAATTCTACGTTCTCTCCAATTTTTGTTTTTAACTCGTTGTCTCAGTTGCACTACAATAATGTATAGCCAAGTTCTTCTTTTTAAATTTAAACATATCATTTTCGATTCCACAACAAATATTTCTGTAACATTTTAGCAGAAGAACATTAATAAATAGTTTTAATAGACACAGTTTTTCAGATTGTGGTCTATTCAAATTTATTCAACTCAACCACAAAATCGCTTCGGGTATATACAAAAAGAAGAGAAAAATAGTTGATGAAAATGGTGACTTTAATAAAGAATAGACTGAGTCATATACGTTCATTCAAAATATGGATGGTTTTCCGACTTATCTCATCTGTCACGAAAAAATCGCAAATAATAAGAAATCGAACTTAGAGAGAAATTTGTCTACAAAACCCACTACATTCGCGAGCAAATATCCGACAGGTGACGCACGGAAGAGAGCTGTCACAGAACTTCAGCGACAAAATCAGACTTCGAGTTCCATAGTTGACAACGTCAATCATGCTAGCTTTCCGGTCTCTCTGGAAATCTCTAAAAGAGAAAACCCATTCACAGATGTGATAACATTAAAGAGTGCTTTGTGAAAGCATCCGAAAAGATTTTTTACGACTTTAAAAATAAAGAAGCAATCATAAAAAGAATAAAAGAATTGCCTGTATCTGCGAAAACAGTGCAAGCCAGAATTGCCAGAATGTCTTCGAATGTAACAGAGCAGCAAGTCGAAGATATTAAGCTGGCTTCCACAATATCAATCGCAACTGATGAGTCGTGTGATATTAGTTATACAGCACAAGTAACCCTGCAAAAATTACATTTCATGGTCGACATTACTTAATGCTTTGAATATATTATTGCAAGGGAAAGAAAACATCGCACATACATTATTGAAAAAAAAAAATTACAAGTTCTCACCGAGGATATAGAGAGAGGTGAATTTCTTCACTTCAAGAATTTAAGACAATATCGTGACGAAAAAAGCACTTGTTTTGATGCGATTTATTTCAGCAGCGTATTTTTAAAGCTTCAACTATTTTTCTTCGAAAATACATTTCTTCGAATCTATATTGCTTCCAAGGCGGCAAAAAAAAACAGAAAACAGAAAAGAGAAAAAAAAGAAATGTGGCCAGAATTTCACTACGTCCTCGTCGTTGGCCTCGGATAGCGCTAAAGGTGAAATTGAACATTTTGTTATCAAATAAACGAAATTTTCGAAGAAAAGTTTGTCGATGAAATGTTTTCGAAGAAAAGTTTTCGAAGACAAGTAAGGATACCATTTTTAAAAATGAAGAACAATTTTGGTGAACATTTTCAACAATTCAGAGCAAATAAGACTACAGTAGCTTTTATCGTACGTCCTCTCAAAATAAATGTCAATGAACTTAACTTATATACAGTTCGATACAGATGCTGGTTCACTGCAGATGCAATAAATTGATTTAAAAAGCAAGGAACTGTAGAGCAACAAATTTACAGATCTGACCAGCAGCTTGAAAGAGCTCGAAAGAAAGATATGCAAATTGATTTCTCAGCATAAGTGAACAGTTAAAAAAGAACTGCCAACAACAAAAGCAAAAATATTTGATACGTGGAATAGTTTGCCTTAAACATATGACCTGTATGTATTCAATTAAAAATAAGTAGCTATTTGCCAGATATAGTAAAGCTATCAAAAGCTATGCATGCACCCCGTTCTAATTAAATTTTTAAATAAGAAATCCCGAAATGTGTTTTCCTTAAAATTCCATACCCATAAAAGTACATATATGCGGCTCCCTGGTACCTTTGTTAACCTGTTTCCATGATAATTTGGCTCTTCTCATTTAACAAACTGCCGAACCCTGCCCTAGATGAATGCCTTTATGAAATTTCGTATGGTGCAAGTGTGATTTTTGAAGTAGTTTTTCGCATATTATATTTCTAGAACGGTTCGTCGGACAGAAAAAAGAATGATTATAACCAATTTATTTCCAATAGGATTTCGTATTCTGAAAAAGATTTTAGTACAATAAAAATGTCTAGGACTAATCGTTTTCACTGTATACGTAAAAACCTAAATTTTTATATGGCCACACCAACAAGGGATTGCCCGATTTAATCTATGAAAACACAATGTACCAAATTTCGTCTCTCTATGTCGACGCGTTCTCAGACAGTGTCCAAATACATAGTGGAAAACGAAATTTTTGTATGGCAACCCCACGAAGGAGTTGCCCGATTTGTCTCATTTTCGAACTTAATTTTACTTTTTTTTTAAAGTCTGTATACAAAATTTCAGCTCTCTAAGTATAAGTGTTTTCGAGTTAGCCAGACAGATAGACAGATGGACGGACGGACAGACGGACATGCAAAAATCAAAATAACGTTAAATGTTATGCATGGGTTTCCAATCCATTCTGCTCTGCCATCATTCTTTCTATCTGTTACAAATGGATTGACAAATTTAGTCTATCCTATAGATTTCATCTAGAGTATAAAATTCTCATTTGTTTTTAATATTAACGAATTTAAAGTGCCTGATCTAGCTCATATATGTAACTATGAAACTAGTCCTTAAAATTTAATCACCTTGTAACAAACCTGAATATAGCGAGACCTGTGTAGAACTGTTTATGAAGTTTTTCCATATGAAATTTGTCCTGGCCTATAATTCATAGTTACTTTTTGAATCAATATTATAAGTATGGTAATAAGGGTTTAGTAGTCATCGTCATTCCCCACCGTCATTCGATATAAATATTCCAAAAGTTAAACCGGCTTGTCTGGGAACACTAGAATATCCGACCCAGCCTATCCTATCGACAGTACATGAAAAACGGAGAACTAGTAGCTGTGAATAATGGAACCCACGAGTTAGTACATGTGCATCGTAAAGCTATTCCAATGTAAATCTCAGCTAGTTTTAGTCATTATAATACTAAGGGATGTAAAAGACTCAAATTTTGACTAAACTCATCGCTCAACTCAATCAGTGAGTCCGCTCAATCATTGAGTCCGTTCAACATTTGAGCAGTTGCTCATCGCTCGAAATTTGTGCGGACTCACTGGTTGAAAGGACTTGAGCGGCGAACTCACTGCTTGAAAGGACTCACAGCTTGAGCGGACTCACTGGTTGAACGGACTCACTGGTTGAAAGGACTTGAGCGGCGAACTCACTGCTTGATAGGACTTACAGCTTGAGCGGACTCACTGCTTGATAGGACTCAATGCTTGAGCGAACTTATCACTTGAGTTGAGCGGACTCAAATCATAGATAGTTTATGTGCAGGCTGTGAAATACATCGATCTAAATGGATATTTTCCTTGTTGGCAAGCTAGATTCCGATCGAATCATAGTTGTGAAACTGCTATGTTAAGGTAACATCGCAGATATACACGAAGCGCTAGATAAAAACCAGCTTACAATCCTTGCTTTGCTTCATTTCTACAAGGCATTCGATTCTATCAATTATTGCAAGCTGCGGAGAAATCGTTCAAAAGAATTTTTTTTTTTCATCTGCAATAAAACTCGTCAAGAGTTTTTTAAGTGGACGCCGTCAGATTTTTAGGGTGAATGAGGAGTGCTCCAGTGGAACGTCTCCATTATCAAAGGATCCATTCTACTTCTACTTGAACGACATTATTGACACAATATCAGATGTTTCCATTCATCTATACGTTGACAACGTACAAATGTATCTAAGCTGAACAATTGGCTTGATCGAGGACTGCGTGTGCCGATTCACTGATGACCTGCAGCGTGTATATATTTGGTCACTGCTAAATAGCCTGGAATTGAGTCCTAGTAAGTCAAATTGCTTAGCGATTTATAGAAATGAAATTGATCCTAATACTCTCCCACCAATATCTATCAACAACATCGTGCTATCATATGTTGATTCAGCTAAAACCCTTGATTTTGAGCTTAACTCCCCACTTCACATATGGTACTATGCGGTTCTCAGATCTTGACTCAGTCTGTCAAAGTAGGCTGTTGGTGGCATATAACGACGTAGTCCGCTTTGTATTTAAATTGCCTCGCTTTAGCCATATATCTTCTTTCTCAACATGCTTGTTTGGATGCTTTTTGGATGCATACCTAACCAAACAATCAACAGCCCGCGTAACTATTTGAAAAGCTTAGCTTCCTGCAATCGGCTAGACATAGAAATCTCCTAATCCCTCGTTGTAGTTTTCAATATGGCCAGCATTCTTATTTTGTCCAATGTGCTCGTAAATGGAATCTGTTGGTTGGCACATGATATTCAGTGCACGAGATTGTTTAAATCGGATTGTTGTCGAATCTTTGAATGTTGCTTCACTAAATCTGAATTTTATTTATTTTTTTTCTAAATATTTCATAGCTCACATAACTCACATAACTGTAATTTTAGTCATATTATTATTTTTAGTATTTTTCCTATTGAGACCAGCACACTTTGTACACCCGAAGATTGTATGATGATCTTTGTACAGTAAATAAAAACACTGTTATCGTTGTAAAAATCAAAGTCACAAATTGTTCCTGAAGTATAATTTTTCCACAGACAAAACCTCGAGATTATTTCAAAATAAAAAATTTTCCACGATAAATAGTCTTCGAATACAACACAGCACTGCCTAATAGTGCTTCGGTGCAAAGATTATTTAACATCGGAAAACTGATGTTAACTCCTAATAGATGTCGTCTAAATGACAAGAAATGGAAGACTTGAGTCCGTTCAAACAGTGAGTCCGCTCAAGTCCTCTCAGCCAGTGAGTTCACCCAAGACTTGAGCCCGTTGTTCAAATTTCGAGCGATGAACAGCCGGTCAAATGTTGAGCGGACTCAAATCTTGAGTTGAGCGATCAGTTGATATTGACACATGAGTCTGCTTATTTATAACCCTGCTAATACTTACCAGAAATATTTTACACTTTTATTTGGGGCGTAAGTATTTGACCCCTTACTCCACTGAAACAAACCAGAATGAAATTTCAACGTTTTGCTATCGACCAAACTATTGACAAGCAAACCCATCAATCGAGCAAAACACGTCACAATCTATTTACATAATTTCAATTAAAATCAACTCAACTATTCATATCTTCAAAAATCAGGCAATCTGGATTTAAATCTAAGAACAACAAAATATATTTAAATTTTTCCTCTAGGGTCATTTTAAGCATCCGCCTAAACATAAGTCCGTTGTAAATATTCCTTGTTGAACAATTTTAGAACTTTAGCATAACTTTATCCTGTGGGCATGTATACATACATAAGAGAGTATTATTAATTAATTACTCGATCCGATATGCTATTCCCAGTTAAATATATGTACACACAGTTTGGTATGTAGGTATATAACCACAAAAATTACTAAATCAATAGTGTTGACGTTAATAACTAATATATTGCCTAGAATGCATATAAATATGAATCATAGAACCAATAACATCGACAAAATGTGGGCACATGCTTAAGAAGACTTCATCAGGTCTATGCTTAGAATATTCAGAAACCAATGGATACTGTGGGCCCATCTGCAGGCAATGATAACTGTAGCAACAAGTCAAATCCTCTTTATAAGCTCCCACTGAGCAATTTAATCATCTGATGGTTCGCTTTGTATCCAGCCATCCTTACAAATGCACTTTGTCCAACTTGTCCAATTCAAATGGGCGAAATTACATGAACTTACTCTGCTCTTTAATAACTTATTTGACTGGAGTTATGTGTGTATGTGTGTGTATCAGTATACTGTGAATGTAGACTGCTTTACAAGAATCGTATTCAGTCAGTTTCAGCTTTACTGGTCACAATTTACCCAAGTTTTTCGTGAGTAGGACGTGAATACGGTTTAAAGTGTGTTTAATTTACATTTTGGTAACAGTCTTTTCTATCCAAGTCATCAGTTATGATTGAAGCGAGAAATTCGGAATAGTGCTTCAAAAATGGATGCCATCAGAGTAGGAAGTGAAACTCTTTAAAAAGGACACTTTTACGTGCCAATCATATCAACTAAGTGTAAGTCTATGGTAGAAATTTCATTTCACAGGGTGAGTCAGTTTAATTTATTCATTCGAGGATGTTCGATAAAATTAATAACCGAAATGGTATCCAGCATCTTATTAAAATTTTAACGATTTCACTTTTGTGTCGCAATCATAATTATTTATATATTGTCCAGGTGGTACTCATCAAGAGATTTACTTCAACTATTCGACTTATACCTTCGAGTTATCCCCTTTCAGTCCGCCCGAATAGCTTCAATTATGCAACTTTCGTTATGCTTGATGTGCTTTCTTAATTAATAATAAATAAAAGATTAAATTGATTTTCATTAAGTAGGACGGACATCATCGGTGTGATTTGTATGATTTATAAAAAAAAAATACATCTTTTATGCGTAGAATTGTTGTACTATGATGGACACGTTATCCAGAGTTTTTTGATCGTGCTATACAAATGGAATATTTCATAGCACTACCCCCATCAACCATATGGATGGAGAAAGAGAATCATTCGTAAATACGAAAGTATGGTAATTTGATGATTATTTTCAAATGCTTTCCAACATGAAGGCTCTGTTAAATAGGAATGTGATATATACTCACATCTATAAGTACATCTCCGCCCAATAGGATTGGTTGAGCAGTCGTTGGAAAGGCCATGAAGTTCTGCATACAATTAGATCTTAACTGTGACCGTACCTTATGTACTATTTAAAATTTATTGTAAAAAAAAAGCTTTTTTTCTTAATCACCCTGTAACTCCTAAACGGTTGATTGGCCACTCCCATACCGTAAAACTTTTTGTTTGTCGAGGTGAGTATTATCACCACCTACTCTATTGACCTCCTAGGCGGAAACACCCTGTATATGGCTTCAAAAACATTCCCTTTTTAAATAAAAAGGCATTTGGCATTAGTTTTAGCAGTAACAAACATATCATTTTTTTTCCGGAAAATACATGGAAAATGTGTTTTTTTTTATCAAAAGGATTCAACTTTAACAAAGGCTTCCAAGCGTTAGTATGTGTACTTTCTAGCCTTGTAGTAATTTCTTATTATGCGTTATTTTTTATGGTAATATACACTATTGAGTATTTTGCATTACCGTAAAAAAAAGGAAAGAAAAAAGATCACTCTTGTATCCGTCTGTCTGCCCATCACAGACGTTTTGCTCGAAAACGACGTGATGTAGGAATTTAAACTTTAGCGAAATGTTAAATCCGTATGACGCGCACATACAGGGTGATTCAGATCAAGAGATTTTCCGGTATACCACGCGATTTCTTGAGGTAAGCTGATCAAAAAATTGTTCCACATACCCCCCCCCCCCCTACAAGCAATTAATTACATGTAAGTACGTTGGGTCTTTTATGACTGGACCAACAATTACTTTGATTATAGTCCGCATATTCTTCATTTGAAAACGACATACTAGTAACTAACGATATTTTTTGTTAATATTTACATAACATATCTTTAATCCAGGTTCTTCTTCTCTTTACACCCAAACAAAAAATATTCTTACTTTTTTATAATCTTGATGCTACTTTCCATTGACTGATAAAATAAGCAATTACGAAACTCCTAAGATGCTGCTTAAATACTAGATAAGAGTACCACTACCTTTATAACCAAAGCAATTGTGGGTCCAATCATAAAAGACCCTACGTACCTACCTGTGATTATTGCTTGTATACAATTTTATGATCTGGCTTGAATGCGCCAATAAACCCAAATGTTAAAACTGATACAGGTATTGGCATGCTAACCTCAAGGAATCGCGTGGTATGCCAGAAGCTATCTTGATCTGAATTTCGACAGTAAAAGTTTATGAAATATATTTTTTTTTTTAATGGGGATAAGTTGTGCCCCTCAAAAAGGGCTACTTTCAAGGATTTCACAAATCTTCTAGGTTTCTAAAGCTAAAATTTTGATATTTATTTAATTATTTGAAAAGTCATAACGACAGTGTGAACAGACAAAGTTCAATAACAAATTACCGTACAGATGCAAAAATAAAGATTATATAAACAAAAAAAAGTAAGAAGAAGAAAATGTTGGTATTAATAATATTAAAACAAAACAAAAAAGAAACATATTTCATACTGAGATTAGAAAGGAATTAATCTACAAGAACGAAAATAAAAAACATAAGTAATGAATGCAAAAATGTAAAAATAGTGAGTAAAAAATAAAACTAACGAAAAAAATTTAAAAAAAATGGAATATGAACAATATTAAATTTACGTGAAAAATAAAAACTAATTTGAAAATGAACAAACGAAAATAAAATAATTAAAAAAAGGAGTTTTCAAACAAAACTGAGGCCAAGCCGCATGATAAAGTAGAAAATGAACTTTTCTTCACACACAGAGGTGGACTCAGATTTTTTGATTGGGACATTTCTCTTGAATATTCTTTCTCTTCATGAATCAAATCACTTATTACCTCTGATTGATCATACTGAAATATATCGATGATTGTCAGCGAATAAAATCTGAGTCCACCTCTGTGTGTGACGAAAAGTTTATTTTCTACTTTTTCATGCGGCGTGGCCTCAGTTTTGTTTGAAAACTCGTTTTTTAATTATTTTATTTTCTGCGTTTTTCACGTTAACTAAATTGTTATTACGTGCTGCATGGATTTTTTAAGCCATGTTTGGTGCCGATCCGAAAACAAAAATTTTTCGAGTATCAAATCGTTGAAGTACTGCAACGGTTTTCTGAAATTCAAATTATGTGTTAAACAGCGCTTTTTAGCTGTATTCCAACTTGATCCCATATAACATGAATTTTCCCGATTTTTCATGTTTTCCACAGACTTTTCCTATTACTATGAAATTTTTTTAAAAATTTACATGAATTTTCCTCGATTTTTCATGCAAGTTCTCATGATTGTTGAAGAAAAAGTATTGATGCCAGTAGGACGGCAAAAAAATGATTCCGCATAGCTCAGAAAACATTTTTGTCGGAAAATTCCGGAAATATTCGGAAAATTATCCAGAAAAATTGTAAAATTCTGCATTTTTCCTGAAACAGATTTATCACTTATCATATCGATGAAAATTTGTCCGACGATTTTCCCTCTTTTCCCGGTTTTCCGCGGAGTTTTCCACAAAAGCAACTTTATGCAACTCATTTCGCTCTACAACTTTGGCTTAGGTTGCAAAACGCTCAAACGCTTCCTTGGTCTTAAAAACTCCGGAAAAGCGTTTTACATGAATTTTCCTCGATTTTTTCTGCAAGTTTTCACCATTGTCGGAGATAAAGTAATGATGCCAGTTGATCATGTATAATTTAGAAAACTTTTTTACCGGAAAAGTCGGAAAATTCCGGAAAATTTTTTCGGAAAAACCGGAAAACTCTGCATTTTTCCTGAAACGGATTTATCACTAATGAAATGATTTTTCCCGATTTTCCGGGTTTTCCATGGAAATTTCCTGTTCAAATTTTAATAGATTCAATTGTCACGCGACATGAACCTGTGTGCCAAATTTCAGCTCGCTGTGATGACGTAAAGCGGGTCTACGAGAGTGTCGAAAATAGTAAAAAAAAATATCTAAATAGACAGACAAATTCGTGCACGAGTTAAAGGGAATGGCCTCAAAAAGAGAAAAAACCAAAATGGAAAGGAAAATAGGGACAAGACTGGTTAGGAGGGTGAAATATTTAAATAGAATGCCTCATCTAATTGATTGTCAGTCTTTTAAATGTCAAAGGAGGTCCGTTTTGAAGATTTACTCTGGTTTCGCCCGTTCTGGTTTCATCCGATAGACAAATTTTACCTGTTTGAACCTTATTTATTCTGGTTTCGTCCGCATCAGATATGGCCGGTCGCCGTATACCTACAGTATAAAAATGCATGCCGTCAATTTTTTCACTCAGTTAGTGATTTACAGTCAAAGTAAATATCGCACATTGAGCTATTTGCGAAATGGAAGTCATACTAGTCAAAACGAGGCCAACCTGTAATTTTATTCGAGGGCTTTAAATATAATAAAAAAAGAGTGAACAAGTCTGAAATATTATGGTCATGTGTTAATAGAAGTTGCAAGGGGAACATTAAAACGAATTGTGCCATATCAGAAGTTTTACATCACAAAGAACACTCAATATGTGCACCAGATATTGCAAGAAACGAAGTTCTGGTTTATATATCGAATGCCAAAAAAGAATACGTGAAGAGTGTGCCCCGATCACACAAAAATTATGAAGAAGAAATAATAAAAAGTGCCGACGATAAAGGACTTGATTTCGTTACGTCAATTCTAAAATTGCATAAGGTAAAACATCAACTTTATTCGGTGCCGACGATAAAGGACTTGATTTCGTTACGTCAATTCCAAGATTGCATAAGGTAAAACATCAATTTTATTCGGTGAGACATGCAAGCAACTCTGTACTCCTAGAGTTTACCGCAACATCGACAGGAGATCGTGCGGTTCCAGAAATTTACAAAAAAAATGTTAGCTTTGATACTGAAACGGAGGACAGAATTAAGAGGCAAAATTGTTTTTGGTGATGGTACTTTTAAAAGCTTTCCGAAACTTCTCGATATCAACTGCACACCCTTCACATGGATTTGAATAGTACGGAAGAAAAAACTTGTATTGTGCCAGTTATTTATGCTCTACTGCCAGAAAGAAAAGAAAACACTACAAAAGATTTTTTTTTTCAGATTTTAAAAGAATAATTTCCCGATTTTACACCTCAACAATTTCACGTTGATTTTGTAACAGCTGCCATAAATGGTTTTTTGGAAGTTTCTGATACACAAACAAAGGATGCAATTTTCACTAACCAGGCACTATGGAGAAAAATTCAACAACTTGGGCTTGTTGTAGATTATAGAGAAGATGAAGATATAAAAAGACATTTAAGTATGTGCGCAGCCTTGGCACATTTGCCCTCTCAATTTATTGACGATGGTTGGCTAACAATAGCTGCAAATTCTCCAGATACAGAGAAAATTGTAAAATTCAATGATTATTTCGTTGAACAATGGTTGGACTCCCCAAGGGTTTGTTTTAAAAGTCGTCATCGTACTACCAATGCTGTCGAACGATGGCATTCGAGACTAAATAAAAAGTGTGGAAAAGTCATCCAAATATTTACGAAATCATGAAATTAATTTACGAGGATTCATTACATTATAAAGTAATAACTGAACAAGATGAAATAATGATAACTACGCCGAAACGAACGGCCAAAAACATATTTGGATTTAGATAAAAGAATTAATAAAATAATTAAAAAAAGCAGTTTTCAAACAAAACTGAGGCCAAGCCGCATGAAAAAGTAGAAAATAAACTTTTCTTCACACACAGAGGTGCACTCAGATTTTTTGATTGGGACATTTCTCTTGAATATTCTTTCTCTTCATGAATCAAATCACTTATTACCTCTGATTGATTATACTGAAATATATCAGTGATTGTCAGCGAATAAAATCTGAGTCCACCTCTGTGTGTGAAGAAAAGTTTATTTTCTATTTTTAATGCGGCTCGGCCTCAGTTTTGTTTGAAAACTCGTTTTTTACTTATTTTATTTTCTGCCTTTTTCACCTTAACTAAATTGGAAAATTCTGCATTTTTCCTGAAATAGACTTATCACTAATCATATCGATGAAAATTTTTTCAATGATTTTCCCGCTTTTCCGGGTTTTCCATGGAGTTTTCCACAAGAGCATTCGCTCTACAACTTTGTCTCAGGTTGCAAAACGCTCAAACGCTTCCTTGGTTGGAAAAACTCCGGAAAAGCGTTTTACATGAATTTTCCTCGATTTTTTCTGCAAGTTTTCACCATTGTAGGAGAGAAAGTAATGATGCCAGTTGATAGGGAACTTGATCCTGCATAATTTAGAAAACTTTTTTACCGGAAATAATTCCGGAAAAGTCGGAAAATTCCGGAACATTTTTTCGGAAAAATCGGAAAACTCTGCATTTTTTTGTACCAAATTTTCAAATTATTTTTCCTGATTTTCCGAGTTTTCCATGGAAATTTCCGGTTCAAATTTTAACAGATTCAATTGTCACGCGACATGAACCTGTGTGCCCAATTTCAGCTCGCTGTGATGACGAAAAGTGGATCTACGAGTGTCGAAAATGGTAAAATAAAAAAATATATATATATTATTATATATATATAAAGGGAAGGGCTGGTCTCAAAAATACCATAAATGCATTTATGCAACAAACTTGGAACTAACTTTAAATAGATTGTCGTACATTGTAAAATATGATTAAAAATAATAAAATACATAAAAAAATAAAAATAAAAAAATAAAAAAAAAGCAAAAAAAAATAACCAAAACAAAAAAAATAAAAAAACAATACATAAAATGTAAAAACAACAAAAACCAAAAATATACTAAAAAAATATCTTTTAAATACACCAAAGTTTATATTACCTACATATGTAGATATTTATTTATAAACCTCGCCAGTCCTAAGTCTGGATAAAATCTGAAGGGAAGATGGTTTTATTGTTTTTCTTGCGATACGACGTTTTTCTTAAAAACAGATACTTTATTAATATGTTCTTTGAGATATTAAACTAAAAAATTAAATTAAACCATTCACAAAAACGAATAGTAAAATGAATAGCATCCTAATTAATAATTTAAAAACATAGTTAAAATCTGGCTGCAGCTTAAGAAATATACGTATATAATATAAGCATATAATAAATGCGGCTGAGTGCAAATCAGCCGATACCATTTATAAAATACACAAAAGAAGATCGGCCGAAACCAGAAGTAAATTACTATTTGGTCAGATAAACAATAAACAATAAAATAGCGGACGAAACAGGAATCGGACGAAACCAGAATGGACGAAAGCTGAATAAATTTGTAAGCATTCGGTTCCCCCGATTTATTTTCCACAGTTTTTATGTTATTGATTTGAAACCTTCGGCAAAATATTACAAACTCTTCATTTCAAATGCTACTGGGCTTAGATTTTTGAAAAAGATGTTGTGTTTTTTTTTAAAAAAATCAAAAACCTCAAAAAACCGTTATATTTTCCTCTCCCCCCGAATAACATTTTCATGTAAACAACAATATTTAATATTTTTCGTACATAGGCTTTCCAAACAAATTTGTAAATGCTAGCGGAGCTGTTTTTTCAAAATTGTTAATATTTTTCATGTTATAATTACTTTCAGAACATTAAGATTGAGACTCTTATAACTTGAATAAAATTTGTTGCTAGATGATTATTTTAACACGATAATGAAGATTGAGGTGATTTTATTCTGTGGCCCAAAAACTGGATTAATCCCAAAAGTAGTTTATTTTATAAAAATCATTTTGTAAACCTCTATCGTAATAAAAATTGAATGATAAAATTGGTTTTTATTCATTTTAATTCTCGAAAGCTTTCCGAGATGGCGATAAGCTCTAGTAAAAAAGGCCAAAAAATTTATCTTATGTGTCTCTAAAAATGAGTATCTATCCTGTATGTACATTATGTATATTTACGGCGCGTCATAGCGCAAGAGCCATATCAATACATTATGTACTGCTGCTAGGTCAAGATACTTATATTTAGCGAGTACTGCTTCTACAAATGCTCATGCTACTACTAAATAGTTAAATGGAAGCTCGGAGTCGAGAGCTTTGTTTTCTGCCATTCAGCCTCAAAGATATCAATACAATTGATGTTCAAATTATATGATTTTAAAATTCTGAAGATAGGAGAAATTTCATTGATGTTGGACCTGCTAGAGGGCATGTCTGAAGCAACGTATATTCATTGATATGCGATTAACGCTCTCATAAAGTGAACCCGGAATAATATGGTAGGATCACTGACATGTATAACATGGACCGCTGACACCACTAAAATCGCTTACATTATCATGGGATCACTTTTCTATAGTTGTCTCTTTGTGGTTTAACGACTGGATTCCATTGAACTTTAAATAATAAGTTCAATACGAAATCCACCATAGTTCAGTTTCAGTTCAGTGGTTTTTCCCAATGAATATATATAATAGAAGTAGATGGCAATACAATATTTGTAATCCTTTCTCTGTCCCCCATATAGCTACTTTTAGGGATAGACAGACAAAAATTGCTTAATTTTATTTCATTAAAAATCGATTTTAAGGAATATTTAATGTTATAGGAGATAAGCTTCCAATAAAAATAATAATTTTGAATATATTTGGAAATTGTTGAGCTTGCAACATGACTGTTAAAGCGAAAATGAAACTTGAAATTAAGATAGTTTTTACACCCCTGCCAACAAAAGTGGACCCATATGAAATAGAAGTTCAAGTAGTCTATGTTATACATGTCAGTGGGTAGAACACTCAAATAAACAGTTTACCCTCTTCAAGAGAAGAATACTATCAAGGTAGACTCTATGCTACGATTTACCATGGATAAAAAAATAAAATGACTGAACCTTTTGGGATATTCAACTGAAATATTTTTGAATTTAAACAACAAAAGACTAAAAATATTTCTTTGAATTGACCCGATATGATTGGAATAACATGATTAAAACGGGTTCCACACCTCACATGAATATACTAAGGTACGTCTAATTATTGAGTTAAAACGAGTAATATAAGACGTGAAGCATTTAAAGGACCTGCATGTACTAAAAATTAACCTGATTAACCTAAACGCTTTGGATGTTATGGATGCAAGCAAATATAACGCTCAAGTCATTTATTTCATGCAGACTATAAATAGTAATATTATTAATATAAATCGAAATTAAATTGAGAGCGAAATTACATTTATTGTTGATGCTAATTTTCAAAGAATTCTCCTTACACCAAGCTTCAATATTCTTGATGTCACTTTGAAAGCAAAGGCAGTCATTGATATTTAATTCAGTGGCGTAGCTATGTCAATTCAACCAGTCCTCTGATTCTAATTTTTTTTTTTTCATTTGGGCTCGCAAAGGCTAATTACGGCACTGACTCAGTCACTTTCAATAAACATGGGTAGATCGTTAATGTAGATCAAGAACATAAAAGAACTGAGGATTGTGTCACACAGCTATAAGGTACAAATCGGAAGCAATTAAGGACAATGACACTGCTTCTATTAATTGGGAAGTAAAAAACATCAAGAAATTGTATTTTTATGGAATCCAAGTTTAAAAGACAATTTAAGACAATTCTTAGTAATAAAACCGACTCTTATAAGATCACTTTTTCGTCTGCCTGTTGTTTACATATTGTTGTAAATGTAAATTTTCAGTTATCAGAGGCAAATTTGGATCAGATTTAAATACACTTAGATTCGTTCGATCGACTGTTCGTTGAAAAAGTTTTCTTTATTTTTTTTAAGCAAACAGAAGCAATAATTAAAACCTTGTACTGACTCCTGAGACTTGATGACTGAAAGTATCGACAAATCGAATATCTACGAACCGATGTCAATCATGCTCCGAACCAGCTAGCGTATACTCTCAAGAAATATCTCTTGAACAGCTGTTCAATAGAAAGAGATTACCCATCAGAGTAGGCGTCATTTGTAAAAGAAGTGCATCCAAATTTTGAAAGAAAGGGTTGCTTGTATGTAGCATTGAAGGGAATTGAGACTGTGTGTAACAAAGCGAAATATATTTCCTTTTTTTTCTTTTGTCTGAAGGAGAATGTTTACATTTTTCAATAGCAAAGCCAAAATCCTCGAGAATACTTCACAAGACATGAAACAGACTCTCTTCCAACCCAATGCGAGGCCCAACGGAGTCCTTACATTCTAAAATATTTTACCTTTCCCAGTGCCTGTATAGTGTCTCCAATGATTCAATTACATAAAATGCACAAAAGAGAAACAATTTCTGGCTTGGCGACGTCTATTAGTGAAGTAAATAAAAATCGTCCAATATCTAAAAGAGTGGAGAGGTTTCTTTATTGTGTCTTGTTTGCGACCACTACAGTCATATTTCACTTTTTTATGAAGAAAGTATTGAAATTACAGTGAACGTTCCGCATTCATCACTGTACGTTTCTGTTGTTATTACTGGAAAGCAAAAGCAAAATCTTGGAAACGAAGCTATTTCAATGCATTTGCTGCGGTCCTTGAAATTCTATGTAAATACATATCTGAAGTATTTTCTTAAAACCACATTGTCTTGAAGACATTTATGAAGATAAATGTTTAAAGGAAATTTAATCAGCACCATCTACTTTTCACAAAAAACACAATTGCAATTGTCATTTGAGTGTGGGCAATAAGTCTTTAATACTTGTTTTTAAAACTTTATTGGTAAATTTTTGGTAATACCGTCACTGGTGCAAGTCAAAATAATTTGCAAACACAAAACTGTGTCTTGGATCTGTGTGTGTATACTGCGTTTAGTGGGAAATCAGCATAATAATTTTATTTGTTTGCCTTAGGAAACAAGAATTGTTTCTGACGACCCAAATGGACTGGTTTCGGGTCATTTTCCTGGGTCGGTTCGAAGACCCAGTCCCAGCTCTTAGTTATTTGCCCGTTTTATTTAATTAACGTTAACACTACACCATAAAAAATATCTATTGAAAATTTCGCTACTATAATAGGCAACAATTTACCAACAATGGTAGCGGAAATTTACACAACTTTATGCGCACTGCATAACCTTATGTAAAGCAATTTTGCACTGTACGTAATTTTACATTGTTTACGCATTTTTCAGTTTCCGATGTAAAATACGATATGTAAATTTACATCACGCTGTGGAACTAAGTTATATAAGTTTAATGTAATTTTACATTATTTATGAATTCTCAATTCCGTATGTAAAGTACACATTATGTAAATTTACCAATAGTTATGTAATTTATTTCAATTGCCAATATACAGAATGTACAAAAATTAATAAATTACATACATAAACAAGTAAAAAAGCTAGAATTGGTCTAAGACCACGTAAACGAAATAATACTAGTTTCAATGCTAACAGCTACCTAAGAAATCATAATTTTAAAAATCAATAAATACTTGTAGGTATGCAGAATTTTCATGATTGAGTTTTTTTTACCGAAATTCAATTATAACAAGAGAAAAAGCTAGAATTGTTCCAAGACCAATTCTTATGATGCCCTAGATGAATGCCCGTAGGAAATTTCGTGTGATCAACCCTTTGAGATTTTTTGCATTGGTTTCTCGCATATATTTCTGGAACGGCTCGTCGGACAGTAAAAATGATTATAACCAATTTTATAGGATTTGTTATTTTGAAAAAGCTTTTAGTACAATAAAAATGTCTAGGACTGATCGTTTTCAGAGTATATGTAAAAAATCAAAAATTTTATATGGCAACACCAAGAAGGGGTTGCCCGATTTAGTCCATTTTTGAAATTTTCTTTGATATTACTATGAAAACACAATGCACCAAATTCCAGGTCTCTACATCGACGCGTTCTCAGGCAGTGTTCAAATATATAACGGCAAACGAAATTTTTGTATGGCAACCCCACGAAGGAGTTGCCCAATTTGTCTCATTTTCGAACTTAATTTTAATTTTTTTTTTTTTAATGTCCGTGTACAAAATTTCAGCTTGTTAGGTGAACGCGTTCTCGAGTTATCGTGCGCACGGACGGACGGACAGACGGACATGCAAAAATTAAAATAACTTTTAATATTATGAGTGGGTGTCCAATCCATTTTGCTCTACCAAACGGAATGACAAACTTAGTATACCCTATAGATTTCATCTAGGGTATAAAATACTGCGTACCTAAAAATATTTTTTGATTTTTAAACCGGTTTTTAAGGTAACGCTTAGGATCGAAACTAGTAACATTTCTTTACATGTTTTATGATTATTACCAACTCACTCCAGAAAATCAAACTACATATACACTGACCGCTGCGTCCGCATTCGGATATACATAATTTCCCGTATAATGATTCATAGCAACGCATCCTGATAAACGTATGAGCATGAGCAGAGTACTGAAGGAAAGAATAGAGATAAATGCAAACGTCATTACTTATGATATATTGAATTTTCCTTTTTAAATATGGGGTATTCAATGCAAATTACAGTATTGTATGGAATTTTACGCAAATTTACAGTATGACACAAAAGTTTTGTGTAAAATCACAGTACTGTATGTAATTTTACATAAATTTACAGTAGGATAAAAAATGTTTATGTAATTAAATATAAAATCATATAAAATATCTAAACAATTACTTACTTTACTTATTTTTGCAATTAAAAGTAGGAAGTTTGCAGATTACGTAAAAAGTATTTAATATCTTTATGATTGTGTGTAAATTTTAAGCGGTAGTGACTATTTTAACCATAGTAATTTTCCACAAAGTTAGTTCATGATTTTTTACGGTGTACTCTAGGATTTGTTTTTCTTTTTTTCTTCTTTTCTTTTTGCTTAAAAATACTTTGGATGGGTTGTTGGTCCTGTAGCTCACCATCATTTATCAGAGTGTGCAAATGCCATAATACATGCAGCAATGTATGGTACAGGTAGAGAGGATTAACAATAAAATCAAGTTTCAAGGATTTACGAGTACATAAGTGCTCGAACAACTTTAAACGCGTTTTTCCCGAAATCACTTTTTTCAAATTGGACGGACGAATTACCCGAACACCTTTGCATGGATCGATTTGAAATTTTGATAATAGCTTCAAAATTATATTCTCTCTGGAAAGACGTAGCCGTTTTCGGATTACATGTAAACTTTTCTATTTATAAAAACAATGTCCTGCTAATTTTTTGGGAAAAAAATCTACCTATTTTTTGAAAATTGCACCATTTTTTTCAAAATTAGATTTAAAAAAAAACCGAAGTGGTTCTGTGGTGGCTTGATGACTCGTTGTGAACTACCTTGGGCGGTCACACCACAATTGTAGGGTTTGCTCTAACCACAACGAAAGCCACTTTGAGAAATTGAAAAGGGTGTTTTAAGTAGGGCACGTTTAAGATGTTAAAAAAAAACAATAACATGGAATGACAAAAAATATTAGATTCAAGTAAATTAGAAGTCATTTCAGTCAGTTAGTAGGAAAAAATTTGTAAATGAGATATTATAAAAAGAGGAGAAACTCCTTATTCGTCATTAAGAGGGACGATTTATCTTCTTTTAAAGGATTCCTTTACCCAAGTCTTTCCAGCACGCCTGTACTCAGGGTACCACTAGTACCGAACAGACCCATCTTGCTTGCTGAGAGGATAGGCCCATTTTCTCGGTGCCGACATAGGGTTGACCGTGACAGGCTATTATCATCACGAATATCGACTTCATAAGCGTGCCTTCATCTTGAGATCTGTCTACTGAATCATTTCTCCGACGTATCATCATAGGATTGTCTTGACACGTCTGTTACACGTTATAGCAACTAGCAATAGTGTGATACCACCTGAAATGAACAGTCTTTCAGATTGTTACAAGAACAGTCTGAAGTTTGCAGTTATCTTCATCATTCAATCATAATTCAAGAAGATATAGATTTTACTATGCTTAGACTCTTCCTAGTCTGTCAAATGGACAGACAAGGTTTAGAAGGGTTATTTGACTAACCAACTCACGCCACCCACACAGTGTGACATTCTACGTAATATTACGGATAGACTGTCTCTTTCTTTCTTATTTCCGAGATTGGTATCCTATAAGGGGGTGCCGCAGTTTCTTGCATCGTAGACTTTCAGCGCCTGGCAGGTACCAAGTTGTTCATTAAGCCACCGCCTGGAGCTTCTTCTTGGCGCCTAGTGGACTACTTCAGGCATACGTGAAACTTTCACTCTGGAAAAGCCTCTAACCCACTTGTTGCATAGTCAAATTGCAAAACAGCGCGGCTTCCCACCTACGGCAACCAAAGTCCCATAACTAATAATATATATGTATTTTATAAGTTTTTTTTTTTTTTGTTAAAGGTTGTTATACTTTACGAGAAAACCGTCTTCCTGTGAAGCTATTTGTAAAAAAACAACACATTTTTCAAGATGGGATCTGTCGCCACCATTTTGTATGAAAATTATAATATAAAAAAAATTCTTTTATACTTTAATATGTGTTAAATAAACCCTCTCCATAGAAATCCTATTCCTTTTTTAGGGTTCCTTAACCAAAGTGTTAAAAGGGGAACCCTATTACTAAGCCTCCGATGTCCATCTGTATATCTCATGAACCGTAATAGTTAGACAGTTGAAATTTTCACAGAGTGTGTATTTCTATTGCCACCATAACAACAAATAATAAAAATTAAATTACATTAAAAATTAAAGGGGGCTCTCATACAAGAAACGTGAGTTTTACGGCGTTTTTTTCCTAGTTCTATTTCCATTCCTTATTATATTCATAAATAAGCATAATTTTTTTAAAATGACGCCAACTGTCGTTTGAAAAAATAAATAAAAAGTAGTACATAGTGTTAAATTTTGTACGATGGTACGGAACTCTTCGTGCGCGAGTCTGATTCGCACTTGGCCGATTTTTTTTAGAATGATGTTACCCCTTAATCAAACCCGATTAGGACTAGGATACTAGCTCATATGGTCAACTGCTGTTTCATGAAATCTTAACTTTTCACTTAATGGAAAACGGTTCTAATGATTCTCTTTTGCGTAATTACAATTCGATTAGCCTTCTCTGTTTCTTAACCAAAAGTGCTCTTAACCCACAGTCAATTGTGATTATGACTGGAAATTAAATACACTCTTTTGAAGTATGAGAGCATGAGTCTAGGATATTTAAAAAAAAAACGGTTTTCTTAATTATAATAAGTAGGATAAATGCACTAGTATCCGGACAGCTTCAGTATTCGGACACTTTTCATTTTATTTAATAAAAATAAGAAAAGTACACGCATTAGTCTTACCACTCCGTTAGAATTTTGTTTATTTGATCTTTTTAAATGCACACCCAAAATTTATGTAAGTCACGTGTCGTTGTTGAGAAAATACTTATCACGTCAGTAAGCTCAACACATGCTTTATGTAAAGTGCAATTAGTGCATTGAACATCAGTGAAAGTGAAATAAAATTATTAAGTATTGCTTTATTTAGTTTAACTGTCTTTGTATTGGTGGAATATCGCATTTTATTAGTATTAAATCAAAAATATGAAATATTTTTTTATTAAATTCATAAAATTGTTGGATGTCTGGTAACTAAAACAGAAAAAAACAATTTTGTTTAGTTTCCGGACAGGCTGTCCGGATACTGAAAGTATGCTTCAAAAAGCATTGTTTCCTGATTACTCTCTAATACAATTATAAAATATGTTTTTTATATGACAGAAAAAATTAAACATGTTTTTTATTAAACCTTTAGTATTCGGACGGATTTTAATAAATTCCATTTCTGCTGTCCGACTACTAAAATGGCAGTTTCAGTGTCCGCACAAAAATATTTAATACGTAATGGATAATTAAAAATAAAAGATACCTTGGTAGTAAATAATCATAATAGTTTTCAATATAATGGATGACAGTACTTATTCATACAAACCGAAAAAACGTATAAAACGATCCGCTAATGATGCAAATATGACTTAAGCTACTACATCGATGTCAAAGAAAATAAATTGAGCATTATGAAGTGTGCTGAAAAATAATTATGGAATGTTGTTGGCAAGTGTGGAGTTTCACTTAAACAAGATATCTTGGTCAACACTGTGTGCAAATTATTAAGAAGATGATCGACGAGGAAGAACATGGCTCAATTCCTTATTTAAACGAAACACATCATTGGCTACAAAACAAGCAGAAAGTATTATCAAAGGCAGAGCAGTGATTAGTGTTTTTGAAATGGCTCGAGAACTGGACCAATATTTAAAAAGTAGCGGATAGGACGACATATTAAACCATCCTGTCCGAATACTAAATGGGGATTAAACGAGTTTTTTTTCTTTGTCTGAAAACCAGTAAAGTAATTACATGCCGGGGGTTCAAAAACGTTAATCAAATTTAGACCGGATAAGAAAAAGAATTTTATTTTCTGCAGGCAGAAAAATGTTTCGCAACGGTAGCCTTTTCGTATTTGCGTCACTAAAGTATATTGTAAATAGCATCCCAGCGAAACTGTTTTTGGGAACAGAAAAAGGAGTAAGAAAATACCAGATGGCCACAGGCCACACTTGACGTTAGAGCTGAGTTAAAATTACAAAAAAAAGAAGTATAATTTTATATCCATTGGCACCGAACACCACTCATATGATGCAGTCAGCTGACGTCAGTTAGAAAAAATCGTCGTTCGAGAATAGCAGTCAAGAATGTTGGCCAACTTATAACAACAAAAAACTTTTTGTCCTTTGCTGGAAACTGCAATCTTGAGAGATCTAAAAATTTGTAAATAACATAAAAAATACTTCAATAAATGTGGACTCTATACCCTTACGCCCCGAAAACAGTTGTTTTCAGTGAATGTGTGAAAAATGTGGTTGAAAATATTGCAGCTACTCGTAATGCTGATATACCAACTAAAATACAAGACTCAATTCCAGTACAGAAATTTCACACTGCTATTGAGGTTATTGAGCTAATGGATCATAAGTTAAGAATGAGAAATATTCACGAAAATCAAGTTTTGGACATCATCAAGGAAGCTGGAGCAGGAGCGTCGACATAAGCGTTATCAAAACTAAATCTTACATTCAACGATCTGACGGGAGGCACATATGATTTGAATGACGGCAAACAGTTGCAACTGGTAAGAGTTTAAATAAATTAAAAAAATTGAAACTATTTCTCCAGAGCTTAGTCCTTCTTTTGTGTCGCAGAGGATTGCTCCCTCTCGTATTGCGATAGGAACTCCACTTTCGATCTTGAGCAGAAGATCGTGCGTGCACCAGCTCAATTTTTGGTAAGCACCTTCTTTACCCTAAGCTAGTTTATTATGGGATAAAACCTGAATTAAGAAAAAAAGTAGTGATAGATCACCCAGTGCTATATCTTCAGAGAGATGGCGAAAAATATGCACTCTAAAAGAACAATTCAATGCCGTATAGAGAAAACTAATGAAAAAGGAACAACGTCTAAAAAAAAAAAAGTACAAAAAGAAAAACAAGCAATATTTTAATTGAATTACAAAGCAATGTTGAAGATGACAATTTCAAAACATTGGTTGGGATTCTTGCACCGGGTTTTTGTTGGTACTACCCCAAGTGCACGCCAATGTTTTCAATATGTTATGAGGAGCAAGCAAAGGCTTCGTGTGCTCGAAATATTAACAACAAAATTGATATGCGATAACTTTTTTGAGACTATTGTTTTTTTTAGTCAACTACTTTATAATATTTTTAAAACTACTTAGGTATTTTTTTTTTCATTATTACCAAGTTTGAAGAAGTATTTGCCTGCATAAAATAGTTTTTGTTTTTTAAGAGAAAAGTGCCTTAAAATGTGTTCATAATTCCTTGAATTAATAAAATGTACATATATAGTTTTATGAAAAAGCTCATTTGTTTATATTTTCTATAAAAAAATGAATAATAAATTTTTTCTAAAAGGCCTATGTCCGGACACTGAAAATTTACTGTCCGAATACTAAATGTTGGTATCCGAATACTAGCTAAAAGCGAACTTTTTTTTTCACCCCCAAAACTATAACAAAATATTATTAAATGACCTAAAAATTGTTTACTTGCTAAATGTAAACGACTTAAATAATAATAAAAAAATATATTGCATATTCTTAATAGCAATAAAATGATTGAGCAAAAAAGTAAGATGAAACGTTAGGGGTCCGGGTACTAGTACATTTACTCTACAGGTGTGGCCAAACATTTTTCCCTTAGGGGCTACTCATTCTGTAAAATATAGTCTGCGGGCGACCATTCGAATAAAAACACATAATTGTGCAGTGTCAATATAGTGAGTAGGTTCGTCAAACTCTAATGATAATACAATACATTTATTAATGTTTTCACGTAAAATATCTTGAAGAATTTCGTTAATTCCTTCTATTCTACGCATAACTGTATTTCGCGATAGCGACATATTTTTGATGGATGCCATTATTTCCGATTTATTTTTAAAGTTTTGAAACAACCACCAGCTTTAATAAAAGTCTCCTTCAATATTTCCCCATCTTGAAACGGTTTATTATCTTTAATTAAAACGTCAGCAACTTTTAATCAGGCAATCGTAGAAGCCTGCGAGTTCGTACTGTATTTGAAATACTACTTTGTTAAGGCCAAACACAGTGAGAGCGACACAACAATGTTGGCAACTTAGTTGGCGACAATCAGTTCGTTTACATGACTACTTGAAGTATGCTTGAAGTAATCAAAATATCATGAAAATTCAACGCGTAAATTTCAACTTAAATAATTGGAAAATTAAATTCAAGAAAATTTCAAGTTAATTAATTGGAATTAATTCAATTAACCGCCCTACTTGAGCTTCAAGTGGATTTCAAGTCAAGTACTAAAGTGTTTAGTTTAAAATACAATGAACGCATCGCGACAAGTGTGTTTGACAGCGTGCACTGCTTTATTTATTGTAAAAGAAATGGCAGGAAGGAAAAAATGAAGAAAAATCTTTAATATTGCTTATGCGGCCTACTTAAAATTGCAAAGCATAAAAAAAAACTTTAGTTCCTCCTCAAAATCGCTAATTTCTCAAACTAATTAAAGAAATTAATTTTGTACAAGTTTTTAATAACTAGTTTATTTACTACAATCTTTTAATTTCCTAAGCTTTATAAAAATAACAAAGTCCACATAACATTAATGTCAATTATTCACTTTCCACACAGAAATGTCAATTATGTTGGCGACTAGTTTAGAGATTTTCCCAAACTTTTTGTTGGCAACTTATCGCGTCGCCCTCATTGTGTTAAGTATATGGGACTTCCAGACATTCGAATCTTTGACAGCAACCAACCAATTTACAACGACTTTATTGTGTTGCTATCACTGTCAGTATGTTTACATGAATACTTGAAGTATACTTGAAGTATGCTTGAAGTAATCAAAATCTCATGAAAATGCTCATTCAATGCGTAAATATCGTAATTGGAAAATTACATTCAAGAAAATTTCAAGTCAAGTAATGGGAATTAATTCAATCAACTGCCCTACCTGAGCATCAAGTGTACTTCAAAACAAGTATTCAAGTATTCATGTAAACGTACTGTGTGTTTTGGCCTCTACGCAGGTTGTTGTGCGTGTGCCTTCAGTTGTTACATTTGGCCTTTCTTAACGCAGTACCAAGTGGATAATCTTCTTCATAGTTTTTATGTACTGTTAGAAAATGTCTTTCAACGTTTACTTTCTTACGCAAAGCTAATGTAGTATTGCAAATAAAACACACACAATTATCTTTCATAATCTTTTTCCCATTAACTGTGATAATGATAAGTTTTTTTTCCGGTCTGTACTTGGTTTATTCATTCTAAAATAATAATTAATAAATAACATAGCTACTTCCGTTCGCTGAATGAATAAATAAAAAAAACTAAAATTGAAAGTAAATACAAGTGAACAAATACGGAGTAACAAGTGGAAAATCCAACAACTTAATGACAAGTTAAGATAAAGCCGAACAAAATTGGAAATTTTTCGTGGTTTTTAGAAAGATACTAATAATGTCATATACTTTCGTCTTTTGCATGAAGGGGGAACAAAAATCAGGAGACTGTAGGATTACCCGACTGATAAAATCTTCTTGAATACCTTGAATACCAAAATCGCTTAAACTTTTCATAATAATATACATCGGGTCACGATGCCTCGAAAAAGATAAATTTCGCTTTGGCCGACGTGCTGAACGGAGATGTAAAATTCTCATATTTCCGAAAATATCGCGGGCTACTTTCAGAACCTTTGCGGTCGACGTGTTGGCCACCCCTTACTATGTATCACTAGACTAGTAATTAAAACAATGAACTGTAGAGACTCTCAGAGTATTACAGTACAATTACTCTCCAAGTTAAATGTAAGAACTTGGTTGATTACGACTCCGTATACCTAAATTAATATTAAACAAGTAAAAAAGCTTGGCCATCTGGAGCTGCGACTTGCAACACTTTCATTTCTAGTCAAGCCCAACATATACTGTGAATTTGAACGAAATCGGTGATGACGAGTAAGGACCCTCCCCTTGTAAGACCAATTCTTATGCTACCCTAGATGAATGCCCATATGAAATTTGGTATTGTCACCCTTCTGTGCAAGTTTGATTTTTCAAGTGGTTTTTCGCATATATTTCTAGAACGGTTTGTCGGACAGAAAAAATGATTATAACCAATTTTATAAGATTTCGTATTATGAAGAAGTTTTTAGTACAATAAAAATGTCTTGGACTGATCGTTTTCACAGTATACGTAAAAAACCTAAATTTTTATGTGGAACACCAAGAAGGAGTTGCCCGATTTATTTATTTGCTAGTACAATGAAAATACCAGGTATCAAAACTTCAGCTCTCTATATCGATTCGTTCTCAGGCAGTGTCCAAATATATAGTAGAAAACGAAAGTTATGTATGGCAACCCCATGAAGGAGTTGCCCGATTTATCTCATTTTCGAACTTGATTTTACTTTTGGTTTTGTAAAGTCCGTGTACAAAACTTCAGCTTTCTAAGTATTCTCGAGTTCTCGAGTTTGTCGTGCGCACAGACGGATAGACAGACGGGACGGACATGCAAAAATCAAAATAACTTTTAATGTTATGCACGGGTGTCCAGTCCATTTTGCTCTACCATTATTATTTCGATGTGTTACAAACGGAATGACAAACTTAGTATACCCTATAGATTTCATCTAAAAAACCTCTATACAGCCACAACGATATACATTAGAATGAAAGTTTTTATTCTTGTTGGCATAATTTCAAATTGTCGAATCTATGCAATTTAATTTTCTCAAATCAGAACATCTCAAGTTCCACAGTTTGCTCATTAAGCGCTGACAAACATGAATGTCTAACATGCAAACATAAATGAACCAAATATAAAGCAATTATACCCTTGAGATAACCCTGAGGTGCCTACTAATTAAGGTATACATACAATGCAACACCCTCAAAACTCATGGGATAATATAGATCTGGGAGGAGTAAGTATAATTAAATCCTACATACACCAATCATATAATATACAATAAACATTAAAACAGTGGGTGTGTTACTGTGTACAGTCAATCGTACACTCGTCCAAGATGTTAATAAAATTTGATTCATCCACAGAACAGAATGAGTTGAGAATATTTACAATGCTTTTAGGGAATTTAAAAAAAAAATTTAACTTCAATTTTTATACCTCCTCTGTTGCTGGGAGCGTCAGCCCATAAATCCAGAAAAAAGATACCTATAGGTATAGGGTAGTACCTGTGTGATAATTCAGGAAAATATTTTTAACGTTGGGTAACATTCTGTAGAGATATATAGTTAGGAGGGGACACAATTCCCAAATGATCCAGAATGTATCAAGAAGCATGTGAATATGGCGGTGGAAAATGTCGCAGAGTCCTTTAATAAAAAAAAAAAAAAAAACAAAAACCAAAAAACAACATCAACTGCTCTCCGATATATATCAGCTCGAAATGGACTACATACTAACTCATCCCATGGGGATAATTTTCCGGGCCGTTGCATTTTCTACGTTTCTACGGAAATCAAGTGGAGAGCTCATATCTTATGCAACAGATTGCTATTTAATATTCACCCTTCTCAACCCACCCTTATCAATATACATATATATGTCGGTGTTGCATGTCCCGTAAAAAGTTATTTTTAAATTCTCCGACACAATGTCAATCTGTGACCCAAGAAAAAAAAAATATTAAATTTACAAAAAAAAAAAATCACTTTAAAGACGACAGGACAAAACTGAATATTTTACGGTATATAAGTGTACCTATATATATATATAGGTGAGTTGGTATGGTAGATAGGTGGAAGGAGGTGGTGCAGAGCATTGCAGTTCGTTTTGCCATTATTCTTGCAAATTCCCAGAAGAAGGCGACAGAATGTGCACAATACGGTACCTGCCACCCCAGGGGAGTCATATACTATGCTATAAAGCATTCGGGGTACTTTTGTAAAGTGGCGCTTATCGATTTTTTTTTCTGTATAATAGGTACATACGTATGTAGGCATGTATAAGTTCTACTTACACCACCCCCACACAGCTTCCTTTTTGCCGTTTTCACTACGTTTTAATATTTTTTTTTTATAAGAATATATTCACAGTTATATATGTGGCACAGGACTTTTTTGGAGTTTGGGCCAATGTAAATCTCCTCGACACACATATCTTACCCGAGTGTGAAATTGTGAATGCTTTTCGACTTTATCTTGGCATTAATCGCTTGAGCAAGTTGAACATACCCTGAACATAAATGAAAGGAAATCGATACGTGTCGGATACGAATACATCAGGAAGGATATGTTGGATCCTCTGCATTCTTTTCTAAAAAAAAAAAAAAAAAAAAAAAAAATCCCAACTGCGAAAGACGTACAAGTGAGTTTTGTATTGGCGTATGTATATTAAGAAAAGAATCTGTTCATTCTGCTATACTGGTGCGCTGTGGTGTTACTGCTCCCTATTTCCTGTCAAATCTCTTTACGGAAGGAGGAGATTTTGTGAAATGTGGCAGCACGCTTCGTGCTTGAAGGCATTCAAGCCAACAACCAGCCTACTATGGTTGATGAACCGTTTTTGATGTGAAGCATATATGTAGGTAGATAGAAGTGCGTATAACTACATATTACGTATACGTGCGGCCACCACAGTTGATTCATATTTGCCCTGAAATAAGGGTGTGACTCCCCTTTTATGTATATACAAACACCGTCAAAAATGCGTGAATCGATCTGAATGTAAATGGCCCTGCAAAATGCCACTCACTTCTATTTTCGGAGCGTAATGAGTGACGGGGTGTTGAATTGTAAACATTTCGCCGAGAGGCAGCAGTCATGTTAAACAAATCAAAAAACATTCGGCCATAAACAAGACAAACATACAATGATGAGGTGAGAGAGAAGGTATGATGGTTTTTTATTTTGTTGTTGTTGTTGGTGTTGCTGCTGTTGTTATTATTATTATTATTTTTTTTTAATGCTCTCCCTTAATAACTTCCCCACTTATAATGGCGCAGTAAACTGATGAAAAAAGGAACTTTTTACGCGCAATCACGATATATTCAAGAGGACTGAAAGGTGGCAGATAAATAAATTTTATGCCACTACCCTGTGCTATTCCCGGCTCTTCTTGTTATACTACCTATATTATGTATGGGGAGCTGGAGCGTCAAGCACTCTGCAAATTTGACCCCAACTCCTGTACACTTCTGCAGGGAACAAACTGACAAAGTTATGAATTATACACGTATGGAATTTCCTTGCTAGCACGATTGCTGTTTTCCTATACTCTCACTCAGTCTACCCGCTAGAGGACCGCAATTAAGAGCGGTATTATAGTGAATGGATAAATAACGACAAGAGGCAGTAGCAGCAATACAGCAGTACACTCTGCGATATCCTATAACCGTGTCAAGTGATTTGGAGCCATTTCACGACTTTATTTGCATGTTTATGCCGATATAAAAGGCTCCTCCAGGCTTAACATAACACAGAAATTATGAAGCTTCTCTTCTTCCTCTATGTGTTGTGGGTTTAGTCTATGGGTTATGTCATGTCATTGGGGGATGGAGAATTTGATAAAGGATTTATATCAATAGTTCGGTCCGTAGGGTCTGTGATTACGAACCGCTGCTCTCGTCCTGCTCCTCTTGGTATCCTAATCGTAGGGGTTTTGTTAGTAGTGTTAGTGGCCATATAATAGGATTAGCTCAAAGGTGAAATAAAGTGCGGGAGGATCAAAATAATGTCGGCCCCATAATAGATGTACACACTAAATTCGGCTTATCAATGAAATAAACAGAACATAGATACTAACATGGTACTCGACGGTTTTATTTTGACAAACATCCATACTTATATATGTATGTATGTATATCGTTCCTTCATATATGAGTGTAGTACACATATACAACATCCCCATTAAATAATGCACGAATTGTTTTGTCAGTAACCGACTGCAAACAATATTCGAAAATGTAATTGATTAGAAATGACATTTTTCCCAATGGTAAATACTTGTTACACTTATATACGTATGAATGTACGCGACAGTCATACAGCAGAACCAATAATTACGAATTTAAACGCTGTGTAAATAATTCATTCCACAAAAAAAAACAAAAATAAAAAACAAAAAAATGGCTACACGCAACTGTTTTATGGAAAAAAAAGTCCTATGAACAACGTGTATACAAGTGTACTTGCTGCCCTTGGGATATTTAAGTCCGGTGAGGATGTTGGGCGACAGGACGAGTCACGGTGCTCGTTATCAGAGACTTTTGTGAACGGGATTAATACGTATTTTCCTTTTAATTAACAACTGCTTTTCTAGCCAGTTTAGTAACGTGTTCTTGATTGTTTACCAGACAATTACGATCTATGCCGAAGGTGAAGCATTTATTAAATTACTTGCATAAAACATTAAAGCGTATACGATGATGGCAAGTATTTGGAAATTAAATTGAAAGACGACGTCTCTTTTTGTATTTTTAGTCAAATAAGGTCATTTGGTTCAAAGAGACAACGAATCCAATTTAAGGTTTGTATAATTGGAAAGGATTAATTTGATATAATTTGATAAATATGTATATAGAAGAGTGCATGGTTTAGTTGCTATCAGAAAAATTGATATTATTACTATACATTAGGTAAAGTTATAGCGCCATATTCTTTCTAAAAATGTTCTAGACGAACAAGGATTGAATTAAATTTTCGAAAATCTCATTCATATGAAACTTTTTATAGAGAATTCAATACTTAAGAGTTATGTATATAAATTTACACCTGTTGACTACTAGCTTAACTCTGAATATCATACTTAATACATTGTGTGTGACGGCTCCCACTCAAATTGCAGGTCGATCTGAATCCGTTGGTTGATATTCTTACTAATATCGGATTTGTTACCTAATCATATTTTGTGCTAATTAAGGAGCGAGATCTTACTGTTTATATACTCCTCGTGTTTCGCTAGAATCCTGTTACTAACTCACATGGACTGTCCTTAGTATTCCATTTGTGGTGTTAGAACAAGCTTCTTCTTCACAAATTTTTCTGTACTTATAATGGCCTTCTTCCCCCTTAATTTTGGTGTCTTCCTACTGATGCCGCCACTTTTTCCTTCTTGGGCATTAAATTCATGCACGCCGAAGAGCAGTAGTCACACTTAATTTTATATAAATGTGTACCTGTTTTTTCTAAATTTGAAACTTTATTTTTAATTTTATTGTTAATCAAAATTTTCTTTAAATTATTATTGTTAACAAAGGCTGGCTTAGTGCTGTATTTAAGTAGAACATTTTTAAGGCTATTAGTTGTACCCTTAATATATGGGATTTTTCGCCATTGACAATTATTGTTGCAATTAACCACCGGATGTATGTAGTTCATGCACTTCAAGGGCCGATTCGTCTCTAGTTCTTTTGTGGGCAGACATTTTTTTTTTTCAAAATAACTGAGTTATGGAGATGAATGCAATGCACTGTCACTATTAGCGTGAGAGACACACGTTCACTCAAGATCAGACGACCGATCACGATAAAGGCTCGATGCGAACTGATGTACATATTTTAATAGCAACCTTTTTGAAGTTTTATCCTTACAACGGGCACTTAGTTATAACTATATGAGTCAGTGTTGGGCAAAATGTATCTGATTAATGATTAACAATTACAATTAACCATGTAAACTGTAATCAGATTACTTTGTAATAGATTACTAATGTAATCCATTTCCATAATTACATAATGTATTCGATTAACGTGTAATGTGATTACAAGTTAATCTGATTACACAATAATCGATTACAAGTTAATCCCACTACATGTTAATCTAATTAATGTGATTACATTTAAGACATTTAAGATATTTAAGATATTTGTAACCTAATTCTTCATAAAACTCCCTAAAATTAATTTCGTACGAGAACAATACTATTTTCTTTCAATTCATTTCATTATATTATTAATTACTTTTAAGTAATCTACAAAGTAATCTGTTACAATGTAATTAGATTACAAAATAATCTAATTATATTGTAACAGATTACACATTTGATAGATTACATATTCTCTCATAAGTAATCTGATTGATATGTAATCGAATACAATTTAATTAGATTACTTTGTAATTTGACTAAACTGTAATGGAATTATTAATTAAATTACACTGCAATCAGATTACGCCCAACACTGATATGAGTATCCGGAATACCGATAGTTCTATTTTTATGATTATATACAATCCTCGTACACTTCCCTTATTCCCTTATTCATGAATAATCTTAAAGTACCTCTTGGCAAAATGTCTAGTTTGTTATAGAGTATAGTAACTGAGAGGTCGGATGAAACAACTGTGGTGCTTTATGAAAGGCATTAAAGATTCGCACAGACGCCGCCTATAATGCTTCGGGGGTGAATATAAAATCAAAATACAATGTTTAACATGTCGTTAACAAATAAAATGTTCAATATGAAGTGGTACGATGGTGTTTCTTTTTCTCGCTCCTCCGAAAGGAGTCCTCCTCACTCTCCTCAACAGGTAATACTCATAAAGAATAAGGGGCATCACAGATCAGATGCCATCGGTGTCGTGGGCGGTCCGAAACTGCATACGGATAACAAATCGGATGCCTAGGATAATCATCAGGTGAATGGTGTACGCGGTCCCTCCAGGGCCAATGTGTGGTGCATCTTTTTCTTTGTATATCTTCGTATTTTTTTCATTAGGCACGATATTTTGTTGTTAATGGGAACGTGGCAATCACGTTTTTTTTTTGTGAACCCACCCCACACTCTCCGCAAATAGACCGAGGTGCTAGCATGCCGTCCTAATCAGCTTTCACGAAGTGAGCTGTCAGCTTAGGCTGGCAAACAGAACTTCACGTCCTCTGTCCTCACTTTTCCCTAAAGCACTAGACAAGGATGAGAGCGGAGCCCAAAGAAAAGTAGGAAAACCAACAACACGGAGGAGGACAATACTTTTATATACATATTTCTTGTCAGCCCAGGTAGGACGTACCTATGCATAAAATATCTCTATGGGAATAATTCCTGTATCGCTGATTCTGTAAAAAATTGTAACTCAGGCTTAAATAATCTGACAAACATCAGCAAAGACCAGTCAATCTACCGTCAATAAACCAGACCAAATAGACTAGTCCAAACTCCAAGCCAATACCGGCCACCAAGCAGAGACGATGTTAGCAGTCAACCAACCATCACGGTACACCAGAGGGAAGATATAAAAACACGGGAACGCATCCCACTAGAGTAGCAGTCAGTTACCACCTCGCAGCATCTCGACTTAACAGATCATTGTCCCAGTTTCAGTATTTATCCTCCTTCGTGTTGGCTATACCTACGGCCATTATTCGTATTGGCCCTGACCTACTATTTAGTATTCGCACGTATTTCTAACCTGTTTTGTCCATGTTGGCATACCTACGGCATTCATATGTTGTTCGTACTGGCCCAAGCTATTAGTATGCACACGAATCCACTCCAGATTTTCCATTCAGTTAGAATAGCGTAGAGAAATATTGTATAGTAGATATAAGCATTGAATAAAATTGCTAACAGCGGTATGAATATTCTTTAAATGCCGTGTGAACTACTCCCGACTACCCACCGCATTCACGCACCCGAAATTACAAACTTAAGGGTCGATCAGATCTATAGAGAGGATCGATATAGTAGAAGCAATAGCTTTAACATTGCAAGTCGTGCACTACACTGAAACCAGTAAGAAACATGTATAGAGATGCATAGCTAAAGTTCCCTCAAAAAAGTATAGAGTGAGCTGAAAATTGTCATATAAAATAGATCCAATGGAGGTCTACCGTTTCCATTCTGTATTCCTCGATGGATTAAAGTAACAGTAAGAGATACCAGGAACCTACTACATCGCAGTAGTTTCGTAACAAGTATTTATCACTAGACTCAAAATAACATAAATACAGCACAACCGCAACTCGTCGCAAATTCTTACTACATTAAATTTTTCCCAAAAATCTTATTTTCCATTTCAGCATTTATGGTGGCATATCTTCTTCAAAGTTGATATGCTTTCTTACTATGTTTTCTAATAGATTTTATATGCTTTTATATTTTGATTAATGTCAATGGGCCTTCTAATTTGATTTTTTTTTATTTTCCGGCTCGAAGCACCAAGAATTTTTCTCGAGTAATTTAAATTTTCGAAAGCAAAGTTTTATTTTGCAAACAAGTTGCAGTAGCGAGGTAAGTCTATAATTTTTGGTTATCTATTAAAAGATTAAAATTTCATGTTCTATTCATAAACGCCTTATTGTTTTTTTTTCTCTACACACCAGAGCTACGGTGGGAACTAAAGAATATGCCAAAAGAATAATTTGTTACGGGTTTCTTGTAAAAAAAAAAAATGATGACAGAGTTTTCGCTGAGAAAGCTGTTAAAGTTTTAGCGTGTATAATATAGATCTATACCACTTTCAGGAACTCCTGCAATGCCTTCCATTCTAAAGGACGAAAAATTTGCCTCGTGAAATTATTTTAATAATTCACGGTGGACTCTCCAACTATGAGCTGTTTCACACAAGTGCATTTTTCCACAAACTCAACTTCAAAGTTGTTATATTTATGGCCCGTTCGTTATGACCCCAATTTATCTTAGTTTCTAGGAAATTCATGCAAGGATATAATTTCTAGAGCATTTTGCGCGCATTATATTTTTCCTTGCTCTTCGTTTCATTCTTTTTATATTATTTAATTTTTATATGTAATTATATAGTTGTCACTCAAGCAGACGGAAAATGAATACCAGGTGATCATGATAAAAAATTAATAATATATATTTATTAAATGTCATGTTTTTCACTAAAGTCACGCGTGAAATGATCATTGAATATTACCACGGTATCAGATATATCAGTGCCATCAAGCGCCACAAATTGTTATATGAAAGCCTCCCCAGTGTATATACACCCTTCTGATACCAATCGATTAGTTACGTTCGATGAGTGAAGTATTCCGTGCCAACGAACGTATTAAATGACTCTTCGTTATGTTGTGAATTCAACCTTTGAACTTATGCACTTATTGAGACCATATGCATTTATGTATGTAGGTATGTATGTACCAGAGCTTACATGGTTACGTTCTAAACAGAGGCTATTTAATTTTGATTCTATTTCATAGCATTTGAGTAATTTCATACGTTTGCGTTTTCCATTTAAATTTTTTTCCATCGTTTTGTTGTGGTTTACCGATGTTATCAATTTAGCTCTAACTGACCACACACATATAACCTTTCACTTTAGCGAATAATGTTTGTGATTAGGGCAACAAGTTGATTAAGGTGCGAGAAAAGGATTTCATGACTAATTAAGCCTAGAGGTTTTATGCCACACAACTTTTTTTAAGTGTGTCGTAAACTTATGAAATATAATCACATGTGTGCTAGTAAGATACAATCGAATATTTCAATTTAAACGCACGCACCAATTAGGTCACGATAACTTAAGGCTCTCAAATTAAGCTGATTTCTAATTACAATCGTAAAGAACGTATCGTGATTTATATACCTACAAGCTACAATATTATAGCAATTGTACCTTCATTCAAGATGTCGTGCTTAAGAAATTGAAAAAAATGGAACACATTGTATAAATAAAATGTTTACCTCTGAGGCCTGACTATTATATTTTCATGCTTATCGCAATTTACAAATTTAAGTGGAGCCAACCTAAAACTTATATGAATTTCTCAGTAGCTAAAATTAATGGAACGCATCTTTTCATGCAAAAGGGTTTCCAACAGGAATATGTGTTTAAAAAAAAAAAAAAAACGAAAATGCTTTTACGCAGTCTAGCCAGACCGTGTTAATAAGTTCAAAAATAGTGTCCCACAATAAAGATAGTTCGATGGAATTTATAAAAATTTACCGAAATGAACTATGCCTTTCTTTGGCATATAAAAAGCAAGAATTATCATGACAGAGTAATCCACTATGTTGCTAGTAATCTTATACAAAAAAATTTCATCCAAAATAAGTCTGCGGTTTTGAAGTGTAATCATTGAAAAATTATGTAGTCGTTGAGGATATTCGCATTGAGTACCGGATAGTTTGTATTGGAGATATGTTGTGAAACGCCTTAATGGAAGTTCCAGTTCATTTATATATATGGAATAAAACGGATTCCATACTGGTGAGGCATATTCCAAAATGCTTCTTACAATGGAATTAAATATTGTTATATGCGAATGCGCAGATTTGAAAGATTTACATGATCTAAATAAAAATCCTAAGACTTTGAAAGCTCTAGCCGTTATATAGTTAACATGAGAAGAAAATAATAATTTATCGTCAAAAATAACTCCAAGATATTTAATTTCATGCATCAAAGACAACGCGGAATTATTTATTGAATAATCAAATTGAAGTCTCTGCCGTTTCCTAGAAAAGGATATAAATTTGCATTTGGTAATATTAAGGGATAGGAAGTTTTCTTCGCACCAGTTTTTCAATTTATTTAGATCATTTTGTAATATTAGGCAATCATTTACAGTATTTATCACACGAACAATTTTCGCATCATCTGCATATAGAAGGCACTGTGATTCCATGCTTTCCGGCAAGTCATTAATATATATTGTAAATATGAACGGACCAAGAACTGTACCTTGCGGGACTCCCAAAAGTTGTTTAAAAGGCATAGATTGAAATCCATTTCAAACTACGACACTATCTCTTTCGTTTAGATAAGAAAACATCCATTTAATAACATCCTCATGGTATCCCAAGGATCGCATCTTTACTACTATCCTTTTATGTTGAACTTTATCGAAAGCCTTAGTAAAGTCAGTATGTATAGAATCAACTTGTGTACAGTTAGTTATGCAATGCAGTTGCAATTACATCCGTGAAAATCGCCAATAGTAATGGTCGAACGCCCAGGAATGAAACCATGTTGGCATTGATTAATCAAAGCATTCGTCTGGTGAATTAACTGTCCATGTATAATTTTTTTCAAATATCAAAGCCAAGCTGCTAGAGATAGATATGGGTCGGTAATTGATTACTAATTTAGGGTCACCTGCTTTATAAATAGGTGTAGTAAAACGTCTCTTTAAAATCTTAGGAAAAATCTTTTTTCTAATTGACATATTGAACAGGTCGGCTATAGGGATTGTGAGGGCTGCAGAGCATTTTTTGTAAAACAAATTGGGAATTCCATCAGGGCCAGCTCTTTTATTACCATCCAATTTAAAAATAACCTGTTCCACATCCCATTGAGAAACAATGTTAAAACAAATAGATGCATTATAGTTATTCGGAGAAATGTTATCGTTTACTAAAGCATCAGGCACCGATTGATATACTGAGCCAAAATATTCAGAGAGCATATTACATATAGTAACAGGGGAGCTAGATATGTTGTCTCCATACCTCATGTATTTGGGAAACGAATTAGTGGCTTTAAGGCCTTTAGTAAAGTTCCAGAATCTCTTAGGGTTATTATTAACGGCAGTCTCTGTGTCCACTATATAAGCTTTGTAACATTCTTTTAACAGTATTTTAGAAAATTTTCGAAAATAGGAAAAAGTCTGATAAATCTCAGGATTTTTAGTGCGAATATACATACGTAATTGCGGAGAAAACCAATTTGGAAAATTATTAGAGGAATTAGGCACTTTCGGAACAAAGATCTCAATACATTGATTGAGGATATTATACAAATTACCAAGTGATCTGTCAACATTATTTATAATGACTTGTGCGAAAACGTATGAAGATAAAAATTCATTTATTCTTTCGTAATTAGCTAATTTGAAATTTCTCGTACTCGTTTTACATTGGCCCATCTGCTGGAATTTATCTAAAGTAAGTAATACATCAAGAGGATGGTGGTGGGTATCAATACGACTCAGTGGCGTTGAAGATTTATGAACCGATATATTCTCTCTTAGTGTGTCCGATAATACCAAATCGAGAATTCTCTCATTGCCATTCAATTGATTTAATCGACAAAAGGACATACAATTTTGAAGATAGTTACCAGGACGAGTTATGTTTCCCGAAATATACATACAATTGTTAATATTGTCATATAACCAGTTTAAAGATGGCAAATTAAAATCGCCCACAATTATTGTTTTGGAATTTGATGGCAGTAATAATGATTTGTCACAGACATTTGAAAAAAAAAACAGAGTCATAGACTTCGCAAGAACTTTGTAGTGGTATGTATATACACCAAAAATAAAGTGAGAAATTATTAATTGTAATTAAGACTACTAAGTCTTCATTGTTTGTTTCCAAGTGGCACTGGAAAGATTTAAATCTATTATGCACAGCTATTACGCACCCTCCAACGTCTAGTTTATTTGTTTGGTCATAATTACGATCTTTTCTAAACACGGTATACTTATTATCAAAAATTTCACTACTCATTACTCCATCCCGTAAAAATGTTTCTGTAAAACTAATAATATCATAATCGCTTACCAATATTTCAAGTCTAACGTCTTCGGTTTTACTACGCAATCCTCTAACAATCTGATAGTATATATTTAATTGCATTACTACTGATATATTATGATTTAAATAAAAAATTAATTAGAATATTTTTTTGAAATAAAATCTATAGATTCAACGTTCTTGATAATGTGAAAGATCGAGGACTCATCCTTCTTCATATATATTTTCCCATTCTTCACCCATAAGTACTTAAAGTTAAGTTGCGATTTACACAAACCAGCTTTATAAAACAAAGTTCTCTTAGACCTAGATATAAACTCTATTATTGTCAGTATAGTCTAGATGATTGGTACAAAGATCCTTTTTCAACTTATATGCCGCTAATACCCGATCACGTATGATTTCGCTTCTGTATTTGACTATAATCGGTTTAGATTTAGATTGTTTTCCTGATCTGTAGGTCTTTAAAACGTCACCATCACCCAGGGGAAGTTTGAATACATTAGGACCTTTTTGACCACTTTCAAAATGTTTTCATTCTCAGTAACTGGGATATTAACTATTTCAATAAAATTGGTTAAGGTGTTATCTTCAACTTCAGTTAATCGACTTTTTATTATTACGAGTTCTTTGGATAGTCTATATTTCTCCTCCTCTAAGGTTTTTATTCTTCTCTCTTGTTCATGTAAGGATTCTGCAATTTTCCGTATATCATTGAAGCTAGACACAAAAGAGTGCACAGAGTTGTTAAACTCTTCCTGCCTTAATTTGATTTTATCAATATCAGATGATATTATCTTTATTGCAGTCATAAAGTCGGTTGAGGTATCCTCTGAATCCGAATCACCAGTGATGATTGAACTATTTGAGTTAGTTTTTGTGCACACTAGGCAACGGTAGGCAGCCGTTCCACTCTCCATATTTGTTTGCAACTCTTTACTAATTTTTGCGCAAGTAATATGAGTGTAATTATGGCAATCAACACATTTCACTCCCTTATTTACTCGAGAAATATTAGATGCACACTTAGAGCATTTAGATGGCATTATTATGATGATGTTTGCAGTAAGTTGAGATTAAGCACATTAAATTGAAAATTTAATAGATGGACACAGCAATATTGTGATTTTATAAATCGTAAAGAGTTCCAGTTTGTATGCAAGAAATAGAAAACTTCAAAAATACCTCCTGAACATACAACATCAGTCAGACGACACTTTACACCAATATCCAGCACGAGAAACCTGATTTAAGAATGTTAGGTTATGTCTAAGGAAATTAAGCTCCGGTTGAAAAAATATCCAGGCCCTCATTAATATACACCAAATTGGATTAAATTATTGAGATTATTGAGATTTGTGAGTATGAAGCCCTTAAAATTACATTTGTTCACTCGAAAATCCAGTTGAAGAATGTGCTTGATGGCTCGTATCACGGACAGTGGTAGCAAAAGTCACAAAAATGATTATGACGTATACCATATTCCACAACAAAACTTTAATGTACATTAATAGCAGTTGTAGCAAAAAGTAGTAATCTTTATAAATTCTTTCAGATACTTTATATAAATCAATTAAATTCCAAAAAATAAAAGTATACACAAATGTCAATTCCAATCTTCTTCTTCTTCTTAAAAAAACAATAATATGCAAATATTTACGAAACCTATCTTGACATAGAATTTCGATTTTTTTTTTGTATTGCATTTTTATAATCTAAGAGGTTTAATATTTTTACATTTTAGAATTACAATTTTTCGGCATATATGTGGTGAAATTCAGCTGCAATTGAAATTTTACTGTGAATATCATCATAGATACTTCTAAAAAATACAGACCCCTCCAAAAATAAGCAATTTTTTATAATTTTAATTAAATATGACAAAATTTTAAATTTTCACTTAGGTGATATTAATTGATAAAAGTAACTTTTCATAACTTAGAAATGTTATATACCTAAAAAGATGTATTTTCTTCATAGTTGAAGAAGAAGAAGTTGAAGTTGAAGAAGAAGAAGAGTACCTACCTTGAACAAGTGCAAATTTTGTTGGCTGTGAAAATTTTTTTTGAAATTTTAATACTATTAGAAAATATTATAAATCTGTGTGAATTTAGGAAAAGTAGAGTATACCTGGCTTGATCAACTATTATCTACACCAAAGCTAGGGGTTAATAGTCTTATTTTTTGAAATCTTTTCTTCGATTGAAGGGAGTACATATCTTATTACTTCTGGATTTTTTCCTGATTACTAATAAGCTTAACATTTTTTTTATTGCAGCGGAAGCATAGTTATAGGTCATTATTATTTGTTTTCATATTTTTTTTTTTTTTTATATCTGAACTGCCCAACTATTTTGTTATTTAGTCCAAGTTTTTGTAGCACGAAGACTTTTGACAGGTTAGTAAAAATAAACGAAAATACAAGTGAAAAACAGAGTTACTAGATAAACAACATGGATAGGAGTATCAAAAGTTTAGATGAAACAATTTTTAACGAGAGTTATAGCGAAGTATGCAAGGAAATGGTCCTAAATGAAGATCAAGCATTAAATTGCGAAGGCCGATGTGCAAGGTTGTTCCATACCGGATGTCTCAATATTACCCCTAAGGAATACAAAAAAATAGAAGAATTGGTTGATACGGCAATATGGATGTGTGCCGTGTGCAAGTTGGACTTCAAGAAGTGGGTCCAAAATAAGGAAAAAAAACGTAATGATCGGGATAAGATACAGCAGGAAACATTGGAAATGACGAAGAATACTAACGAGGTTGTTCGGGAAATAGAAAGGAAAATAAACATCATTTCGGAAATAAATAGAAAGGTAGACACTCTGCAAACGACAACCGTAGAAACTCACAATCAATACAAGCAATCTTATGCAGAAGTGCTTAAAATACCAAATGGAAATGAATCAAATGAAATGATTCAAAAGAATAGAATCACTGAATCTTGCTCCTATAACATAATTATCAAGCCGAAATCGCAACAGTCACACGTTGTAACAAGGAGACAACTTAAAGAGGCGATCGATATAATGAAAATAAAGGCACCAATCAAAAATATACAAAACATCAGCAATGGTGGAATACTTATTAAGACTTCTAACTCAGAGGCCCAGAAAAAACTCTAACGAGAGGCAGAGAAAAAGATGAGTAAGGAAATTTATGAAGTAACAACACCAAAAAAAAAGGCACCCAACTATTCGTATATCCAATTTAGACAGAGATTACAAGGTGGAGGAACTAAAAGTCGACCTAATGGCGTTGAACCACTTCATCAATCATGAGGATGAATTTAGAATTGTCGACAGAAGGGAGTATCAGGCAAAAGGAGAAAAAAGATGGACACTCATCGTTGAAGTTCCGGAAAAAACCTTCAACACTTTATAAATGAAGATATAAACATTATAAGATGTTTTAATTGCCAAATGTATGGCCATAAAGCAAGTAACTGCACAAACAAGATCTGTTGTGCGAAATGTGCGGGAAAACACCATACGCAGATATGTTCCTTCAATATCCTCAGGTGTATAAACTGCGTTACATGGAAGTTTCACAAGGACATAAATCATAGTGCATTAAGTTATAACTGCGGAAAAAACATGGACCTAATTGGCAGATTGAGGGAAAGAATTAATTATAGCTCAGAGACGCTAAGAAACTAAAGGAAAGCGCCAAGAAATACAAATTTAAAAATATGGATCTAAAGATACTATACGCCAACACAAGAAGCTTAAGAAATAAGTTAGAGGAAATAGAATTAATAATAACAGAAGTAGGAAAAGTGGACATTGTAATACTAGTGGAAACCTGGATTAAACAAGATGAAATACACTTCTACAACTTGCAAGGATTTACCCCGATATTTAACTGCCGAAAATCTGATACGAGAGGGGGCGGAACAGCGATTTATATAAAAGATTCCATGAAATTTTCAACTGAGCAAACCACGGAACCGTTATATGAGCAACTAAATATGATACCTATAATGATTGAGGACATAATTCCAAAATTAACGATAATCGCATACTACAAGCCGACTAATGCTAATGGCTAACAGTTTCTAGAAGCATTAGAATCTATACTAACTAAATATAAAAATTGTATACTAATATAAACTTGCTACCAGAATTTCGGAACATAGCTGCTCAATAATTGATCACGAGGTAACTACTCTAAATGTGAAAAGATACGACCTTGGATTGGAGCTTAAGGACTGACCTCAACTGGACCATCGCATCATAATATTCACGCTTAGAGAGGAGACCAAAAATGTCCAGCAAGAAAACAGTAAGAATAAATATTGAAAAATTAAGAACAAAGGTAAGATCTGCTGTTGACGATTGCGATAGTCTATATTTTGATAAGCTTATCGAAATAATACAAAAAGCGAAACAAGAAGCAACTGATATCAAACTCGTTAGAACTCGAGAAAATAACTGGATCACATTAGAGATAATAAGCAAAATAAAACAAAGGAATAAATTATATAAGAAAATAAAAGGGGGCTCAAATAATTCACAACTGATACAAAATTATAAAAGGATTAAGAACGACATCACCTGGAATATAAGAAAAGCAACAAAAAATGCAAAAAGCGGGAAGCGACTCAAAAAAGATGTGGAAAGCAATCAACGAGACATTAAGAAATAATAATTCGGATGACAGAAAAGGCAGTATAGAAGAATTAAATTGAGGATAACAACTTTAAAGACAAAGAACAAATTGTCAACTATATGAACAAACACTTTGTGAATGTGGGCCCCTCACTAGTAAAAAAATTGGAGGACAAGTGCAGGTTTCCTTGTGAACCAACTAAAAACGTAACAAGGTCAAACTATGTTTTTATCAGACCTGTGAATGATGCTGATGTTGAAGGGGTACTATCTCAATTGAGAGAGGACACAGCACCAGGATAAGACGGAATAAGAGTAAAAGACGTAAAGAATATCAAAGATATAATTACTGAACCTTTAACGAGAATAATAAATAATTGTATCGAAAAGGCGGAGTTTCCAGCCTGTTTGAAATCTACATGCATAGTACCAGAAGGAGATAGAAGAGACCCAAACAACTACCGACCCATAGCGCTCCTAAATGTGTTCAGTAAAATATATGAGAGACTACTTCATAATCGGCTTACAGCATTTATGCAAAGTAATGGTGGATTTGATAAAAAGCAATATGGATTCCAAAAGCAAAGCAACACGACGGCTATTATGTCTGATGTAATAAAGATCATTAATAAAGAACTCGATGCAGGTAATTATGTTATTGGAGTATTTGTCGACTTGAAGAAGGCATTTGATACTGTGAATCATACCGTATTAATAGAAATATTAGCCGAATTGGGAATTAGAGGAAAAGCAAACCAGTTACTAAGTAATTATCTGCAAGCAAGGCAGTGTTGTACGAAAGTGGGAAACAGCTATAGCGAGAATGAAGCGAGTCCCGCAAAGATCAATTCTAGGTCCGCTCCTTTACTCTCTGTGCATGCAAAATTTAATGGAGGCTGGACTGGCCACGGAGTACTACATATATGCTGATGATACCTTGCTCCTGTATAGTGGGAATGATGGCGATGACTTAGAGAGGGTAATAAATGAGGACTTAATACGGTACACAATATGGCTATATGGAAATAAACTTACAATAAATACATCGAAAACAAGCTTCATGGTTTTCAAACAGAGAGGCAAGCAAAAGCTGAACATTGGACTCAGTGGCGTAGATAAGGCACCCGCAAACCCCGCCAGGCGGGGGGGCCCCGGAAATTTAGGGGCCCCAAACTGGTAACTAAATTTTCAAAGAATTCCAACATTTTACTCTAAAAGTATACATATAATAAAAGTCATGAAAATTTCAGAGAAATATCTTTTTTTTCCAGATATTTTCAATTTTATTGCTCATTTTACTACTGATTTTTATAGATTATATACCATTCTCATATCCGGAATTCAACATTACCAACACATTTTTCATATTTGGCTATTAGCATAGACAAACTAATACATACAAAGACTGCGACGATGCTTCAACGTGATGTAGGGAAAGCCTCAATTTCTTCTTAAAAAATTACAGAAAATGTTTCGGCAGAACTTTTGTTCACTTTGGTGGCCGACTGGAGCTATTTTCAGATACAATACTTTACTGTGCGTCGTTGTCAGCCTCCAAAAATGCGTACAAATTTCAAAGAAAAGATTTCCAGTAAATCTCTAAGAAAAAATTGTGGTCTTCCCTACATCAGGTCGAGGAGGCATCGTCGCAGTCTTTGTATCTTATTAGTTTGTCAATGCTAATAGCGAGGCAATGCTGTTGGCCTCCAATAATGCATACAAATTCGAATGAAAAATGTCCAGTAAATTTCTAGGAAAAAAATTGAGGCCTTCCCTACTTCAGGTGAAGCATCGTTGATTTTTGAACTGAATTCCTATTACTGAAATTATAGAAAATGAGCAATCTGCCTTAAAACAGGCAAATTTTATTGTTTTTCTGGGAATCAGAAAGATAGCTGCGTATTTAAGTAAAAAGTATTTAGATTTTTTCAGTCTAGATTTGGATGCGCGACGGGATATATCCATACAAAGGATACTCAAAATAGCACGACTTCATGTAAAGTGTTTCGATTCTCATTGGAGATTATATTATTTTATTATTAAATTGAGAATATAAGTAAAATATAGAACTTAATATTCAAATATTTTTCATATACATTCGTATAAGTGTCGTGCAAAGTATTTTTGTGTGAAAATGAGTGAAAGGAAATATATGAGTGGTGCACAAAAACGAAAATTGAGACAAGAAAAATGTGAAAAAGCACATAAGTTACCGAAGATTAGTAGTTTCTTTGAAAAAGCCTCAGAAGCTAGTGCGTCTACCTCAGTTAAAATTATTGGAGCTGATGAAAATGTTGCAATTGTCGAACAGGAATCAAATATAGCTGCCTCAGAAAACGAAGATGAATGTGATCAGGAGGATCTAACACATTTTGTTACAGACAGGGCTTTATTTTCGGGACACCTATCGGACGATGTAAAACGAAAAATTATTGCTGCAGGTCCAAATAAACCCATGGGTCCATTTCCGAAGAATGAAAATGACAATAGAGCCTTCAGCACTGATTACTATGTGGTTAAAACAAGAACTGGCCAACAAATTGATCGTTTTTGGCTTTGTTACTCTCAGGCATTGAATGGGGTTTATTGTCAACCGTGTTGGCTTTTCTCTGATAATGTAAAAGCAGTAAGTTGGTGTAAGGGAACAATTAATGACTGGAGAGGCTTGAGTAAGAAAATTAAAATTCACGAAGAAAGTCATGCTCATTTGGAATCATGTATAACCTACAGCACTTGGGAGAAAAATAGAACCATCGATAATCGAAGAAGTAGTAATGAAAAAATTAAAGAAGTTTTAATAAGAATCTGCGATGTGATAAGAACTTTATCAATTTGCAATATGGCTTTACGAGGTCATCGAGAAAGTATAAGCGCTTACGAAATTGGAGCAACGAGTGGTAATTTCTTAAATATTATTGACTTAATATCGCGATATGACCCCATACTAAAAGCCCATTTGTCAAATACCAATATTCGAAATAAGTACTTGAGTCCTGACATCCAAAATGAAATAATTACACATCTGGCTAAAAGCGTTTTAGAAAAAATAACGGAAGGTATCAATGACGCTCCATTCTTTTCCCTTATAATTGATAGTACCCAAGATATATCCAAAAAAGACCAACTAAGTATTGTTATACGGTATGCAAGCATAAAGCCAAATGCAGATAAAGGAGTACATAACAAACTAGAAGTAAAAGAGTCATTTATTGGATTTATAGAACTAACCGAACAAAATTCACAGAACCTTGAGAATGTCGTTCTTACTGCCTTGGATAATTTTAAAATTAAAATTGAAAAGTGTCGGGGACAAGGATATGATGGGGCTGCTAATATGTCTGGAAAATATAGCGGTTTGCAGGCAAGAATCAAGAATCGAGTTGCTACTGCTGATTATGTGCATTGCTCAGCTCACAATTTGAATTTAGTTTTAAATGATTCGGTTAAGAACATTAGAGAGATTCAAAACTTCTATGGCCTTCTACAAAGTATTTATGTTTTTTTCAGTGAAAGTCTCCCGCGTTGGCAAGCACTAAATGAAACATCATTACATGTAAATAAAATGAAATACACCCTCAAAAAACTCTGCCTGACAAGGTGGTCCTCTAGATATGAATGTTTACTCTCTATAAGATATAATTATCAATCGGTGATGCAATGCTTATCAAACTTCATCTTATTGTGCAAAAAACCAAATGATAGAAATGAAGCAAAGTCTTTGCAGAATAAAATGGACAGTTACGAGTTCATTTTAATACTCGTGTTTCAAAGTAAAATCTTAGAAGCCGTAAATTTAATTTCAAAACTACTACAGAGTCCCTCATGCGATTTAGAAAAAGCTTGCGAATTGCTCAACACTGGACAAAAGAACTTATCACAACTTCGACACAATTTCGATAAACTTGAAGAAGAAGCTAATAGCCTAGCAAAGTCTTGGAATATTCAGCCTAAGTTGAAAGAAAAACGCCAGAAGAAATTTTTTGATGAATTTGAGGATGGCTGCGTAATTCCTAATCCCTTGAAAAAATTTCAGATTGAAGTTTTTAATGCATCACTTGATATTATTATCAACCAACTATCTAGAAGATTTTCCTCTATACATGAAATTGTGAAGCTTTTCACATTTCTCAACCCTTCAAAATTTATCAGTTTAACGAATGAAGCAATAATGGAATGTGGAAGGCAGGTTCTGAGCAAATATGGTGATGATTTTTCGGAAGACCTACCTATTCAGTTAATTAATTTCAAGACTGTTTTCAGCAATGATATTAAACAAAAGTCATCTATTAAAGAACTGGCAAATTTATTAATAGTGGAAAATACATGTGTAGCAACTAGTCTTCCAGATTTGTGTACATTATTTCAATTATATTTAACATTACCGGTAACATCCGCAACAGCAGAAAGATCGTTTTCGAAACTGAAATTGATTAAAACTTATTTACGCAGCACTATTAAACAAGTTCGGTTAAGTGCTTTGGCTGTTATAAGTATTGAACATGAACAAAGTAAGTCCGTCAATCTAGAAGAGCTAGTTGAAAACTTTATGCTTCTGAAAAAAAGACGCTTTTGTGTTTCATCTTCTAATTAAGTCGGGTAAGTTCTTGTAATTTCTTCTTTTTATAATTCACTGTTTAATTTAACTGCACTTTTGAGCATCTGTATCATCCTCAGATATAAGAAAAATTTGTAATAATATTTTTGGATATTATTATAATAAATACCAAATTTTACACCATACTTATTATTTTACCAGAGAGGATTTATATATAGGTATAATATGTATATGTATTAATACATGCATAATGTCCATACTTAACTAGGAATATTTATATATTCCACAACTTTTTGCTCTCAATTATGAATGTCTTGCGTTCTATAAAGTACAGTATCGACTATACCTGAGGTCTAAATGTATATTTAAAAAGGGCCCCTAAAAATTTTCGCGGGTGGGCCCCTGAATTCTTATCTACGCCACTGATTGGACTGCAAGTGGAACGAGAACCAATTAAAGGAGTCGACTCAATAAAATATCTGGGAATGATAATGGACGATAAACTGACTTGGAAACAACACACAACATATGTGAGGAAAAAAGTTGCACCACTTATAGGAATCATGAGGAGAAGAGACTTTTTTAATCGTCAGATGAAAATCTTAATCTACAATACATTTATAGTACCAATAGTTACTTACAATATAATTAACTGGTCACAATGTAGCAATCACTTATTAAACTGCATGCATAGGGTATTAAACAAAGCAATAAAGTCCATATTTAATTTACATAGACTCACACCAACGCATGAGCTGTATGAATCGACAAATTTTCTGAGCTTAAAACAACTAATTTATGTGGAAAAGGCTAAAATGATATATAAGATAAGAAAAAAGAAGATAAAGTCGAACATAAAAACTAGTGACTAAAAAGAAAAGAATTGTTGAATAGGAGAAATGCTCTTCACTAATACCAGCCCTTGGCTGTCTGTGAAGATGCCCAAATAGTTCATATAAGAAAAAAAAACAATTAGTCAGACTAGAGAGATGGAGAGAGTGGTGGAAAGGAGGATAGCTCTGTAAATATAAAAATAAAACGGAAGCCATATATCAGCAATTTAAAAAATTGGCTTACCGACATTTTCTTTTTTATCTGCAATGCACAGATGAAAAAAATGGCAGGTTGTACTTAAATGAACAAATTACCATTATAAAACGTCAAGTAGTTTTATATAAACTGAAAGGCCCTTATAAAACTTCTAGAAATATTATATAAACTAAGGGAACTACCATGCCTCGAAAATGGTCCTTATATACCCTTTAGTCATAATATGTAACCTTAGGTAATGCTATATATCTTAATTATAGTCACAAAAAACAGACGTTAGTGTTCTTATATACCCTTTGGTTATATTACGTTATACAAATAAAATTTTTTTATAATGGCTCCATTCGACACTAAAAGTAATTTGTTTTTATAACAATCCCTGTAGTTAGGTACCTACTAAAGGGCCACCAACAATTTTACGATATTTTATTATTGGGTATATGTATTACCGAAAGTTCCCAATTTTTATTAAAGTCACCTAAATTACTGAATGTTATCGAGTTATATAAGGGTAACCACGGATACCGCAATAAACACTTAATACCGATAAGTTATAAAACTTTCTTATATACCTTCTAGTAATGGTTACTCTAAGTTATATAAACCGGTTATGGTAACATTTTCATCACCAACTTATAAAACCTTAAGTAACTTACTTCCGCGATAACTATTAGTAACCTTAAAAAACTCTAATATAACTATGTCACCAATTGGTAATATTATAAAACTCTTATATAACCACTGAAATTCTTATATAACCGAGTAAACATTATATACCCCTTATAAAACTACCCATTACCTTCAGTCACCAAAAATTGGAAAAATTCCTACTTGGGATATGAACAAAAAGTATCGAGCTTTTAATTACTGGGATAAGATAAAATCTAACTATTTTCTATAACTATAAAATGCCAAACACCAATCATTCACTGACTGAGAACAAGAGCAAGAAGGTCTAGAAAATTACTCTAAAGGCGCGTCCACACATAACAAATATTCCCCAAATGTTTGACAAACATTTGACAAACACTTGTGAAATGTTTGATGAGTGTGGACGCAAATTTTTTAAATCAACTGTTTGTGGACTTTAAACAAGTACATTAAAGAATGATAAGAATCACCCGTTGTAAAATAATTTCAGTGCAATGGCCAACCGTTTATTTACACTTTAACTATTTCATCAGTTGAGGCAAGTATAACGAAAGATGCTGCAATGCATATTACTTCAATCGGAGCATACATTATTAAAACTGAACATTTGGAAAAGATTTGGAAATTACTTTTCACACAAATATCCTATCAGATTTTTGACAAACATTTGTCAATCATTTATCAAACATCTGTTAACTGCCTATAAATTGTCTTTCAAATCTTTGAGAAATGTTTTATTACCAATGTTTGTTATGAGTGGATGCATCTGAAGAAGACTATCGTCCACACAATCAAATTTATTTCACTAATTTTAATTTTACCATTTATTTCTTTAGCTTTGAGCATCCCTTCTTGCACAATTCTTTATCTTTTTGCAAACACTTATTGTCAGCTTTTTATGAGTAAATTTGTGTAGATTCTAGACATTTCTATCTGCCTTCCTTTTTTCGTTTTTCTTATATTTTTGTTTCTTGTCCGTTGCACTTAAGCCCATGGTACACGTAGTTTAAAACACTCGTGTATCATCCGAGTCTAGCCCTCTGGTCTAAATTGGGCTATATGCGAAAATATTCTAAAAGGGCGCTAAAAAAAAATATTTTTTAGTACGGTGTATCGCGTGAGTATCATCGTGTGTCACCGGACTTAGTCCCCTGACACACGATGATACACACTCGAGACTAGACACGACGTAAAACGTTTTTATATCGAATGTGTAGCAGCCCATGGTACACGAAGTTTATACATGTTTGATACACGTTCTTGAGGCAGCAAAGAAAATTCATCATTTCCATATGTTCTATACACACACAAAATGAGTACACGCATACATATGTAATAAGATACTCGTGTATCATCCGAGTGTAACCCTCTGCTCTAAATTGAGGTATACACGAAAATGTTACAAAACAGTATGCTGTATCGCGTGTGTATCATCGTGTGTCACCGAACTTAGGAACATAAGGGTTTGCTTTAGTTTATTGAATCGTAATCGTCGATATGCTAGGCCAGGCTATTGGCTAGTCAGTGACAGTGTCTCTCTTATTATAAAAACGTAACATGCTGAGGAGCCTGTTGATTATTCAATTTTTCAATTCAAAGCCGCACCCTCCGGGGATTGTGGACCATCATACTTACCACTGGGCCGTTGAGGCCGCCTGTCTTCAATTTCAACTTATAATAACCAAATACCCCAACATACAAGGATTAAAGATGGGTGAAGTGGAAGAGAAAGCTCAAGTATACCATTTTCATATTTGATAGTTTCTAATGTCATACGATTTCCATACATTTAGAAAAAGGTGTAAATTTTTAATGCATTTAAGAAAATCTAGGAATCAATCCAACCACGGGAGCAAGAAAGTTATCTATACACTAACAGAGAGCATATCTATTCAGTTTTAAGGAAAGCTCACTGTACATATGTGACTGCAGTTTGTGCAAAGAGTGTCAATCTTCCCTTACACCAATCTCTACAAAGAGATAGAAATCTAAAAAATATTACCAATATTTTAGTAACCGTAATTCATTATCCAGAGAAAATAAATAATGGAGAAGTAACCTAAATAGAGCCTTACAAATTAATCTTCGAAAACCATTCAGAATGTCGCTGGCCATTATATCAAACAAATAGCAAAAGTCCATCAACCTAATAGCAAAAGTCCTCCTAGAAATTCTTGAAAAATCTTCAAACACCTGTACGTTTTCGGAAAATTGGACGGAAGGTATTATTGTAAAAATTCTAAAGAAAAAATCTCCATTGTCAAAAAGAAAAGAATTAAAAGTGCGGGTGACCAAGCAACCTGGGGCCGGAATCACTAACACGGAGAGTTATTGAATTGTAGAAATGAGAGTTCTTTTGACACTTAACTCACCACTCGAAAATTCTGTAACTCGAAGAATTCGTATTGAGAATTATCAAACTCTCAATTCCGCTCGACAAAACTCTCGGCTGTTTTAGTTGTGGAGAAGTAAGAAGAATATTTCTCAATTGATTGCTTTTGTTGTGTTTTTTTAAGGTACCTAGGTACCCAGAAATTTTCAAATTTAATTGTGGAATTACCGCATATCCTGGCTATATTTACAAAAACAAATTATGGAAATCCTTGCTATATTTACAGAGAAATATGGATTTTGGTGTCTCAAGGTACTCGAAAAAAAAACTTTAAACTACGCGAAAATGATCAATTTGGTCATCCTCCCGTACAGAACAGACGCTATATTTTAAATATGCACGTTAAAGCTTGCATGTAGAATGAAATCGCATCTACAATTTGTCACCTAACTTTATAAGTAGTAATTAGTTTTTGAGTCCGATAAATGGTTTTGGAGATATCTACAAAGGAAATAAATCAGACCTTCTTAAGATAAAAAAACGGCAGTTTTTTTTTGTATAAAAAGGGACATATTTTCAACTCATAATTGTGAAGAACTGTGATCTGCGATCTATAAGGTGAGACACTTCAAAACCCGTTCTTGTTACAACAGTTGGCTACAGTCGAAAGCTTTGTTGACGAGCAGAAATTAATATGCAAAGTTATAATACCACTACTCCAAAAAGAGTGGTTTTCTCTTAAAAAGGCGTATCTTCTCCCCGTAAAATGTTTCAGTGCATTATGAGATACCAGAGGATTACTTACTTACAGATAACGGAGCAAATAACTTTGTTCTGCTGGTCAAATCCCAACTATAAAACTGTAAGAAGGTTACCCTTGGTATTACCAAAGTAATCTTAGCGTGCCATTTTATGCTCCCCATCTATACTGTACCTGATAATCATTGTCTTATATTACTTTACAAGGGTTAGCCAGTGGCTAACTAAGCATGCACTATTTCGCATATACTCCAAGAGCACGACTCGCTTATCAAAATGGTCACACAAAATTCTTGGCTTTATTTAATAGTAAAAGAAATTACTGCGACTATTGAGTGTGAAGATTTCAGAACAGTTATAAAGTTAGCAGGTAAAGGTATACTAAATCTAAAACCGAAATGTACATATTATGAAAATCGGGAATGTACTTCTCACAGCTATAAACACCTTTGTTCGAAATGTCTCAATAGAATCGATTGAGTTCATACTGAAAGTTGATTTCGAATTAGAGACACATGAACTGTTCAAACAACAAAATACAATTTTCACGGCCGAAATGAAATTGCAGTTAACAAATCACCAAACGCACTCCAACTACCTCGAAGTACAAAAAAATAAACTAAAAACTTCCAGTTAAAGGTAGAATAAGTAGAAAAAGACCGGGCTTTACGATCGCAAAGGCAAAACCAATTGCCTTCGGAGCTTCGATATGTCTCCTTGCCATACTGTCAATAGTGTTAATAATAAAATTAGCAAGGCTTACTAGATCAAATAGCCATTTACAAAGCAGGTTTCCCAGTATTAACAGAAAATTTTCAAAACTAATAGTTTAGTCAAAATACAGCAAAAGGATATAAATCCGGAAATTGAAAATAAAACAAATACAAAAGAAACCACGGTTGAACCTAATATCCAATCTATTTCCAGTAAACAAACTAATAACCCCGAAATCAAGACACCATCGATACCATTAACTACCCCTAATGTGCAATTTTTTCGTGCGGGAGATAAGACTAATATTAGTGACTTTGAAATAATTTAATAATAATACTAAAAAAAAAACGAAAAAGTGGATATTTTGTTATTTACGACAAATTTTTTGTCCAAAATTTTAAATACAAAAGCGTAAGTTGAATTAATTAATTGGAATTTTTTTTTAGCAATTTATAAATTTTTCTAAGGTGTTGTAATAATATACAGGGTGTCCCAGACGTACCGCATTTCCTTTATACCCTGGATTTCTCACTCAATTTCGAGAAATAAATTGTATGGGAGGAGAGCCAGAAAATGCACGGTCTGGGCGGTAGGGGGGGTTTACTATTTTTAGTACTGATGAATCTAGCCTTGATAGGGTGTATATCAAGAAATTTACAGGGTGTAAAGTGGAAACAGTAGTAAAAATCGTAAACCCCCCTACCGACCACACCGTGTATTTTCCGGCTCTCGTCCCATACAATTTATTTCTCGAAATTGAATGAGGAATCCGGGGTATAAAGGAAATGCGGTAAGTATGGGACACCCTGTATATTATTACAACACCTTATAATAACACCTGTATAATAAACATAAATAAGTATAAATAAATATTTGGGGTATATTATAAAGTAATAATAAAGTTATAATAGAACAACTATACGAATTATAAACGTAAAGATTAAAACATGTAAAACACACAAAAAAAAAACAAAACAAAAATATTGTTAAACCTTTTTATAGACAAATTTTTTTGTATACTTTATACTGAATAGTGTTTGTAAAGTAAATCGACAGGAATAAAATACAACTCCTTATTACGAGAAAGATTATAAATAATAGCTACACACAAATTAAGTAAAGTAATTTCTTATATTTGTAACAAAAAAAAATAAACAAAAATATGATAAAATAATACAAATTATATATAAAAGAAAAAAAAAGGTATCTATGTATATCTAAAAGCAATGTGTATATTATGAATTTTATTCCGTTATTATAAGGTATCGATTATTTACTTTCGCAATAGCTGATCAACTTTAAATTTCTAAAAATACGCTAATTCCGCTGATCCTACAATATGAAGCAACAAATGAAAGTAGTTCAGTGCGAAAGTATGAAGAAAGGTTTTTGAAAGAACTGAAGGTGAGTCATTGAATACGGGCGATTGAAGACGGACGAAAAAAGGTACATCGGGCAAGTGATGAAACGGAGAGTAATGAATTTGAGATCGTAAAGCGTGTAACGGGAATAGATCAAATAAGTGCTTAAAGTTATAGAAAATATTAATTAATAAAACAAATAAGTGTAAAAAGAAAGTTAAAGGAATATCAACAAATAAATTAATTGATAAATACACGTATATAAAATTAAAAACTTTTCGGTTGTTTTTCATAAAACCATTCCCATCCTAAAAGAAACAGACCTACCTCTACATGTATATGACCAAAGTGCAAAAAATCCATTGTTCGGCGGTTAAAAGTCAGTTATGATGTTAAAACGATCAAAAATAAACTACACCACTGAAATTAGAAGCTTTCATTTAATACCAAACATGACGTATTTTGAACACTAAATCTGTCGGAAAAACCCCCAATGCTCTACAATCCTCCCACACACAGTTAGGCGTCCATCAATATTGCCACAAGGAAATATACCGCCGAGGCACCTCAAATATGCAAATTACCGTTAATCGAACTAAAATATAGCCTATAATACCCATGCAGTTTTTATTAACGATCTTACAAATCCTAAGCTTGTCCCTGCGGCTTATTGCAACTTTTTTTTTTTAATTTCCGTTAATCCGTTCCCATTTTCAACCCCGAACCTTCCCTGCTCCTTTTTCTCTCTCTATCATATTCGCCCCAAGCTCCAATTTTTTTTCTATACCACATACATTCCTCTCCTTCTCTCCATTCTCCCGATATAAGGGAGAATTCGAAAAAAAACTACCCCCTTCTATACTCCTCAAAAACTACCCTTATAAAAAAAATGATTTATCTCCACGTTAAGTGGTAATTGACACATGCACTTCGAATACAGGGAAAAGTTAAACCCTTTAGAACAAAAACTGATAGCCTTTATCGTCCCTGGCAAGTCGCACTTTTTCATACTTGTAACGTTTTCTTTAACTCCTCAAATATGTTAGAGAATCGCGAACGGAGAGTTAGGAAGTTTTATTTGGAAGAAACGAAAATCCTCATCTCCCACACTCTCCAACTCTCTGTGTTACAGAATCCAGCCCCAGAATACAACAGACTGTGTTTAGACAAAAAGCTATACGTATCGGGCGCTCTGAAAGGTCCTTCGATTCAGCAAGCAAAATTGACATAAGAGAGGACCACCTGCACCTCCGATATTAGATATTAAAAAAAAAATTATAACAGAAAGTATAGAGTTCAGATATTTTTAGTGTCCAATATTGACTATACATATGTCAACGTGATAACTCCAACCTCAACTTCATCAGCTTTCATTCAAAAACACAAAAACCATTAGTCTTTTCCTAAGACCGTACACTGGGTGTATTTTCGAAAGTCCTTAGAGTATCTTATAGAAGTAATTAAACAAAGTTCACTAAGTAAAATCTATACTACGTCCGGATACTACCATCAAATTTTAACACTCGTTTACAGGAGCTCCAACTTTTTTTTTTAATCCAGCTTATATAACGCAAAGCTTTTGGGATAAAGATTACCATTAATTATAAGGCAAGGGTGCTAGTTGAAAGAATAAGTACCTACACCTTGCCTGCTTGCCATAATTTCAGAAATTCACGCCTCTCACTGCATAAACCCACTGCGTTTGTTAATTAATAATTTTAAGAAGATAAATTTTTCTCATTTTAATTTCTGTAAAACAAAAAAAAACGAATTCGACAAATCCACAAATGTCATCCTTCTCACCGCGACATCACCCAAAATACGAACTAAGTACGAAAAAAAAACAAAAACTTAAAACCGCCAAAACCTACTTAAAGTGCCGCATTAAAGTAAAAAAAAAGCTCCGTAATGAAGAAAAAGGCGAGGAGAGCATCTTTTGGTCATTTGTCCATCTCTAAAAGGAAAATGTTTTTCCGTGTATTCGTTTACACCATCGCCCCAGGAGATTCGCCCCACGGCACAGAATATCCTTCCTTATATACTTGTTGTCTTTTGCTACGTGTTAATCGATTTCCTCCTGCTAAATAGACCATTTTGCCGAGGTCGCAATTTTTCCAGACTTAACAGAAATCCACCTGGAAAAAAAACCTGTCGGCATTGCTTCTTCCTTGTAATCATCATCAGGTAAAACCTCCAAGAAAAGAAAGGGAAAATATTGAATAAGTTGTCTAATATAAGGTTTAATGAGTGGTGTTTTGTCGACACCGGGACGAGTGAAAAAGGGGAGTATCTTATTGTTAGTTTGTATCTTACAATTTCCATGACGAAGCAGGTAGGTAGGCTAGCCAGGTAGAATGAGACTATGATGGTTGCTACCACAAGAAATTTTCGTGTTCTGATTTTTCTTTTTTTCTCTCTCTCTCTCTCTCTCTTTGTTTTGTGGGCTATTAGACATGGCGCCTCCACCCACGTTTTTATTATTCATACATATGCCTTTGTTCGTGAACATAGATTTGAAGCTTTCGTGACAAAGAGATAGCTTAATAATAGTTAAGAAACAATGGGATCAACAAAAACATCAATCTTGGGGTCAAGCTATCAAGGTGCGGACTATATTTTTTATAGAGTAGGACAGGAAGGCAGGGGGGGGGGGGGGGGGTGGATATAAAATTGAGTTTGTTTAAGACAGTCGTGCATATAACAAAAGGGCAGCAACGACTACTTATCATGTTCCAAAAAAAAAAAAACTACCACTTAATGTCTGGAAATTAAAGTAGACTGAACATATCAGTTTGTATGTTCATTTGACATATATGGAGTTCTCATCAAAAATATACCCAACCCTCATATCCTGAGTTAAGGTGAAGTTAGATTGTAATTTTGGACGCGAGGATATAGTGAGACTAGTTGGAAAATATGGTGATTGAACTCGCCGACAATTGAGATGTTCCAAATTTGAAGTTTCTGTTATAAATAAATTGGTATTTTTCAACTTCTTCAATCAACTTCTTATCCAATTCCTTTTTTTGAGGCCAGCCCCATTAACTCGTACACGAATTTGTCTGTCTGTACATATATTTCTTTTTTACTATTTTCGACACTCTCGTAGACCCACTTTTCGTCATCACAGCAAGCTGGAATTCGGCACAGAGGTTCACCTCGCGTGACAATTGAATCTATCAAAATTTGAACCGGAAACTTCCATGGAAAACTCGGAAAATCGGGAACAATCATTTGAAAATTTGGTACAAATTTGATTAGTGATAAATCCGTTTCAGGAAAAATGCAGAGTTTTCCGAAAAAAATTTCCGGAATTTTCCGACTTTTCCGGAAAATTTTCCGGTAAAAAAATAATTTCTAAATTATGCAGGATCAATTTCCCTATCAACTGGCATCATTACTTTCTCTCCGACAATGGTGAAAACTTGCAGAAAAATTGTGGAAAATTCATGTAAAACGCTTTTCCGGAGTTTTTCAGACCAAGGAATCGTTTGAGCGTTTTCCAACCTAAGACAAAGCTGTAAAGCGAAATGAGTTGCATAAAGCTGCTTTTGTGGAAAATTCCATGGAAAACCCGGAAAAGCGGGAAAATTATCGGAAAAATTTTCATCGATATGATTAGTGATAAATCTGTTTCAGGAAAAATTCAGAATTTTCCAATTTTTGTGGATAATTTTCCGAAAATTTCCGGAACTTTCCGACAGAAAAGTTTTATATCATTATTTAATCATTTTTTTTCCGTCCTAGTGGCATCAATACTTTCTCTTCAACAATCATAAGAACTTGCATGAAAAATCGAGGAAAATTCATGTAAATTTTTAGAAAAAATGCATAGTAATAGGAAAAGTCTGTGGAAAATATGGAAAATCGTGAAAATTCATGTTATATGGGATCAAGTTGGAATACAGCTAAAAAGCGCTGTTTAAAACATAATTTGAATTTCAGAAAACCGTTGCAGTACATCAACGATTTGATACTCGAAAAATTTTTGTTTTCGGATCGGCACCAAACATGACTTAAAAATTGTTTTAAAATATCTCCATGCAGCACGTAATAACAATTTAGTTAACGTGAAAAAGGCAGAAAATAAAATAAGTAAAAAACGAGTTTTCAAACAAAACTGACGCCAAGCCGCATGAAAAAGTAGAAAATAAAATTTTCTTCACACACAGATGTGGACTCAGATTTTATTCGCTGACAATCACCGATATATTTCAGTATGATCAATCAGAGGTAATAAGTGATTTGATTCATGAAGAGAAAGAATATTCAAGAGAAATGTCCCAATCAAAAAATCTGAGTCCACCTCTGTGTGTGAAGAAAAGTTTATTTTCTACTTTTTCATGCGGCTTGGCCTCAGTTTTGTTTGAAAACTCCTTTTTTTAATTATTTTATTTTAGTATTTCGCTCTTTTTTATTCTAACTTAGGTACTAGATTTTTCGCACCTTAGATCTAACTCGGTAGGGTTATATCCGATCGAAAAAGTGATTTGACAATTCATAGAAGAAAAATTTTCTCTGATAACCCCTGGCGAGGGGGGAGGGGTTCCAATACTGCATGTTACATATTGAATTAGAGGCCTCGCCGAGTACTATCGGATGGTGTATATTTATTCCGATTCAGAAAACTTTCTAGGGATGTATTTGCCGCCGGAAAACCTATTTTCATGCACTTGTGTCACATACAGCCCAGCTACTACATTTCGCATATATATTTGCAGTTCTTTCTTCCATGGCTCTTAGTGATCTGTTGTTAACAATTTTCTCATAGGAAGTCATTTTCCACGACTCACCAATTCCGCACAATCACGAGAAACAGAAAAGTCAACTTTTTCAACCAAGAAAGTCGCTCAAACTACATTCGATCGACAAAGTTTTCCCCCGCTTAATTGAAATTAACATTGTTAATAAAAAATGTTCAGAGGATCATAATGCATCATTTAAGATATCTCTCATGTCTGGAGGTGTCGGGCCAAAGTTGTATGAAAAGTGGGTATTGCCCCTTTTCAATCTGAATCCCGATTATAAGACTTTCTTATAATAATTGGGTACAAGATCGCATTTTAAATATAATTCCTACTCTGTCAAATTCAGCCATCTCAAATCAAACCAAGCAGTTTTTCAAAGCAAAGCAAGGCGATTTCAGCCCATCGAATCTATCACTCCTTTAAAATCAGACCGCAATGTTGGATATACATATATATATGCATGAACCATGTTCCGATGAAATACCAAGTTGGGTCCCTTGCCGATTGATTTCTGCAGGCAATAATCGCGCTGCAACCCGTGCACATACCTTTACCCTTCAAAATACAGTACAATAAAACTATGTGAGGCTTTTTATCGCCAACTTTTTCCAAACTTCTGTCCTTCCTTCCGCTCAAAATCTGCGAAAGCTCAGGAGTGGCGTCAGTATATCCGCGACTCCTCTCATTTTCTAATCCTTTCCCTATCTCCATCCTAGCATGCATCAGAAGGTATCCCCTGAGATTAGCTTAAAATAAAAACTGTGGTCTAAAACATGGAATAAGTAGGCCTTCGTAATTGAACAGCGTCGATGTGGTCATAAAGGTACACTAATATACCTACCCCAAAAGTTAATAAAGAATTCAGAAACTCAAGTCTTTTCACAAACAATCAAGAGAACAATAAGGAGAGAATTTCTGATTACAGAAATTATATCAAGACTTCTTAAGTTAAAAAGGAATCTGAGAGTTAGATTTTTCTAATAGGCCTAATTGGTTCCGTTTCAATAATATAATATTCAATATATAATTTCATTTTTTCGTATCCAGCTAATTAAATAATTAAGAAAGTTTTTACGTTCAGCCATAATTTTCTTCCTACATCTTGTGGAGTACCACAAGGATCTATTCTTAGTACTCTGCTCTTCACTCTTTACATTAATGTGTTCAGGATTCACAAGAATCCTGATATTATGATATTGGCAATATTAGCCAAATTGCATGTCAACACATGTACCTTGCTGACCTAAAGAAAAGAAGAAACAAATCACGCCGAAATTGTAACATTTTCACAGTAAAACAAGCCAGAAACAACTGTACATGGGAGTATACTGCGCATCTGCACTTGGTAAGTCGACATGAACATCTATTTTTTTTTGTTTTTTTACAAAAAAAAATTGTTTGAGTAGCAACAAATTCCAGTTTGAATAGAATTAATTTACAACAATTTTTTTATTCTTTTTCTTTTATATACAGGGTGTTCCGGAAATGTCTTTAATCCTTTAAGGGGATGAAAGTAGAGGTCATTTGGGTCAAAAATGTCCATATACTTTTATATCAAACTCCGCTTGATTTTCGAGAAAATCGATAATATCGATTTTCGAGGTTTTGCATACCTCTTCGGAGTAATTTCGTTATAAATTCTATGGTAATTAATGGATTGTGATGATTTAAAAGAACACATATTGGCCTTTCTAAGAATGCATAACAAGTTATAACTGTGACTTCAGTTATTACAAAAAAAAAACAGTTTTCTCTATGATTTTTCATTTCACCATCATTTTTGTTGCGCTTCAGTGTACATTTATTCGAAATATCACCATTGCACGAACTTGGCAAAACTATAAAAAAATTTGCGCATTATGTCCCCTTTCTAAAATGACCTCTCTAAGTGCTATCAACAATAACAATCAAAAGCTATAAGCAAACATTTGGAAGATGTGCCCATCGAGGTAATCTTCAGTTTTTTCGTAGGATTCTATCTCATCCTACAGTTTTTAACCTACGACAACCATTTATATGTCATTGTACGGGGGAATCTTAACTGGCTATTAAATAGGGTACTTTTCGATTTCGAATTTCGAAAACGGAGGGGGTAATTTCGAAAAACCACTTTTTTACCAAACTTGATATTTACGTAGATTTCGTTATTCCGCATCTTTTAGTGCTATTCATTTTTATGAGAGGAGCAAGCTCTGGGAGGGGCGGGGGTTCAAACTTTCAACTTTAAGCGGCTATATTTTCTCAACCAAGCATTGTTCTAGCAAGTAAGTCCAAAATTCATAAATGGAAAAGACATTTTTGGTGTACATTGTTTTTATTCAAATATAGCAGCTTAAAGTTGAAACTTTGAACCCCCGCCCCTCCCGCAAAAATGAATAGCACTAAAAGATGCGGAATAACAAAATCTACGTAAATATCAAGTTTGGTAAAAAAGCGTTTTTTCGAAATTACCCCCTCCATTTTCTACCAGTATTTCTTCATTGTTATATTTAATTGAAATTAGTCAATCCAAGAAACTCGACCGCGCACGCTACTTCCAGGTTTCTTCTTGTAAATATTTTGATTAAGATGCGGATAATATTTCTTTGATTTTTTCTATTATTTTTATTTAGTTTTTAATTGTTTAATTTTTAGTTTTTCTGCATTCCAGATTCACACCGGGAGTGGTGGATTTTACCCAAATGTATTCTATGTAGTTCCGATGAAAAACTTATATTATTAGTAGCTCTGGTTGAAGAAAAACAGAGAAAAGTGATTGAGTATCGATTTACGAATATTTTAGACTGCCAAAAGCCTTATTTAACGAATTGCACCAACTTATTGCGGCTATTTGCCGGCATCGGCAAAATTAAGTTCTTAGCGGGTGTCACACCGGGAGCGGCACGGCGCTGCCGCTGGGCGATTTCTCTTACCAAATTAAATCTATAAATCACACCGGGAGCGACGCGGCGTGGTAAAATAGTGGTCGCGCGGCGATTTTAGAGATTACTCAAAAACATTATTTTGCTGCTTACGCTGACGGCAAAATTTCTTTTTCATTCGAAATAAGTCCGCACAAATCGTTAAATGAGACTTTTCGCATTCTAAAGTATTCGTAATCGAACCTTATTACTTTTCTCTATTTTTCTTCAACCCAGAGCTACTAATAACAGAACTTCTTCATCGGAATTACTTCCGGTGTGACTTATAGATTTAATTTTGCAAGAGAAATCGCACAGCGGCAACTTCAAAACGCCGTGCCGCTCCCTGTGTGCCACCCAGAATACAACAAGAGACGAAAATCTGTATATTAACATTTAAATTAATATGGTTTATTCCGGGTAAACTTTATACTTGTTCATGAAGGCTATTTTTGGATTTGTTGTTCCATCACACAGCCCATTTGATTTTGGTTGGGTTAAGTTTCAAGTCTTGATTTTGACTCATCAACAGGTACCAAATAGGAAAATTGAGTGACTTGAAAAAACAAATAAAAATAGCAAAATGGAAAGAAATGACAAAATGGAAAAATTGAGAAAAAAAAATAGAAAAACCGTTTACTGGAAAAAGTTGGACAACAGATTAATTCGAAATTCATTAAAATTGTGTGGGCTTTTGGTGCTGTATCGAAAAATTCATAAATGGCCTTCATGAACAAATATTAATAATTAGATTCATTTAAAAGTGCAGGACATTTAATTAGTTTCAAACAGGATGAAAATATGACTGGGCCAATGATAGTGTGGGATCTGAGCTCAAGCGAAGGGGGTTGCCGCTTGATATTATTACATTCACTTAAATCTACTAAAAAATTAAAATATTTAAAAAAAATATATCAAATTAAAGTCCGGCTGTAAGTTCACTTTAAAGGAAGTTCAGTGCTCCCACTGTGTTTTTGCTTCCCCTTATCCCTGAAAAGAAGAAGAAGAGAATCCATAATTAAATTCGTGAACAAATTTTGGATTTTTGGGAGTATACTGATATGTTTGGGGGCACACAGCATTTGCAGCAAAATGGGGGTGCTGCTGTGTGAAAGTTGCATTGTGAACGCTGCAGTGTGTAAGCAGCGCCGGGCATAAAACCAAATGCCTGTGTAAAAAAAATGAATCGCTATAGCGTGTAGCTGCAATATGTATGCTGCAGTGTATAAGGCTGCAGTGTGAAAGCAGAAGTAAATTTCTGCAAAAGGAGTAAATTCCTCCTCAGGTGAAGGTTGGAAATGAAGCAGAAGTAGATTTCTGCAACAGGAGTAAATTCCTGCCCACGTAAAGGGTAGAAGTGAAGGAGAAGTAAATTTCTGCTCAGGTGAAGAATGGAAATCAAGCAGAAGTAGATTTGTGCAACAGGAGTAAATTCCTCCTCAGGAGAAGGATGGAAATGAAGCAGAAGTAGATTTGTGCAACAGGAGTAAATTTCTGCTCAGGTGAAGAATGGAAATCAAGCAGAAGTAGATTTGTGCAACAGGAGTAAATTCCTCCTCAGGAGAAGGATGGAAATGAAGCAGAAGTAGATTTGTGCAACAGGAGTAAATTCCTGCTCAGGTGAAGGATGGAGGTTTCACAGAATTTAATTTCTCTATAATGAAAGCACAATTAGGTTTTGGATATTTGGGGAGCTCAGAGTAAATTTTGATCTTTCCAGATTAAATTCTGAAATGAGAATGGGTGATTCTGCAATCAGTGAAAGTCTTTCACACGCGTTTAACGAAACAAACGAATTACGACGAAATTTATTTTAAACCGAACCGATATCTCGGGATATTTGAATAGTTTTTACGTACAGGCTTTAATTTTGGCCTAGCATTCACTACTGCCTTTAACACATTTTACACTTTACTTGTTTGAATAATTATTATCTTTAGATTACGCGATGTCGGATAATTATTAACAGCTTGTTGCGTGACGGAAAACTATGTTCTTGTAAATGTTGTTGTTGTTGTGGTTGTTAAGATGTGATGGGTGATTCTGATTCTTTTTATAGCCGCTGTAAACCACTACGTCTCTGCTTCATGATTGAATTGCCCTGGCAACGTTGATTTCATGGTTTCATTTCATCCCATTTTGATTGTACCATGGACAGCATGGATGTTGATGTCACTCAATGGCATTTCAGAATGTAAATAATTTGGAGGGAAGTGGATGTTGAAATGATAAGTTTTTTATGCATTTTATTTATTTATTATTACTATTTTGACAGTTTTTAGATAGACGAGTACGGATTGTTTCCTTAAACGTTCGATTATGTTTGGGTGGAGTTGTTACAGCCGTCAAGTTGATATAGGAAGCTGTCAATTGGGATTCCTTTTTGGATAAGTATTGAACTTTTTCAGAATTAGATACTTTGTGTTACTTTTTTTTTTTTTTGATTTTCAGGACCACACATTGGGGAGGAATTTGCATCGAGGGATAGAGTGATTTTGATGTGACCTGAACGGATAGAACTCTGAGGTTAACCCTAAATCTAAGAATTATACTAGTCTGGGGTAAATGAATCATTAATTTCTCAGATAAGGAAGCTCCTGAAAAGCTTGAAAATAGGATGGAAGAAGTAGATTAGTAGTATGTGTTAAAAAAAAATATATATAGTTTACAAAATCAAACGTCTTGGAAAAACCAAGCAATATTAACGCGATGACGTCAATATTATATCTTTACCTAAAGAACCACAAAAATAAAATTTAAACAAATTATTGAAAAAAAAACTCTATAACGTGATAGTCCTGTTCCTACCGGGCCTAAAGCTTATTATCATGTTGAATCTAAATTTGTAAATGTGACAGACATCTCGATCATATAGTAACATATAACTCAGCTAATTTTACACCGCATGACATTGCTTTCCAATCATCAATATTACAAATGCTAAAAAATCACAACAACATATCAAAAGACGTAAGAGTGGTAAAAGTTTTCGAATCTCAAAAAATAACGAAATAAATATAATGCTATACTTGAGGTAAATAAATTAAATTTTGATAAAATATTAATTGAAGGTAAATTAAATATGGGATGGGATAAATGCATAGTGTACGGTAGTCTAAATGTGAAAAGGTGTTTCAATTGCTGGGGATTTAACCATGAAGCTAGAAAGTGCACAAGTAAGAAAGTATGCCCCAAATGTGCAGAGGAACACGAAGCAAAAGATTGCCGAAGTAATCAAGCAAAGTGTATAAATTGTATTTCTGCAAACAATAGGCTAAAACTGGAATTGGACACTAATCATGAAGCAAGAGATAAGCAATGTATAGTATATAAACGAAAATTGGCTGTAGAAAAGCAACAGACCGATTACTAGCAATTAAAGAATATTAATTGTCAATATAAATATATAAAACTAAAATCTTTTAATATACAGAGACTAATTAATAGAATTAGAACAAATTGTGATGAATGCGGAATATGACTTTGTGCTTATTTCGGAGACGCATCTATTGAAGGAAGTGGGTGATAATGAAGTAGCATTGAAAGGTTATTGTATTCTTAGATGTGATAGTATATCTAGTCATACTGGTGGAGTTGTTATTTATGTTAGGAATGATTGGAAATATGATGTTCTTAGTAGTGTTGCAATAAATAAAGATCTTTGGTGCTTAACTGTAAGATTAATAAATGGTAAAACGGAGATTATAGTGACAGTAATAATTGTAAATTAATTATCGATTTCCCGGCTCGAATTACACAACATTCGCAAACACTTATTGATTATATAATCACAAATAATAAAAACATTAAAGTGTCAGTTAATAACAATTTAAAAATATCAGATCATCAAACTATTGAAATTATAGTGCCTGTGTGTAGTGATGTAATAAAAAACAATATCACCTTTGTCTAAAATTTTAGTATATAATACAACTCGCTTTAGCAAGGCCCTTGATCAAAATAATTCCCTAGTTACTTAATTAAAAAAAGCAATCGAATCAATGACAGTAAGAAAGCCCGCGAAATGGGTAGCAAATTCATGGTTTACGTCGGATTTAAGTAAAATGAAGAAATATAAAGTAAGGTTGTTTGAAAAAGTAAAATTTCTGGGGAAGGAAGAAGATTGTGAGCGTTATAAATCTATAAGCAATATATACAGGGCCAAAATAAAGAAAGCTAAGAGTAATTTCATTAAATCAAAAATCGCAAATTCGTGGGACCAAAAATCAATGTGGAAAACCATAAAATTTTTAGTAGTGAAAGACACCAGAGAGGAAGTTAACATAGTCGAATTTTCGGATGGTCATTACGAGGATAGTGCAATGGTGGCTAATAAGTTAAATGATTACTTTATAGATAGTTTAAATGTAATTATTGGCTCTATAGATATGGTGGCATACGTGAACTTGATAGACCCTGTTTTTACCCAATTAGTATTTAAACCTATAAATTCGAAGGATTTAATTGAAGTGTTGAATGCGAATTAGTAAGAAGCGTGATTACTACGGAGTAAGTTCAAGAATGATTCGGGATAAGATTGATGTTTTGGGTCCTATGCTGCTAAATATAATAAATAAATCGATAGAAACAGGAAAATTTCCTGATTCATGGAAGGAATCAGTGATAGTTCCGGTAAAAAAGGTTCCCAGAAGTAATAGGTGTGAAAACTTTAGACCGGTAAATATGTTACATACCTGCGAAAAAATTATGGAAAAGGTGGTCCAAATGCAATTGGCAGATTATGTGGAGAAAACTAAAATCTTGGTGGAGTATCAATCGGGCTTTCGGGGTAAGCATTCATGCGAGGCCGCTTTGAATTGGGTTTTAACTGAGTGGGAAGCTGGCAATAGATCAAGGCAAAAAGCTAGAGCAATATGGTATCAATGGTACAGAGCTACAGTGGTTCACATCGTTCTTGACTGGTAGAGCGCAAGCAACTAAAATTAGTAGTATATATTCGAACAGTAGAGATGTAACGGTTGGTGTTCCTCAAGGGTCCATTCTAGCAACACTGTTGTTCATATTATATATTAATGAAATGGGAAAAGTAATAAAGTATACAGAACTTAGACTATTTGCTGATGATGCGCTAATATTTATAACGGGAGTGAATGTTCAAGAATGTGTAAATAAGCTAAAAGAGGACTTAACGCAAATTTGTGAGTGGTTAAAGATGAACAGGATGAAATTAAATATAGATCAAACGAAGTGCATGTGTATTAAACAACAACAAAAATATTGAACTAGTCAAGGAAATAAAGTATCTAGGGGTAGTTATAGATTGTAAATTAAAATTTAATAAATTTATAGATTATATTTGTAAAAAAGTGGCAAAAAAGATCTCATTCTTCAGGAGAATCTGAAACAATATTTCGACAATTAGTGCTATAAAGGTATACAATATAATAATCAAACCTCATTACGAATATTTTGCTGCGATAATTTTTATGGTATCTAAAGAAGATCTCAATAGGTTACAAAAGTAACAAAATAGGGAAATGCGAATAATACTTCGATGTAATAAAATAACACCAAGGCAACATATGCTGGATGCGCTAAAATGGTTAAGTGTAAGACAACGGGTGTGTTTGAGTGTGCTAGTTACTATATTTAAAATTAAGAATAATATGCTTCCAGGATATTTGTGTAGTTATATTAGATATGTCAATGAAGCACAGCCATATTCGTTAAGAAATAATGATAGGTTTAGGTTAAGTAAATTCAAAAATACAAATACGAAAAATATGATAATGTATAAGGGTTTGCAAATGTATAATGAAATGCCAATAGAGATAAGGAATGAGACTGAATTAAGAAGATTTAAGAAGAATATAATTGAATATATAAAAATAAATGTTCCTATTGTATAGAAGTTTAGGTTAGATTATAAGCTATGGTTATAAAGCATGTATTTATTGCTGTGAAAAAAAGCACTACTACTACTAATTTGCATATTTATTCAGAAAAGTCTCACTACATTAAATTACATTATTTATTGAGGATCATTGCAATTCACAATTCATCTGCACGAGGTAAAGCTAATATTAATTGATCTTGGAATGTTAATCTAAATCGCAATATGAATTCAAAATCTGCAATTTTGCGTTTTAAAAATATTATGGAATGGTCGAATGTTCACAATGGGTGACGATATCGCGATGTAACTATGTAAATAATGCATTGTGCATTCACCCAACTTTTGTTGATCGCTCGGACTCATTTGCGGAGATTGTATATTATATGCAATGCATACTAATTGAAATTTTTATTAACCACCAGTATAATGTTGTATAAGTCGCTTCACATATCGAATGCTAATGCTTTCACCATTGAATTATTTGTGATGATTTTAACAGATTTTTACTCACCTCCAGGTTCAACCGCAGGAAACTTTTAAAGATATAATTTTAAGTTCTTTGATTTAGATACTGTTAATAACGGTGTGCCAATGCATTTTACTTCTACCTAATTCATGTTGTTCAACTTTCAATTTTTCTTAATCAATTCTCTCTTCCCAAGTTTTTCAAGAATAGTTTAATATTTTTATTACATGATCTAGGAGAAATAGATGCTAAATATATAAAAAAAAATTGTTTTTACCCCGATTTTACTAGCATTTACCACAACAACATCAGATATGCTGAGGCGGGGGTGGATCGAATCTTTTTCGTTGATATCTGATCAATGATCTTTACTCTTTAGTGAACCGAAAATTCTTTTAATAGATATGTGCGTACCATTTAAAAGGAGGCTTAGCACATCAATGCAACCTGTCATTGATTTAAAGTGGAAAGTTAAAAATCTAATTTCTGAACGTAATTTGGGCAATAGAAGATGGAAACGTCTTAGAATCCCTTAATACTAGAACATTTTTAGAATTCTACGCAATTAAGAATACCACAAAATCCGTAAATTGAAAATATATTTCCATAGATGAACTTTTAATGTGAAGTTTACATAAAAAAAAAAAAGGTTGGATGGTTTTAGAATCTCTCCTAAGACCTTTTCTAAGTAAATCTAAGTCTTTTAATAAATTACTAAGAATTTAACCCTTAACTAGCTACCACCTGTCTCTCAGACACCAGCGACATTATTATTGTGAATTTTTCGGCGAGCACGCTTTGGTCGCTTGCGTGCGTCTATGTCAGTGCTATCGTTTGGAAAATTGCAAGAGCAGTAGAATTTCGGAAAAAAACGGAGTACACGACTAACGAAAATTAATGAATTCAAATTAATTAGAATGGAATGCAGAAATCATATTAATGTGAATAAAACCCATTTTCATTAATTTGATTCATATTTGGATTTTTAAATAAATCTTTATATGTCTGGTATTATTGCATTATTTATATTTTTTTTTTTTTTATATAGAAACAACTGGTTTTTATTTTAAGATTTTCCCATGAATTTTTTTTTTTTTTCAGCAATAAGAATTTCTTAAGTTCAGTTAACAGCTGTTGATTTAAAAGATTCATTAATTAACAGCTTTGATTCAGGTAATCATACTTGTATGAAGTAAAAGGTTCTGTCATGAAAAGCTATTCTTGAGAAAAGCATGCTTGCATAAAGCAAATTAATACAGGTGTATACTATTAAAATACATAAACTTTATCATTAGTTTAATTATTTAATTATTGAAAACTTTTGAGTTTTCAAAATGTTAGTAAGGATTTTAATACAGTCATAATATAAAATTGTATTGATAACTTCAGTCGCCTTAGTTTTTCTGTATTTCAAATCTTTTACAATATTTGAATCAGTAATGCACAGAAATAATTCTGGTAGAGCAAAATGCAGAAAATTAATTTATTTTGATTTTTGCATGTCCGTTCGTCCGCCCTGTCCGTCCGTCTGTCCGTCCATCCTCACGATGATTCAAGAACGCATGTATTTAGAGAGCTGAAATTTGGCCTTTAAAAGAAACGTAAAATTAAGTTCCTTCGTAGGTTGCCATGCAAAAATGTCGTTTTTCACTATGTATATTTGGACATTGCCTGAGAAGGCGTCGACGTAGAGCGCTGATATTTTGTACATAGTGTTTTCATAAAAATAGTAAATATGATTTCAAAAATAGACTAAATCGGGTAACCCCTTCTTGGTGTTGCCACATACAAATTTAGGATTTTTACGTATACTGTGAAAACGATCCTATTTGGTTTTCACGTACTGAAAACTTCTTCAGAATATGAAATCCTATAAAATTGGATATAATAATTTTTTCTGTCCGATGAACCGTTCTAGAAATATTTGCGAAAAACCACTTCAAAAATCAAACTTGCACGAAATTACATACGAGAATTCATCTACTAGGGTATCATAAGAATTCGTCTTAGACCAAGTCGAGCTTTTTTACTTGTTTGCAATAACTTTAAAACATATTTTACAAAATCCTCTGTTATTTATAAGGCTGCGTGAATACAGAGCAAAATTTTTGAACACACTTAGTTTGTTTATTGTGCGTATACCTTTTGTTGGCGACAAAACAGCTTCTTTAAGGCCAAAACACAGTGAGAGCGACACAACAATGTTGGCAACTTAGTTAGCAACAATGTCGCATTTAAAACACAGTGTATGCGACTCGACAAATGTTTTTGACAGCAGTCACTGTTTTATTTATTGTAAAAGAAATGGAAACAAGGAAAGAACTAAGAAAAATCTTTAGTATAGCTTATGCGGCTTTCTTAAAATTGTAAAAGCATAAAGAAAAAGCTAAAAAAAAGAAGATGAGATTGCCATACAAGGGATGACATTTATCGTACAGCATAACTTTTTCCCCATTTTTCTCTATAAATTCCTCCTCAAAACTCATAATTTCTCAAACTAATTAAACAAATTAATTTTATTAAAGTTTTTAATAACTAGTTTATTTACTAACAATCTTTCAATTTGCTATTCTTTATAAAAATAACCAAATCCACATAACATGAATGTCAATTATTCACTGTCCACACAGAAATGTCAATTATGTTGCCGACTAATTTAGAGATTTTCCCAAACTTTTTGTTGGCAACTTGTCGAGTCGCTCTCATTGTGTTAAGTATATGGGACTTCCATATATTCGAATCTTTGACAGCAACCAATTTACGGCGACTTTGTTGTGTCGCTCTCACTGTGTTTTGGCCTTTAGAATTTCCAAGAATGGTTTCTTGACATATCCGCCCGTCGTGCTCTAAATCTATCGTTATACTAGAAATTGTGTTTTTTCTTTATTATTTTTGTGTGTGTTGAATTTCTAGAACATGTTCTAGATTGCCTTTGATCTTCGGATACATTGGCCATATTTATATTGCTTGTACCACAACCACTACATATAGAAACTTTAATACTGTCATCTGGACATACATTTTGGATGTCTTGATACTTACTTCTTCAATAGCGAAAATGATTTTGATCACATTAGATTTTTACTCTGAACTTCACAGTACTGTATGAGGTTCTGTTTACCCCGGAAAATACGTAACAGTTAGTAAACTATATATATGAAAGAACGTTGAGGTCATTATAAATAATGGTCGATACTCATTAGGGTCAATCCACAGAGACATGACCTCTGGGTTATTTTAGAGATAAGGGAAAATTATAAAAATAGATGGCTTTTAGAAGAAGAAAAAAATTACGCATGTTAAATATATCCTTTTCCCTTGAATATCTTCAAATGTATTCCTTTAATTTTTCCTTGCTTTATTTTTAAATTAATGCTCATAATGTTCTTATTAAATGGTTAAATTTTTAAATTGGGATCTCAATGGGTTTGGAGACGAAAAGTTTTTGTTGTTTGAGGTCTCGTTTTTTGGGAAAAATGTAATACAAATCTATTTTGTTATCCTTGATCCAATTGGGATTTTTCACCAAGATCATAATTTTTTGTCTTCTCAAATGTGACCCATTAGCAATCCAATAAAAAATGATCTCGCCCCAAAAATCAGCTTTACTGATGAAATATTTCCATATTTTTTCACAAAGCAAGACAATTTTAATCGCCGTCCCTAAAATTTTCCACAGAGATGGTATAAGCTGTAAGTTCCTTGAATTTTATTTTTTTTTTGAAAATTGGGAACTATTCATTCAATTCACAAATTTTGTATTGTTTGTATTGTTTTATAAACAACGGATTTTTTTTGGAAAGGTTATTTTCAGGAATACACCGATCGTTTTGTTGAAATGTATTTAATTTACTAAAACATTACTCGACGTTTCGGGCCAAGTGCGGCCCTTCTTCAGGAGCTTTATATACATATAATATTAACATATGAGTTCAAGTTTTTTTAAAAAATTCTAAATGTAAATATTTTAAATACCTTATGTCTGTCTACGGCGCGTATAAATAGCTCTTAAAGATAATAATAAATAACACATAAGCAACATGGAAAATAAAATAAAGTAAAAAAAAAAGTTTTATAAACGATAAAGAAAACGTTTTCTGGACTAGAATAGAATCAGAGAAGTACCAAACCAACTTTTCAACCGGACTTAATACTAAAATGTACTACGAATGCGTAGTTTAAATGAAGGTGAATAAAACTTTTAGATTATTTTTAACAACATACATATATAGGAGTTTTAAGTATGAAGAAATTAACAGCGGAGTACTTTTATAAAAGGAGTAGTACCGGAGTACGCTATTAGTTTTCGGAGTACAAACGACAGCACTGGTCTATGTACCTTCCCATTCATCAGTGTCAGTGCCGCGATAGACGTTGTCGAGATCGTATGTGCCCGCGTTGGCCCTTGGTGAGTGTAAAACTATCGATATACGTCTGCCTGGCGGGTGGTAGGTGGTTACGTTATTTTTTCATATTGATTTCATTTTATCATTCTAGTGTAAAATGGCGGCTAATGATGAAATTTTTGTGAGGTGGTTAGAAGAAGATCTATCAGACGAGGATGAGTTACCAAATGAAATTTGCAGTGATATAGAAACCGATATTGGAGACGACCACGCGCTGAAAGAGAGTTGCGAATCAGGATCATCTGAAAATGAGGAAGTGAGGAAGAATCGCCTTTAATGGGTGGAAACGCCAATCTTCAGGCACAAAAAACGCCTTCAGTATTATCAGTGCAATCTTCATCAGATGAAGATGTTCAATTGGCAGCGATGCGGTTCCGACGTAGAAAGAAGAATTATTTCGGTAAGAATCGCTTTCGTTGGTCGTCTGAGCCTCAGGTCTACCGCTCAAGAACGTTACAACATAATATTGTGCAGGAAAGAGAGGGTTGACAGTCAGAGTACAGGAACGTTATAGATGCTGCTTCTATCCCAATAGACATCTGGAGTCTTTTTTTTTTACTGACGAAATGCTTGAAAAAATTGCGCAACATACTAACGAGAAGATACGAGAAATTATGCCAAAGTACAAAAAGTAAACTTGTGCTCATGATATGGACCTGGTAGAATTAAAAGCATTTATCGGATTATTGTTTTACACAGCCATATTCAAAGACAATCATGAATACTATTCGTCATGGTATAGTACGGATGGCAGTGGCAGAGAAATATACCATTGCATCATGAGCAAAAACAGATTTGAAGTTCTACTGAAGACTATTCGTTTTGATGATGCTTCGACAAGAGCAACACGGAGAGAAACCGATACATCTGCGCTTATTTCGCAGATTTTTAACTGCTTCATCAAACAGTGTCAAGACGTTTATTCGATTGGGAACTATGCGTGCATCGATGAAATGTTATTAGCTTTTAGGGGTAGGTGCAGATTTAAGATGTATACATGCCAAAGAAACCGGCAAAATACGGCATAAAAATATTGTGTCTTACAGATGCAAGGACTGGATACCTTGTTGATGCCTATATTTACTTAGGCAAAAATTCCGAAGGGCTTAATTTGCCTGCAGAATATAAACGACTGAAGAAACCCACACAGGCAGTGATGCGACTCATTTCTTCGATTGAAGGATTGAACAGAAACGTAACTACCGATAATTGGTTTACTTCTATAGAGCTTGTAGATTTGCTGAAAGAGAAACAGCTGACACTGGTTGGCACATTGAGAAAAAACCAGAATTCCTACCCGCTCGTCACCGAAAAGTTGACTCAACTGTCTTTGGTTTCACCAAAGACATAACAATATCATCGTTTGTGTCAAAGCTAAATAAAGCAGTCATCACTGTTTCAAGCATGCACTATACGCCAGATGTTGATGAAAGCACCAGGAAACCAGAAATTATATTATTTTATAACCATACCAAAATCGGTGTTGATTTACTGGATCAAAGGTGCTCTAATTATTCGACGGGTTGGAGAACACGTAGGTGGCCGCTTGCCATATTTTACAGGTTACTCGACATATCAGCCTCGAATACGTAAGTTTATCCACCGAAGCACAGAGGACAGAAAGAAGGTTCCAGTTTATAAAGAGACTGGCTGAACAACTCACTAGACCATATATGGAGCGCCGGGAAAATAATGTGCATATTCAGCGGGACATCAGAATCAGAGTCTTCGCCGGATCCTGAAACTCAATGAGGAGAAAATTCCAGCAGTGGCAGGAAGTAGTAACTCTGATGTAGACAAGCTAGAAATACGTAAGACTTGCTCTACTTGCGATCCGAACCTGGACCCAGTATCTGTGTTTTAAATGTAAAGCACAAATATGCCTCGAATGCTCAGACAAGTTGTGCATTCACTGCAGCGAAAAACTGTAAGTTGAGTGGTTGCAATCTTATAAAAATAACAATTTAAGTATGTGTTCAAATGAAGTTCCTTTTATGTTTGGTGATTACTGAATTTATGAAAATTAGTATAGAAAAGTTTATAATTTAAGTTTCTGTAGATGTGGATCTCATTTCTTAACATACTTATTTTATTTTTGATGAAATTAAGAGTATATGAAGATATATCATTTATTACAGAAGTAGTGTTAGTTAGTCTCCCTGACGGGTGGTAGGTGGTTACGTGACGCAAACTGGTGGTAGGTGGTTAAGGGTTAAATGAATTAAATCCTGAGTTTACTCATTTAACCTTCCATCATATTTTGACCAATGAATTGAGCAAAGATTTATTAATTTTACACGAGATGATTCAAATGATTTCATTTATAAATGTAACCGAGATCGCAGTTTATACAACATTTATGGGCATTATTAAATCTAGTGCCATGAAAATAGATCATATTCACCTGACGTTTATAAAGATTATAATTTCACACTAAACACAATTCATCCATTCTTGGATACGCAATTTCAAAAGTTTATCAAAGCTAACTAACCAAAGTTGATTTATGACCAGGTAGCAATTTCTTCAATTTTTGGTGACTGAAGGTGATGGGTAGTTTTATAAGGGGTATATAATGGTTACTCGGTTATAATATAAGAATTTCAGTGGTTACATAAGAGTTTTATAATACTACCAATTGGTGAAGTAGTTATATTAGAGTTTTTTAGGTTACTAATGGTTATCGCGGAAGTAAGTTACTAATAGTTTTATAAGTTGGTGATGGAAATGTTTCCATCACCAGTCTATATAACTTAGAGTAACCATTACTAGAAGGTATATAAGAAAGTTTTATAACTTATTGGTAATAAGTTTTTATTGCGGTATCCATGGTTACCCTTATATAACTCGATAACATTCAGTAATTTAGGTGACCTTAATAAAAATAGGGAACTTTCGGTAATACATATACCCACTATAAAATATCGTAAAATTGTTGGTGGCCTAACTACAACAACAACAAATTACAACAAATTACTTTTAGTGTCGAATGGAGCCATTATAAAACTGTTTTTATTTATATAACATAATATAACCAAAGGGTATATAAGAACACTAACGTCTGTTTTTTGTGACTATAAGATATATAGCATTACCAAAGGTTACATATTATTACTAAAGGGTACATAAGGACCATTTTCGAAGCATGGTAGTGTCTCTAGTTTATATAATAATTCTAGAAGTTTTATAAGGGTCATTCAGTTTATATAAAACTTCTTCACGTTTTATAATGGTCATTTGTTCATTTAAGTACAAGCCGCCATTTTTTCATCTGTCCATTACAGATAAAAAAGAAAATGTCGGTTAAGCCAATTTTTTAAATTGCAGATATATGGCTTCCGTTTTATTTTTATATGAAGAAAATACATCTTTTATGTACATAAAATTTCTAAAGTATGTTATGTAGTTTTTCTGAATTAATGTCACATAAGTGAAAATCTTAAATTTTGTCATATTTAATTAAAATTATTAAAAATTGCTTATTTTTGGAGTGGTCTGTATTTTATAGAAGTATCTATGATAATATTCACAGTAAAACTTCAATTGCAGCTGAATTTCACCACATATATGCCGAAAGATTGTACTTCTAAAATGTAAAAATATTAAACCTCTTAGATTATAAAAATGCAATACAAAAAAAAATCGAAATTCTATGTCAAGATAGGTTTCGTAAATATTTTCATATTATTGTTTTATAAAGGTAACAAAAAATAATTTCGCTAACATTTCAATCACTGAAAGTAATCAGTCTGAGAATTCCAAGCGTTGTGGAAACGTTACCATCACCGTTATAAACAAAGTTTATAAAGGTAACCGAAACATTACCGTAACCACTCCTATGATCAAAATAAATTAATCGAAAGCACCATAAAGGGTAGTATAAGAAGTTATATTAAGGTAACCAGAATATTTTTGTTACTCAGTTTATAAAACTTTTAGTTATATAACGTTACCTAAATCAAGTCACGGTAACCTTTATATAATCCTCCATTTAAGCTCTATAAGGGGTTTATAGTGGTTACAAAGAGGTTTCGAGTACTTGTCTATATAACTCAAGTTATATAATTTGGTAATGGAAACCTTACGGTTACTACTATATAAACAAAATTGTTTCTTGGGAGACGAGCTTAGCTAAATCAACTAATATCAATAATATTTCCTAACCAATATGATTCGTAAGCTGAAAATCAACTGATATTATGTAATGATTAAACAAATTCATTGACTTAAAGTTACTAATTTTTTGTCCAGTTTTGGAGCTCTAATACATAAATACAGTATCACTTCAGTAAGAAAATTTTAAAGCTACTTTTCATTTAATAACTTATCATTGTTTTCTATCCGGTGAACTATTTGAACTCTTAAGCTAGAAAAAATATCAACAAAATTACGCGATATGCGCAAATTAGCAATTAACGGGATTCATAATGAAAATCTTTTGGGGTCACTCTGGGCACTTGAAGCAAGAACTGCGAGAAGATAAAGATTGAATCTATTTTCATTTAATCACAGAGAACTGAACAGATATAATAACAATAATATTTCTGGGAATTAGTATAAAAAATTATAACCAGACTATCAAAAAATCAAGATAGTATTACTACATAACTAGAAATATTTTATTAATTAGTATCAAATTGAAAATTTCGTGAACAAAGTGACTTATATAGAGACTTGTAATTAAGAGCATTGCAAAACAACTGAAGCTCTCTGGAGTTACAAAAGATAAATGCATTAAAAGTGTAGGTGAATACATTTCTTCCGTAATGAGAAAAAAAAACAGTTTTGTATACCCTTAATGATGATGAAGTTATAGCATATACGAAGTTTTTTCATCTGTCTGACCGCAATAACATGTTGACGAAACGCGAGTTTAAATTTTGTACACAGTAATTTTACACAAAAATAATTTGAGCTTTGAATATGAACAAAATCAGACAACTCCTTCATAGTACTGCCATAGAGGATAAATTTTGGTTTTTAACGCCTATTTTAAATAATATTAAGGACGCCTTGATAGAAGCTTGTTTAATTTTTCACAAAATATTTAAAATACATTAACTGAAATAGATAACAAACAGTAGCTATGTTTTAGTAGAAATAGATTGTGCATGGTTAAGTCCAGATCTTTCAGTCAGAAATTGAATTAAACTTGAACATTTATTCGTAGTAAATTCAATATTGATAAAGTTCAATTTTTCGGCATATAATCATATTGTTTTACTTTGAAGTATTCCAGATATCTACATACTTTTCTTGTAATATAATATATCTAATATGTACTCCAATAAAAAAAAAAGATAACTTTAACCTAACCGAAACCCTAAAAGTAAAAAATAAAGCCCAAACAGTAGTTCAATCTCTCCAAACCATTGATAAAAATCTTTTTTGTATAACTTGCGAAGAAGATTTGTAATCCCACAAATGAGAAAAACTTTACTAAAGAGAATAAAATTAACTAAATTTGCAAAAAAATGTCCTGTAGAAAAAAAAAGGAAACCTAGATAATATTCAAAAACTCTTTAAGACTGCGGATAAACATATTTATCGCCCTAAAAGTCACAAAATAAACACAAAACAGTGCCATGAATAGTAACGTCGCAATAGGAACAAACGAAAAAAAGAACTGAAAATGAAAATATGAAACAGAAGCAAAGAAAAAAATGTAATAAGCCAGAAAGAAAGAGACAACAGAATGGACATCTCTTAAACAATAATTTATAACCTATTTTAAACGTTGTATATCAAAAATTCATAGCAATTAAAATATATACAGGGTGATACAAAAATGTTCTTCACAAATCATATGGCTCATGGAAGCAGGTGGTTAAAATAGGAAAACTGTAAAAACCTCAAGAAAGGGGAATGCTCACTTTTCAAACAAGTTTTAACTTGAGCTACTTTGGGTGAAAACCTGGATATTTCTACTTCTCGTGAGTTGGTGAGTCGTGGAAAATGACTTCCTATGTGAAAATTGTCCACAACAGAAACACTAATAGCATTGGAAGGAAAAACTGCAAAAATATATGCGAAATGTAGTAGCTGGGGTGTATGTGCAGCAAGTGCACGAAAATGCATCTTCCGGCGATAAAAACGTCCCGAGGAAGTTTTTGAATCGGTAAAAAAGTACACCATCCGATAGTGCACGGCGAGACCTTTAATTTGATATGCAACAGCCGTATTGGAACCATCCCTACCCGCACCGCGGATTCCTACCCCCCTCCCCCTTCCCACTGTAAAGGTCCTTAAAAGTATGCAGAAGAAAAGTTTCTTCTACGAATTGTAGCTGGGAATGAGCTGAGGCTAACATAGAAACCCGTTTTCCGATCAGACATAACCCTACTGGGTAAGCGACGATCAAAGGTGCATAAAATCTAATACCTCAGTTCGAATAACTAATACGAAAGTACTAAAAAAGTGAGTATGGGAATGGCTATAAATAGCTATGTAAGACTCCGAGTATGGGAGTGTGGGTACTCAAACTACTTCTCAGGACCTAAGGAATTCGATTCTGTACTATATTTGACAAAATGTACTAGATCAAATTTTGACCCCCCCCTCCCTAGCCTTCCTCCGCGTACTTAAAATAAACATTGTAAAGAAAATATATTCAGAGTATCATAATGCATCGTTGTAGACATCTCTCATGTCTGGAGATGTCGAGACTAAAATGGGCATTCCCCTTTCTCAACTATTTTAGAATTACAGGCTAACCAAAAATTCTCAGTTTCAATAGATTGTTAACACATCTAGAATCCTATAACTTTTGAGGAATTCCCAAGTTTCCTTCGACATATCATTGTAAAGCTAACATGATTTCCTTTCAAATGTGCTATTATTTCCAACTTCGAAACATTCTAGTTCACAAAGTCAATATTTTTCTATTTTTGTCATCAGAAATTTTGATCAAAATTTTCCATTATTAACCTTCAAATTTAATTGTCTGTATGGAGCGACATCTATTGCAATATTCAAAATTATACGATCAAAAGTCTTTTAAAATCGAAAAAACAGACTTTGATACCACCCCCTGCCCTGTTTATATGAGAAAACTTGAAAAAAATTTAAAAGAAAAAATTGCAATGTGTATTAAACCTACTAGCTCATGGGGCACTTCGAATTTTCCACGACTAATCTGTTTTAGGTTTTTGTGTTCATAACAACTAAAACTAGTAATGTTCTTGTACAAAGCGAACAGCAATCTCAATCTGATACAGGACAGGTAAAATCCAAATTAAAAAAAATACAAAGATAAAAGAAAACATGGAATTGGAGTTTTTCTCTCATAAATTACGGAATGTCAAAAAAAAATTACTGCCGTAAAGGTACTTCGAAAATGGACTGATAAGGAATTCTTGAATTTTTTACAAAGATTTTGTTTCCAGAGAAAGAAATAATTATGAGATTCAGATTGAGGATGCAAGCTTCTTTTTAGTCACTGATTTTCCGATATAAATTTAAGAAAATCCCAGACTCTGTCTGTAATGCGTTCGAAATGAGCGTACTTATAAACAAAACAAAAATGAAAAAAAAATAATAAAAAAATTTAAAAAATAAGAAAAATAAATTCCTAAATTTAAGAGAGAACCTCGTTTCGGGTTTGTTTTTGCTTATTTTTATTTTCTTGAATAAATTTAATTTTGCTACCTATACCTATATATTTTATGGAATACTTTTTCTCTAATTTATATTTTCATTAAGTATAGACTTTTAATAAATTTTCATGCTCGAACTCTTAGCGTTCGATCGTATATGTCCAGGGATATTGTTCAACCTTACAAACGTTTACAATACTTTCCCCTCCCCGTTCTATATTCTTGACGCGTATTAATGCCTAATTACACCAACATCTTTCAAAGGTATTTCAATTTAGATTCGTCGAACGTTTGTCTATACCTCAGTAAACCACAAAATGAGTGGAAAAATAACGAGAAAAATTAGATCTTCTACTTGTAGCAGGAAGGATAGGAAAAGAAAGATGAATTTACGGAAGCATACATTTGAAAAATCTAAAATAGAGGAAAATATTGCATGCAGTTCGTTAGGCAAAATAAAAATTGAAGGGTAATGACAACGACGTATATGTTTTCTTTCGAATTATAAATTTTGTAAAGTTTTTCGTGGCAATTAGTGAGCACGTGACATTCAAAATCTCAGGAAATTCACCTAGAAAAGTGTCATTGGAGTCTGTTTTAAACTCATGATAAAATGCAAAAAGTGTATTCGAAAATCAATTAACTCACGTGTTCCATTTTATGCTATATGACACTGGTAGAGTGTGGTGTAGGACCCTTAAGGTCAGAAAAGAAGAAGACAGTAAAAACTCATAAAGGTAGTGATTAAGGTTGGGTTGTATTGTTTGGAGAAAAAGAAGAATTAGCTGCTTGGCGACAGAAGTTGTGAAATAGTTTTTCGAGTGTGAATTAAAGAAGCATTTTATTGTGACAATCAGAGTTTTATTGTAGTTAGAAATTTTTTGTGAACACTACAGTGGCCAGCAGTATACTATAGAGAAACTCACAGGATAATCAATTTGAAGGTTTGAAATTGCATTGCCTATGTGATATATTATGATATCACTAAAATACCGATGAATATATTTGGATTTTATGGAAGGGCATTCTAAAGAATCTCTTGGAAATCATTCAGATACTGGGAGTAAAATGGACGTTGACACGGGCCTTAATATATTTCGAAAATCAGTAGAACTAGGTATTTGGACGCATTGATAATGGAAATTAGAAAATAGTTTGCCATTACTTAATAAAGTAAATGTGGGAAGATAGTAGAGAATTGTAAGTTCACCTTTAATTTAAATTATTTAGATTTAATCATTTCAACCGTTACTTATCTTCAAAACAAATTTGCAAAAGATTTGATTTTACAAGTTCAAGCTTTAAACATATTTTGTTAATCGATCCGATAAATATTATTAATACAGAAACAGATTTTTTATTGTCCTTAATTCGTGAATTTTCAAATCTTATATTTCATGAAGGTCCACAACAACAACGGCAGACAAAACACTTAGACCATAGCTAGGTGTGAGGCATCGACCGTAAGATACTCAGTCTTCAAAATAAAATATATCTGAAGGAATTTTCGAAAAGGATCCACGTTTTCCCGACAAAATGGCAGAAGACGATCCTTGAATTTTTAGTTAATTATACTATTGCCTATTTGCGTCTCTTTCGGAAACCATGAGGTCCTTGTGAAAAATATTTTATATTTATGATCCTTGAATCCTTCCGCTTCTTTTGAGCCATCTCCCGTCAAAATCAATTAAAATTTTTTATCAAATTTGATTAATACCGATTTCCATTGATCACGTTTTCTAGCAGAAGTGTTACACTTTTCTTGTAGTGTTACACCAAAATTGTTCCATTGACCTGCACTGCTAGAAATGGTGTACGTCAAAACGCCTGTGGTGCTACACTCGAATAATCGGCGGTGTTACACCGGAATACGCACACATCTATCTGAGAAATGTCACAACTGAATGTCATTGAGCATCACATATTAATCTTCAACTACTGCTCTACCAAATTCATCCGCAATCACGCCAAAATCTTTTAACTCACAATTTTCATAATTTTTACGTTATTCGTGATATTATTGTTCCCAGAAAATTGCAATCTGACAAATTACACGGATATGAGCTACTATTACATTCTCATCGCGTCAAAAGTTGTTCCATTGAACTTGTTTTTCATTGATTGACGTGCACTTTTCTTAAAATATCAATGGAAATCGACATAAGTCTGTATGTAGGTATCTGTCATGTCATATCCTTTTGAAAAAAAATTTTTTTGTTACTGAATTAAACGGAGCAGGATTCTTTAGACGCAGGACCTTCAGACTAAAATATATCTGAAGGAATTTTCGAAAAGGATCCACGTTTTCCCGACAAAATGGCAAAAGACGATCCTTGAATTTTTAGTTAATTATACTATTGCCTATTTGCGTCTCTTTCGGAAACCATGAGGTCCTTGTAGAAAATATTTTATATTTATGATCCTTGAATCCTTCCGCTTCTTTTGAGCCATCTCCCGTCAAAATCAATTAAAAATTTTTATCAAATTTAATTAAGTCTGTATGTAGGTATCTGTCATGTCATATCCTTTTGAAAAAAAATGTTTTTGTTACTGAATTAAACGGAGCAGGATTCTTTAGACGCAGGACCTTAAGGTATCTGAACAATAAGACTATATTTACTTATAATGAAAGTGTTAACATATCAATCGAACATTTTTGGATATCTATTACCAATTTAAAATGGAATGACAGCTATAAATTATTTCCAAAACTTTGAAAAATTTGTGTCTGCACTTTTAATTATTCCAAACTCGTCAGCAAATGACGACCGTATATTTTCAAAAATTAATAAAATAATAAAAATAAAATTCACAATCGATTTTATGCAGATTCTTTACAGAGAATTTTATTTACGCGAGATTATATGAAATGTAATGATTACAATTGCTAATAATTTAAATTTATATAACAAATTACTTAACTCTATAATATATTCATAAAAAAAAATCTATTTGTATTATATGTTTAGTTTTACACTATACATATATATTTTGTTGTTATTCTTTTGTTATTCTTATTTGTTTTCGTTCCCTTAAAAAAGTGCATAAAAAAAAGGATACATTTCATTTAATATGTATCACAATTTTTACTCCCATTTGACAATTTTTCTAACACTCAATTGCCAATTTAAAATTATATTTTCTGGCAAACCCTGAAGATTAGTGTCAATCTAACCATAGCACGTACTTTACTATGTATTCATTAAATTTCCACTCCTTCTAATCTTTTAATTATTCTGTTGTTATAATATGAATCTACTATGTAAATTTCTATGATGTGCCCAGGGCTTTTCGTACCTTTGACACGGGTACGACACGCAAGCTACCAATAATAATAATTCAAAAATTTCCTCCCATTGCAAAAATACTTTTTTTTTGTCCTTACCAAAAAAAAAAAACAGAAAACAAGTAAAGAAAGCAATTATATTGTTCGGCAGGTTTTTTATTACTTGAAAATTTAACAAAACTCACAAAGGGATCATCAAAAAAAAAAACAAAAAAAAACTTGAAATAACATTTTCGAAAGTATACCAAAATCAACACACAACAAATTGAATTAAAAGAGGTAAAACAACAAAACTTATACCTATACAAGATGACAAAAGAAAACTGCCCTAAGCCTGCCACAAAGAAATCTATTACTTTGGAGAGTATTGTTAAAGTCCTTTTACAAGGAAAAGTAAACAAAGAATCTCTTAACACAAAACAAAAAACAGCAAAAAAACAAAGCGGTATATGACTGAAGAACAGTTAAAATTGTAGCCCTTGTATCTACTCCAAAAAGCTACTTTTAATCTGTTATTTTTCTACGTTTCTCCTAGAAAATGTTAAGCACTCCAAACTCTACCAAGTTAAATATATAAATGCGCGGAGGGGGGTATGAAATTTGATTTTTGATTCCCTTTGTCATAGTTTTGTTTTTTTTTCCCTTTTTATAATAAAGTAAGAAATGCTCAACATCTCTACATTATTGTCTTACAACAGCAGCATTCCCATAAAGTAGGTACACCACCCACCTAATACCCAAACCCCAGAATATAGGAAGAACCATCACTCTACAAACAAAAGCCCGCATATTACAATAAGCCCAAGTCCTCTCTTCATCTGTCCCTTTCCTATACTATAAAGTAAGTAGGTAGTAGGTTAGGTAGTCCAGTTAGTAAAGTGCAAGAAAATGAAGGAAATACACTCCAACCGAACTCCGAAGGAAACTTGGCACTCACTACCATATAATTTTCGAGTAGGGATGAGTTCGGATAAGATCAACAGCCCATCCTTACTTGAAATGAGAAATCACAAAGGAAAGGAAAATTCATGTCGAAAAACAAAAAAAAAATGTATTATAGAACAATGCCTTGTTCGCGCGCGTAATTAAATCAAATGTCGAGCTTACCCTTTTTTTTTTTGTTTTATTGTTGTTACTCCTGGTTGTTGCTGTTGTTATTGTTGTTGCAAGTCCTCTTTTTCGTCGACAACGAAACACTGGTAGTGAAAATTTACAAAGCTTTTTCCACCTTATTCTTCTTATCTTGTCGTTGGTTTTTGTTTTTATTTATTATTTTTTTTTTTTATATTATTTTTATTTTTTTATCAGCAATCTAGCAGGCTTTTCGTTTAGCTCTAGCTGTCTATCAACATAATAATTCTATTTTGCACAAGAGTTACAATGACCTTGATGCTTGTGTAACTTAAGCCACTTTTCCCTTTTCCAAACAACTTAAAATTCTACTGTTTACCGATGTTCCACCAAGAGCTATACAATGAAAAAGCCTCGAAGAATTTTCTGTGTATCCTTTTTTGTTTGCGTTTAAAACCAACCAAAAGGGTAAATAGGAGGACGTCGTTTGTTATAAAAAATTCTTGTCACAAACTCTTGTGGGTAATTGATTTTAAAAATATTTCACTGGCAAACTTCTTGTAAGTTGACACACTTTTTTATTTAATTTTCTTTTTTATTTGTTGCTTCTTTTTTTTTTTTTTTAATAATTTAACAATTAATAGTTATCCCGACCGAAATGAAACTCACTGAAAATCGAATATAAATGGCGAATTCACTTAACACTTTTCACTGTCTATTCATACACCAACATTCAACTAAGAACCCTTTCGCCGCTTTCTACCTGTAATCAATTCAATTTTTAGCACCCAGTACACCTTCAAAGAGCACCTTTTAACTAAGTATCACACTTCCTTATTTTTTATTTTTTTTATTCACTCTTCCACAAAATTTTCCAATTATCCCGTCAAGTTGAGACAAGAGAAAAAAAATCCACCCCCGCCACAAGGAAAACGGGAGCGTTTTAAATTCTAACTTAATTCACAAGACAAATTTTTCCGCGACCGTTAACTATGACAGGGTGATAATGAAATTTTAGGCGGGAACAAGGGTTACTCACACAAAAATTCAAATAATTAAGAAATTCTTTGAAAATTTCAGGTTGATTTTGCTTCTTTTTTTTTTTCTTTTTTCTTTTTTATAGAAAATATTTATTCGAGTTAAACTGGAATACGAGAAAATTTTCTTATGGAAAATTGAAATTCTATTTTCCCACAATCACACCTCTCCCGTTGGGATAAGATCAACAGAAAACACTTCGTAGAAATATTTTCTCTAGCGAACAAGTACTCAAGTTTTACCCCCAAAACAAAGTAATCGCGGAGAATCCAGCCAGCCACGACCGAAGTTTTGAAGACGTCCGAGTTGACTGAAAGGAAAACCACTCGTTGATTCAGTGGAATGCTCCGCCGCCACCAAAAGCAGAACCAAACGACGCAAACCAGACAACAGACCGAGGCGAGCAGCGAAATTATAGCAAAGCACAGGCACACACACCCAAAGGTGTTCCGTCGTTCGAGTTGAACGAAACGAGTAATGAGACGATTGTGTGTGCTGCCGAAAGAAGTGGTTATTTTCAACTTATCGAAAAGGGGCAGCACTTCCACCTTATTATCCCTCGAAAATTTCCCAGTGATTTTAAGGATTCAATTTCTCCACACATCCTTTTTTCTAGTGCAGTATCGCGCATGGCTGTAGTAGATTTTCTGTGATTCTACACTGATGATGGGGAATTTGGTATATTTGTGATTTCGATGCAGCATGGCACGAATCAACATGTGTTTGACACGATTATCACTTGACATATAGGGAAGGTCAGTTATAAATTTACCGATTGCAGCGACAGTTTGGAAAAGTTGAAGTTTTGCGGGAAAATTATTAACAATGAAAAATATAAGTTCAAATACGTATTCAAATTCAAAAAATGTTTATGATAGCTATTTATTGCTACACAGTTGAAATAATTAATGATTTTTTTTTTCTGTGGACATAAATTAAGGTAGGTTATGTTGAATTATAACATTTTCCAGATGTAATGAAATTATTCCGAGCAAAATAATGCAAAATTTTTAAATTCGACATTATTATACCCTAGGTGAAGTCATAGGGTACAAATACTAAGTTTGTCATTCCGTTTGTAACGCACAATAATTATTTTGATTATTGCATGTCCGTCCGTACAGACGGGCTTTTTTTAAAAAAAAAAAAGTTAATTTAAGTTCGAAAATGGAACAAATCAGGTAACTCCTTCGCCATACAAAAATTTCGTTTTTCACTAGGTATATATTTGAACACTGCTTGATACTGCGTCAACGTATAGAGCTGGAATTTTGTACACAATGTTTTCATACTAATAGTAAATAAAACTTTAAGAATGGACTAAATCGCGCAACCCCTTCTTGGTGGTATTGCCATATAAAAATTTAAGTTTTTTATTAGGGTTCCGTACACAAAAGGTAACAACGGGATCCCTATTACTAAGCCTTCACTGTCCGTCCGTCATCAGGTTGTATCTCATGAACCGTAATAGGTAGACAGTTGAAATTTTCACAGAGTGAGTATTTCTATTGGCGATATAATAACAAATAATAAAAATTAAATTAAATTAAAAATTAAAGGGGCCCCCATACAAGAAACGTGATTTTTTCGGCGGTTTTTTCCTCGTTTTATTCTCATTCATTATTATTATCATTAGTACGCATGTTTTTTCAAATGACGCCTTCTCTCATTTGAAAAAGTAAATAAAAAGTACATATAGTGTTAAATTTTGTACGATGGTACAGAACCCTTCGGGCGCGAATCCGGCTCGCTCTTTGCCGGTTATTTACGTGTTATTGTAAAAACGATCAGCCGTAGACGTTTTTATTGTACTGAAAAAGTTTTTCAGAATATGAAATTCTATTAAATTTGTTATGAATATTCTTACTATCTGACGAACTGTTCCTAAACCTAAACAAAAGGCATCTAATCGGGGAAGGAAGGCTGCAACTACAACTGTCATCACATATTCACCATATAAAAGGCAATTGAAGGGATCAATTAAGAGGTCTGAAGAATCGAAAGAGTGGACGAGGAAGTGTTCGAAGACGTGGACGGGGTCGAGGACGCGGAAGTAAATGTGGCGGACAAGGGCAAAATCAATCAATGAGCTCACAGTCAGGACATCTACCGATAGTGAAAAGAACAAGTTGCTCAATATAGCAAATAAATTTAACTCCGGAGAAATTTTTATTGATGCTGCAGTTTCTGAAAATGATGTAAATTGCATATTTTGTGAAAGTCATTTCTCTGCTGATCTATGTGGTGAAATTTCGGTGAAATGCCAAAGTTGTGAGTTATGGGCATATAATGAAGGTGCTGGAGCAGAAGGCGAATACTACATTTGTGATTTTTGCCGCTAAATTCTTGAAACTTTTTCATACATTTATTATGGCCCCAAGGACAGGTGCGAATTCAGCTAGGGGTAGTGTGTGTCGCGGTAGATCTTCTGAATTTTTCCTAAGAAAATGATTCACATCACTTCTACTGCACCTTTTGTAAAAAACGTATCAATTTCTGGAAGCGGTCAATATGATACATTTAGGAACGCAGGCCCTAGCTAGCACCTTGGCCTTCGGTCATGGTTGCTGAAGCCTATAGAGAAAACAGGAAGCGCGGATATCTGTACATGAGCGGCGCTTTGCTGGGGGCTGTGTCTGATGCAGGACAGAGCCTATTCATGTTAACGCGATGGAGGGTGTGTTTTAATTAAAAACAGCTGCAAAAGGATCTTTGATATGCCTTCCATGTATAATATTATCGGCGCGGCGGGTGTGGCAAAATAAACATTTAAAGAAACAATTATAACTCGTAATTGGAGAAATTCAGCGAAATTACACAACGGCGAACAAGTCATTGTGCATTGTTGTAGTGAGTGTATTACATTTAAAGCAAGAGAATAATTTTTAAATAATTTTTTTTTTATTATTTCGTAAAATGTAATAGTTTTTATAGAATACCTATCCCAAACGTTAAATAAAAATAAAATAAATCTGAGGATTGGGCAAGTCTCAATCAGTATCCTAGAGAATTTGATTGGTCGGTCGGTTTTGTTTCAAGGGATGTTGAATGCACATTTGAGTTTAGTACAGTTTTACGTCTTGGGCATGCGTGAATACATTTAGTATTTATACATCAGATCTTAACAACAGCAAAATCGCTCTTGGTTTAACGAAAAGTGCAACCAAACAATAAAAGCGAAATAGTCTACTTTTCGCACCTATCAATCGCCAAAACTGAAGCCCTATCTAAGAAGAAAAATTTCTTTTCGACTAGAATGTTAGAATCTTGGCAAGACGCAAAGGCAGCAAAGGTTTCTGGTCCCAGGTTAAAACCATCACGAGCAACTTCAGCAGTTCCTCTATTCCTTCACTACTTTACAATAAAGTGATTGTTGTCTCCCTGAATAAAACTAATATTTAGACTGTTAGATTCAATTCAAATTCTTCTTTTCCAGCCACTTGTATCTTCCTTGTAGATGTGTACAAGAGCCAATACACATTCATACGAGAGATATGTTCAAGGTCCTTATGGAGATCAACGTTGCCATAACTGCAGGTTTTGATATTTTCAAGCCCCCGTTGAATAAAACCTGTGCCTCATTTTTGGCTAAAGCTCTGCGAAAACTATTCTTCTTTTCTTATTTGACAAGAAAATGTCCAATTGCTTGTAAACTACCTCACGTTCAGCCTATTCCCAAGAAAGAAAAGGGTAGCGATCCCTCAAATTATCGACCAATTACAATCACTTCGATTCCTTAAAAGATTTTTGAATGTACATTAACTCCAAATCAATGATGTATCTAGAAACTAATCAAACCCGTAACAATCGACAATATGGCTTTTCTTTTTCTGACCTTTCTTATGGAACATTGAAGCCGTAGTCTTCTCAATTCTAGATATTGCAAAGGCCTATCATAATGTCTGGAATTCAGCCCTTTTAGCCAAACTTAAAACACTTGGTCTCTCTCGTCCTCTTCCATTATGAATGTAAAATATTTTATCTGGTCGCTTAATACGGATTATATTAGATGGCGTTACATCTCAATCTCAGCTAATAAATGCCGGGGTGCCTCAGGGATCTGTTATCTCTTCGCTTACTCCTTTAAAACTCTTGCGGAAAACAGAGGTAATATCACATCTGTCAAACCAGACTGCATGATTAGATCCCTGAATAACCACATTGACAATATCCCCGCTTGGAGCAAACCAAATCGCATCGAATTCAATACATCTAAGTTCCAAAGCTGTCCCTTCCCTTTAAAACAAGATCATAATTTTTCCACTCCCATCACTGACATCACAATATATCCAGTAAGTGAAGCTGGACAGATCACATCTTCTCTGTTGTCAAATAAGCATCGAACTATCTTCGATTTCTGAAAATGTGTAAGAAATATGTCAGCCCATCGAGTTTAGCACTCCTCTACAAGTCCTACATCCGATCTAGAATGGAATACAATTTCCATATGTAGGCCAGGGCCGGTCGCAGAGCCATATCTTCATTGAATATTGTCCAAAAGAAAGCCTTCAGGTCATTGGCGGTGTGGCAAAAACTTGTCATATGGACTCACTCCAGCACCGCCGCAATGTTGGTTGCGTTTCGCTCCTATATATCTACATGCATAGTCAATGTTCTGATGAAATATCTAGACTGTAAACCGCACATATCCTTTTACCCCTCAAAATACTTTTGGCCGTGAAATAAAATTCCGTGATGATTTTTTATACAGAACTATACGAACGTGGAACAGACTACCATCTTCTGTCTTTCCTCCGGCATGCAATCTGCGAATGTGGTTGCGAGTGGTAGCCACTTGCTAATCTGTTCGATTCGTACCTTTTAAATGATGAATTTTGTGCATTTGAATTATCCGAGTGGTGGCGAGTGTTTTCAAACTTTTGTTCAGTTTGAAACATATACCATTCTTAAACTAATGTTGCGCCCCCCCCCCCACAAGAATCCTGGATCCGCCACTGCCCGGAGTGCCATACTACCCACACAGTTTCTTATAATGGTATTTTGGAATCATTTTGAAAACTATAATATTTTTTTAAAGCCGTGACTTTTATTTAAATTTGTAGCTTAGTTTCTTATGATCAATAATATAACAAATATTTTAACATTAATTGGCTGTTATAATAATAGTTAATTTTTTCATTATCACATAAAAACAAATTAACGGACCATATTAGCACCTTCTCCCGTACTAATTAATTTTTTACATTTAGTAGTTTTGCTTATTAAAATGTGTAAGGTATATTTCCTTTTTTCTTTTGTATCTAATTATACTAATAATATTATAATCTTGTAAATATTTGCTTTCTTAACTTTATATACTCTTATTTTATAATAATGTAGTTGTAATTCTCTTTTTTAATTTGTTTTGTAGCCTAGTATTTCCAGATTAACTTTCAGGTAGTGAGTTGATCTCTGTTTACTACCTTTTCAATTGTTTAATAAATAATTGAAATCCCGTTCGACTTTATATCAGGTATACCATAAATTTGCTCGCAAAATATTTTTAGTTGAAATTTGATGTAGGATCAAGAGCAACAAATTGTTGGCCTTATTTCACTTAATTCACACTTAAGGAAAACGGTATTTGGAATAAGCTGAGCATTCAGCCGCAGCGGCAGCTCATGTCAAACGCAACTACATCGCATGACATAGCAACACATAAAACTCAAATAAAAATAATAAAATAATTTTTACTGCAGTAACTGGGTAGGAAAAATTTTAATTCATGAATAATAACGTCTTTCCCTATATTTGAAAGAAAATTATATAGAAACAAATAAACTTCATGTTTGAAAACAAAAGACATAAAAAAATAATTGGAATACCCATGCAAATCCCTTTTTTAAAAAATTCGGGGATACCTAGGTGAACAATTAGGAAAAATCAGTCACCTTGACAGATATTCACAGCATTTAGAAAAGGGGGAATACACATATACAAACCTGTGCAATAATTCATAATTCCAACGATGAACACCTATAAATCACACAAAACACTGATTTTCACACAAAACCTAACAACTATTTCACTCGCGCACGACTGACATTATGGATATAAACAAAACGTTAAACTCCAAACTTTCCCTTAGAATATATAGAGACAACAGGAAGTTTTGAGATCTTTAAAATCATATGCATGAGCGTGACTTTTTTCAGGGTATCATGAAGTAGGTCAAAATTATATTGAAGAAAGAGACAAATATATTTTCAGCTGTCAGACGAAGTTTACCTAATTTGAATGAATTTGAATCTTGTGAAAATAACGACGTGGAAAATCTTTTTTTAGACAAGTATAGTTATAAAGTAATATTTTGTGTACTTAACACATATTTTTATATTAAATTAAGTTGAAATTAATAACGAAAACGGTAAATTATCGAAGATTTGTTTACGTTTGTGACAGCGGAGAAACTCCCTGGGAATCTTGGCGCAGTGACAGCGACTAAGAGCACGACTAAGACCATTATCGGTGGGAGCAACAGCACTATTCTCAACCAAATATCTTGTTGCCCCGCTCTCTATATTGGTTCTACTACACGGCTGCACTGAGCTTTAACTACAGCGGTAACAGATCCTAATGGCAGAAACACATCCAGGCCTCGAGGCTTCCTCGAGGTGTTGTCAAAATTTCCAACACGGATTTTTAAATGATGCAACACAAAACCAAGCCAGCAGCTAGCCTCACGGCCTAGCCGCAAAGCGCGCTTTGCTCAATGTTCAAAATTTTCTCTCTCAGGCCTATCTGTCAACAAATGTACTAACAAAATTACAATAACGGTACCGAGCCCGGTGTATCATTTTGTTTTCATTTCTCTGAGGCAAGCCTTGAGGCGAGCTGCGAGGAAGCCTGAGAGAGGCGAGGCCTGAAGCTTGCTTGGATGTGTTTCTGCCTTAACCGATTCAGAATTTGACTTATCACACTTCCTGTACTCTCTATATTTTAATGGCCGGTTTCACAGTCCAGGCTTAAGCCAGAAATTAGCTAAGTCACGGCTGTGGCTGTGGTTTTACAGTACTCGATAAGCTGAGGCTTAGTTAAGCCGCAGATGAAAGTCTTTAAGTTGTCAGCAGTGCTGTAATTGTGAATTTTTGCGAAGAAAAATTGCCATTGTGGATTAAAAACGAAAGAAGAACTTTTTATTTACCAGTTTATTGTGCTTTTTATCTAGAAGGATATCAAACCCAAAAACCATTGTTGCAGAATGTTTCGACAACGTAAACCATCATAGCCGAATGTGTCTACAGTCGGAACCGAGAATAATGCCTAATCTACAATGAGTGGTAAAACGACATTTTCATACAACATAATAATTAGAAATTCGATCTGCATTGAGTCCTAAGCTTCTTTACATTTTCAGCCATTAAATTATGTTGGAAATAGTTAAGTTGGCACATAGATCACGTCAAATCAAAAATAGCATAATTCTGTTATAATTGAAAAATACTTCGAGTAAATTAATATTTCAGTAAATTTTGTTTGTTTACATAAGTTTTGACATAATTTTAAATTATTTAAATGATATAGAATTCTAGAAATGAGCTAATGTAATTTAATTTGAGGTTAAAGTTAAAAATTTAATGAATTTAATAAATTTTGCATTTTGGTTCTATGGTGGTATTAGCATTTGTTCATTTAACTATAGTTTTTTTCTTGCAATAAAATTGAGTGAACAATTGAGCGATAAATTTCATCTTTTTATTCAATCGCTACACTCTACCCACGTATTTTATTTCACCGTATATTAAATTCTCGTTTGTAACCACAGTTCGTTCGGATGTCGATTATAGCAATTGACAAATTTCATTGAACTGTGCTTAGCGAACGCAGTTTTTTTTTTTTGTAGATGTGAATTATAGGAATTGACATCAGCTGTGGTAAAACAGATACCTTATTTTCTATTGGCTGAATTGGCTGAATTGGTCCAGCAAAGACTAGGGTCAATAATAGGACTGCCTTGGCGACAATTGTATTTTACGCCTGCCACGTAGTTTTGGCATTGATTCTGCCTTCAGTTAGTTTTTTGTTTTCAGTAATTTACAATAAATAAACTGACTGCATATGTGTCGGAAATAAAACACCGCAAACGCTTTCTTATTTTGAATTACTCCCCTGGTAGACATATCATGATGAGCTCATCAATTAGCTTCTCATGATGAACGTACTGATGAAATTTATTCGCGTTTGAATCAAAACCGGGAAAAAAATCATTTATTTACTTATACACAGATAGTGTGCATGAGATATTGCATCTCTTTCACTTATTTCGAAATGTATACTTTGCTTCTCTTTTGTGCATTTTACAATAATATATGAGCAGTCCAATGAGTACATAATGAGCGTCATGATGAGCTTATTAATGAGCATGTCAATGACGGTCACAATGACCTTATTAATGACTATGTCAATGAGTGTCAGATGAGCTTATTAATGAGTATAGAAATCAGTGTAACGATGAGTTTTGTTAATGAGCATGTCAATGAGTGTCATGATGAATTCATAAATTCATATATTTTTACGAATTCAAACTCCGGTTGCAAATCAAACTCTAAGGCGCTGGGACGAAGAATATGGGCATAACGTCTTGTTCAGCATATGGGCGACAGTCTTTGTGCGGAAAACAAATCAAAAAAATAATTTAAAATAAATAATTTAAAAACTTAAATAAGTAAATCACAAAATTCAATTCAAATTTTCCTAGTAGAAAAGGTGATAACAAAAATAAATATTTAGTATGAGCCCTTCGATGAGAATACTCATCAGACGGCTCATCGGGACTTAATTTTCTATAAGTTTCTTCATGAATTGCAAACACCTTGATATATTTCTTTCATTCAAATTAGTACTGGTTAACATAATAACTGCCCCCCTTTCGGGACAGGAGGTAAGCTAAAACTGTGCCCAAATGCTACTAGGGAATGTATTACTCACGTGCGTGTGCGTTTCCCTAATCTGTATGTTCACAGTGGTATGGGTATTACGAAGTTACCGAAAATTTTAAAATTTTGTAAAGTGGTTTATTATCATTTAATATAAAAAATGGACATCGTGGTGAGTAAAAATTTTAAGAAAAAAAAATTAATTCGGGAAAATTTTGGATACCTTTTTCGGTGGAATGAAACTTTTATATCTTACGACCGTTTAGTGTAACAAAAATCGGAACATAACGCTTCGAACGGAAAAAAAATAATAAAATAAAAATATTTGGAACGTTCTAATGCAATCTTGATTTAAATATAAAAATTTTACATTTACTAACATAAAACTGATACATTCGTCGGTAAATACGGCAACTACCCACTTTTCACCGATTTCCTTCTGCATCATACTCAATAATTACCCTTAAAAAGGGAGAAATTATGAGTTTTTTTTTTTTAAATAATTTTTTTAATTAACCTTTCAGTAGTTTATTCTAAGCTGTTCTACTGTATGAAATATACACGCTGCCATACTCCAGAATCATGACTGTTAATCCAAGTTAATCCAAAAAGTGGGGGGCTTTATTTTTTAATTAAAAAATTATTTTTGAATTTCTATTATTTTATGTGCTGTAAAACATAAAATTAATTGCATTCTGTATCTTTTATAGTTACACTTTTGATTACTTTTTAGATAAAAAATGTTAATTTTGTTTAAATGAAATTTTAAAACTTGGCATCAATTTATCCAATGTTGATGATTGTTCTGATGTGTAAGTTCCGTGTCGTTGTTGATTCCTAAATCAGAAAAATACCTGTACAAATGGGTTACAATTTCGTCATGAGTATACTAACTAAAAAAAAGTTTTTCAACGTGTGGTATGCCCGGAAGCACTCTGGCAGATAGAGCGACACCGCACAATCCGTACAACTCCATAGAGTCTCCATCAATTTCTGCGGCCTGAGGGAAGTGCTTTTGTAGACGAAGCACTTTCTTCTGGGTTTCTGTTTTTGTGTGGTAGACGAGATGAGGGCCGGGACGTGACGCGCTGACAATCGGAGCGGTGCTTGCTTCTTGGAACGTCGGCCTCCAGAAGTCGACGCTCTAGTTGGCGAATAATCTCCCAAAAGTTGTCTTATCAAATTTATTCTAAAACTTTAGTTTTTCCGTCTTCATTTTATACAATGTATATGAATTTAGTATAGCTATGTCGAGCAGATGGAAATTTTTCTTTTTTTTACCATTTCGTTGTTTTGCGTGCCGTGTCGTTCTTGGAGTCGATAACACTAGCAGGTTTCACAATAGGATCTCCAGTTGTATAGTTTGTTTTGGTGCTGGCTACCATTTCATTTTTGTGCGTCGTTGAAATTATATTCACATCACTTTGGTCCACCCCCCATTTTCAACTAGAATATTAGAACTTTTTGACTCTCATATTCCCCAGTTTTTAGTTTACGAAATTTAGGCATATCCTTCCGATCCAGCCTAACTGTATCTACAGCTCCCGTGTTTCGCTCGAAAAGGTACTGCCCTACGTCAATTACGGACTCCTATATCAATTTTCGATGCATAGCGTAAGACCCATATTGAAAAATGGCTCCAACAACGTAGTAACAACCGAACCAGAAATACCTAATTCTTTGTCCAAAACAATCACGGTTTGTTTACCGGTATACACCACCATATCCATTATGAAACCTGTCTTACAATCACAATGACTGATAACTTTGTGCCAAATCGATGTCTTTTTCTTGGTAAATATTGTTTGAAGGAAAGCCGTGGGCTTTCCACTGAAACATGCTTTCATCTATGTAAAGGTTTCTAAATGGCTGAATTTTACTTTCAGTGTATGCAGAACTATTATAATTTTGTGATGCCGGTCGCCGGGAATTGGGTTACTGTTGTCGGCAGAATGCAAAAATCTTAGTATCAAACTGAATTTGTCAGTCAAGAGAAAAAACTTTTCCAGTAACAGGTCGGTGCTCCAGTAATCGAAAATGTTGTATTGTACCACTTGTGAATTTTTGAATTTGGTTTCAAGTTGGGATGTTTTGCTGTACATACTGTTTCACCAAGTGTTGGTCGAATAATGTCCGAATGACCGTGTTTCATCGAAATCGAAAATATTAGGCGTAAACTTACCCGGCTCAAGTTTGCGCCATTCAATACTTTTTTTGGGCCTTTAAATCAATTTCTTCTTCCTCCTCGACTGTATCTCTATGGGTATGGGTATGCGTATTTCTGGTGGTTGAGTTGTAGCCTCAGGCTCACTATGACTTTCATGACAATAGCCTATATCCCAATATTCTCATCACTTAACAAATCGCCATCATAGGCGTGTTGACGTGACTGTTGCGACCATACTGGTTAACGGGTGAATCACGGACTTTGTGGGTAGAGGGAATCATAATTTCATATTCATATTATGCATTTAAAAGTTTTCTTTTATTTAATCGATGCAGATTACATTTATTCATTATTTGTGAATTAGTTTAAAAAAAACCCTCTGAGAGGGTGGACTTATATGGAATAAAAAGATAAATAAATAATAAGTATAATATAATAATAATAAATAAAAAGGTCGATATCTTGGCCTTTTGATGTTATTTCTGGATTGTTGGAAAATCATAGTTGCACTACAGCTCTCCTCCAAATTACTGATGATATAAGAATTGCTATGGACTCTAAATTGGCTTCCATTTTAGTGATTCTTGATTTCTCCAAGGCCGTTGATTCGGTTGATCATGCAAAAAAGTTTTCCTTATCTAATCGAGATCAAAGGGTCTGAGTGAACGGGCTTCATTTTAGCCCGATCAGGAATAGGTGTGGGGTACCACAAGGACCTACTCTCGCTCCATCTCTTTTCGCACTATTTATAAATGCTATTGCATCAGTACTCCAGCATTCAAACATACTCCTGTACACAGATGATGTACAGTTATACCTATCGGGATCCGTTGGGCTAATAGAGGATGGTATTTGCAGAAGCAATGAACATCTGGAAGCCGTCTCATCCTGAGCACTTTTGAATGGCCTGAGTCTTAATCCAGTGAAATCTCAGTCTATTATTATTTACAAATGCAGACTGGATACTCGCGATTTCACGCCTATTATTCTTAATAAAATGACTGTCCCGTACTCTGATGTCATTAAAAATTTGGGATTATCTATGAACAAAGCAATCACTTTGGATGAACATGTAAATGCAGTGGTGGGTAAAATCTATGACGACTGACGTAGCCTGTGGCCATCTGCTTCATTCACGCCACAACAGGTTCGACTGAACTTCAAATATGTTCAGCCATTTGGTGGTGTACTTTGGTGTGCCTTGTATTATGCAGCACGCCTCAAATTCTTGTATAATTTCTTCCAATCTTCTTTTCTGAAAAATTTATGTGCATTTGGAACCATTATGTTTGCTCAATAGAAGTCGCTCACTGACAGATTATACTGTCTTTTATTTTAAAAACAACCAAAACAAGGAGTGGAGTGGTATTGTATGGATGTATGAATGCAGTATGGTCGCGAGTTTCGATTTTTAATTATTTTGTTCACAAAAAATAAAAATGAATGTTTAATGAAGAAAACCACATTAATTTGAATTGATATTTTATTTATTGAAAAGAATAAAAAGATTAACACAACTTAACACTGAAAATTAATTCTATTCACTTTTACTACTAACAAACTGAAAACTTCTGAACGGTTTGAGAGAAAAATCTCAACTGTACTTCAAGTTTAATTATCTATCTGCATTCATTCCCGTAAATATAAAAGCTTTTTAATTTTTATCTGTTAAGCAGGAATGCATGGGAACGGTTGCATTTCCTGGGTTCTGTTGATTAAGCAAAATTGTGTGGGAACATTTATATTTTATATAAATGAAAATGTTGTAAAGGTTGTTCTGAGGTGTCATGTTCTGTGATGTCGGTTAAATTTGCCGACGTAACTCGCGCAAACTTAAGGCTTAAACACAATTCCGACGACAGAGGGACAGAACGACAGACGACAGCGAAAATGTCGCTGCGAAACAAGCATTCGAAAAATTGGGAACACAATTGCAACGACAGGCGATGAGCGACGATTGTGAAAGAAGAATATATTGAAATTTCATTTGTTAAATGTTTCGAGAGTTTTAAAAGCAGATTTTTATCAAGAATATTTTATATTATATTGAAAGAAATGCAATGAACCAAAGTGTGGAAAAAAACTGAAAATGCGGAAATTAAGTAAATTAAACGCTTTGAAATATCCATCCAACCCACGTCTTTTTTGTCCACTTGTCTTGCCTGTCTTGTAAACTATAAATTATTTTATGGATTTCGCATTTCCTAGATCAATTTTTCCTCAAAGCTCATTATTTTAAAATTACCGCGGCATGCTACCACCTAAAAAAGACAAAAGTGAATGCCAAAACCATTTCATTCGATTAATATTTTTTGTTGGTAGGACTGCAGCGACGACGGCAAAATTAGAAACTGATCAATCCCGGCAATAATGTCGTCGATCGCTCAACGTCGGTCGTCGCAATTGTGTTTAAGCCTTTAATGTTACATTTAACTCGTGTGTTCGCTACGTTTTCAACCTTCGTAGATACGATCATGTATCCCCCTACCAACCATATCTTAGGCTACAATTTGGATCAATATCTTAAATACCGCACAGTATTTTTTTCTTTTCTGCTTAATGTACAACAAGCAGCCTCGGTATCTTTTTGAAAAACTTAATTTTGCCACATCGTCCAGGTCAAGATCGCTAATCGTACCCAGACATACCGTCCTGCAGAGCCGAAGATCACACAATCACAAGATTTATGATCAAAATTCTTTACAGAGATCATTTTCTCTTATGTATATTTTGTGATATTATTTACCTTATATCCTTTGTAGTTTTTCAGTATTTCGAAACCATTTTCCAGGATTTATATACCACGGTTTTTACCAATTTCTTGATCATTTGCGTTATTTTCTACGTTTTATTTAGTTATCTGATGATGGTTATATCAGAATTAGTACGATTACCTAACTCTTCTTGAATTAAGATAAAATGCTGTATCACTTTCACTATCTTCATAACCAAAAAGAATATTATTTATTCGATTAAAACTTACAAAATTAAAAGTACTTAGAGACGACAGTCTTTTGTTCTAATACAGTTTGAATATCTCCATTTGCCCCATTTTCCTTCCATGAGGGATTTAATGGGGTCTGGATGAGAAAGAGGAACAATAGCTGAATAAAATAAAGAAATTAAAGTTATTTCTATTGAAAATCCCGCTAAGGTCTCCACAAAATCATTACCAGAAGAAATTCCCATAATCACATATCACCGTTGGGAAAACACTTAGACTAGATTCAACTAAAGGTCAGCATATGTATTATGTGTATATATTTTTTTTTTACTAAAATGACTAACTACTTCAGCGATATACTTAAGCACGATGTGTATGTATATGTACATTATGTATACATAATATACATTGTCCTTTAGTTGGCCTAAATTTTTTATGACAAACCCCGCAACGTCGTAATAGGAGGACAGAGAGTTAAAGTGTTCTCAACACTCTCTATACGCGCTTAATTTAGTGGCAACGAAATAAGGGGAGTGGATACACGTAAAAGTGATAAATAGCTGAGAAGTAAATTGTTTCATGCATAAAAGTAATTAATTAAGACAACAACAAAACTAAAACAAACAACCCTCCCCTCTCATTTGACCCCTCAATGACCTTTCAACAAACAGTTGTGGTATGGTGTACAGGCAATATAAGCGTTCGACTTATAGAAGGTCTCATAACAATGTTTTGTCGCTGAATCACTCCACCACCCGTTTTTGCCTTTCGTTGAAAACTTTTTAAATTTTACTCTCGTAACATGCAAAGTCTTCGCTAAGCTTTAGCTGGGAAAAGTTTAGTTTCCGGTGCATATGTATAAGGTACGTTCACATTCAGGCCAACCCAACGAATATCGATGGCGGGCGACAGCAAAATTGGTGACTGGGACTCCTCGAGTTTGACACGAGATCGGTCATCCACTTTCTCACTCTCGTCTCCGAAGCACTGGACAATTAACAGCCCTTAATTATGTAATTTATGCATCCCGTGAGATTAAAATTTGATAAACGGTTCTGCATACTATATTACCCACTTTGCATGCTTAGGAAAATTGCATTTATAAACAGTTAAGTCACATATTTTCAAGTTTTCACCTCCTCCTCGAATACTGACCTCCGTGAAAACTTACATATATGTAGATATTCAATGCAACCAGTTACTACCCAACGTAGCCAACGACGAAAAGTTTCACCAATGTTGGTGTGTTGTTGGTGGGTTAAAGGTTGACCGCAAATTGATGGTTGCATTCGCTAATGAAGGGTAGATGTAGGGTGGGGGGCTGACTTAACTGTTGTTAATATACCCCATCCTGGCGGTTACATGATGATGTTTGTAAATTGAGGTTTTTATATATGAGACAGATGCACGTGATAACGCTCCTTTCTATGTTCTTGATTCCTCCTGCTCCTGTTAGTGTGACTCATATGCTATGCCATGTGTAAACATTAAACCACAATTGCACATTTGTTGAGGTCAAAGGTGAATTTTGCGGTACCTGTGTCGTCATTTCCTATACTGTGTTGTGTAATTTGATAAGATAAAACCATCAGCAATGAATTAACTAGGACTAGATTGTATATATGTGGGTGTCAGACGTGGCGCGTACGTCTTACTTTTTTATAGGGTGTTGTATCTAATTAAAAAATCGCATGCATAACAGGGTGAATATAAAATAAGTTCAACATGAACACCATATTATTCTGCTCAACCGCAAAATAAGTTTCACCTGTGCAGTCAACCATTCATTCGGCATGCAGTGTGGCACTTAAAGCGCCTTTACTAATTAAGATGGCTGGCTGATAACAATGGCAATCTGGGTTGGGTTACATTTGGATGTACTAGTTCATTATAAGTGGAATTTACTTAAGAATAGAAACAAACAATTTTAAGCTTTATATAATTGAAGTAGAGAGTGCTTTTGGAAACTTTATTAATTACATATTACAACACATGGAGATTTATTCTTTTAAAAAGGTCCAAATGAGATTTGATCACGTTGATTTTATGTGACAAAGAAGCAAGATGGATTCTACATACATATATACGATTGCATTTTTCATCCGTGCTCAGATTGCATGCGAATCTATACTTTTAATGTCTCGATGAACCGCAATGAGTTAGGTACCTGGTTGACAAGAATTATATTCTGAATATTCAAAATCTGGCAAGGGGACAAATGTACTCACTCTTTACGCATTCAGGTAAGACGAACATTGTATTGTGCGGATATACACTAGCGTCATCCGAACCATGTTAGCCTTTGATTCTGTGGTATAGTGGAAAACAATGGAGCAGTGGATTATGCCCATCATCGTATGATTTTGGAAAATATTCAAAGATTGTGCCTACTCAGTTAAAGCGGCGCATTCAAGGAGAGCAACCACCTCTTCGAGACAATGCTGATAAGCAAGTTAAAAACGAAAATTCCATTTAGGGATAATGGGAATCACACTCTGTGCTTCACCTATTGATAGACATTACAATTTATACAAACGGTTCCAAATCACCTGGAAAGCCTTGTTACGGTCTTCCAGGCGGAGGTCAAGGCCATTTATGACGCAGGAAGGAACCTTCATGGCTCAGACACTGAGAATAAGGAGATTTCCATCTGCTCGGACAGCCAAGCGGCTGTCTAGGCCTTGCCAAAGCCCTTCACAAACTCCAACTAAGTGCTGAAGTGTAAGACCACCCTGAATACCTTCTCTTAATGTAACAGGGTACTCGATCTTTGGGTGCCTGATCCCAGTGATGTTGGCGGAGACGAAAAAGCTGACGAGTTTGCGCGTATTGGTGCGATCTCGGAGGGACCATCCTCCATAATTGGGATAGCACCGGGATACCTTGTCGCTAAAATTTCGACGTGCCAGCACAGTTGTCTTTAGTTAGACGACCCTTAGGGTAGAACAACAAAGGAGCTGTGGGATTGTTAATAATCCAATATGTAAAGGATACGAAGAGGAATCCGAAGCGATAATTCACTTTCTTTGTCACTGTCCGGCTTTCTCCGGAAAACGTTATAGATTCCTTGGCTCACACCTCCTGGATAAATTGCATGAGGCCTGTAGGGAGGATTGGGAACCAATTTTGTGGTTTATAAGACCGTCTGGTTGGGACCTATGAACAATGGTCATAGGTCTAGAGGGTGAGCAATGGGCCTTGTCGTGGCCTAAGTTCTAGCCCCCACCCCCCGGAAAGACTCAAGCTCTCTTCAATCCATCCATCATTATCCAAGACGAACATTGGTAAAAACAGTTTAAGAATTTTTGAAATAGTCGGGAACTGGAAGACTTCATTTATAATTAATAAATTACTATCGGAGCTAACTAATGAAATCAGAGCCATTTAGTAAAAATCTAACGAAGTCCGATAAGACAGATTAAAAATATTTGCCAGTTTATTTCAGAAAGAAATTATTTGTAAGAGAAAGTGTTTTTATCTGAACAGAACTAGAACTCTTTGGGCTCCTTCATGGAATATATGAAAATATTGTAGTTTTATACTCTAGGACTCCTCCACCTGAAGTGTTATTTTTAGCATACCCGAACCATAATAAATTCCCAAATTTAATCTCGTTTTTTTCTGTCATATTAGGGCTATTTTCAGTTTATCCACCAGTTTCAAACTCTGCAAGCAAAATTGTGGTTAGATGCGAAACTAAACGCCAAATCTAGATTATTAATAATCAAAGTGTAGAAATTTCTTATTAGTATTAGGACAAAGTATATTAAACTTAGGACCGGACTGTCCGTTGTACTATAGTGTTTGTGCCCTATTAGAGGGGAAGCTAAAAATAACTGCAGCTGTTTATAAATCTAAAACGCTCGTCGGTATGTTAGTAAACTTCGACAGGTCGCAGGTTAAGACTTTGCATGCACTCGTGCTTCAATTATTCATATTTGAGCATTCCCAAGAAGTTCCGAATACTTTGACCTCATATTCAGGACAAATAGATTGGAGAAAAGTTATTATGTGGACACAAAGGCACTCCGCTTTCCAAGCAATTCGTAAGTAAAAATGGATTTGTCTATTGGAATATATACATCTAGTGACGATCCGATAATGTCTGCCCGATTTTTTTACACACTCTTCTATTCTGACACCCCAATTAAGTTTGCAGTCAATGATTATACCCGAATATTTGGTCTTCACTTTCTCCTTATTCGAGACTGATTCAATCCAGCTTAAGAAAATTAGGGGTTCCAATAACTCCGCGAAGCCATTTTTTTTAAGGCAGAGGACGAGAGATCCCAAGCACAGAGAGCAGAGCGGCGTATTGTGATGCTCCGCTAGAAGCCCTATCATCAAAACCTTCCAGTCCTCTTAATGAAGCGCATCAGGTTTTGGTGAGGAAGGTTTTGCAACTGCTCTACGGATAGGACGGTAGAACCTGGAGACTGTGTATGCTAATGATGTCCAACTATATCGCAAGGGGGCGTGCTATCCCCAGTACTCTGGTGTATGTTGGTTGACTCACTCATCACGGTACTGAAAAACGAGGGATTCTCATGTAAAGCGTATGCGGATGACATCACTCTGCTCATTTCCAGGCATAGCATGGCTGCTGCTTGTGCCTTCATGCAAAGAGGCCTCAATATTGTTGAGGACTGATGCACCCGTCATGATATGACAGTGAACAAAGTGCAGTTTGGTGCTCTTCTCCAGAAGACGTAAGCTGGGGTGCTTTGTTCTTCCAAAGCTTTTTGGGCACACTCTGCAACTCTCTCCTCATGTCAAGCACCTTGGAGTCTTCTTTGACTCGAAGCTGACATGGGGAATGCACGTAGAGGAAATAGTTAATGCGGCTATGAGGGTCTTCGCTCAATGCAGGAGAACCTTTGGCTGCACATGGGGCATGAGACCGAGGCTTGTGCATTGGATGTACACCTCGATCGTCAGACCCATGCTCACATATGCCTCCTGTGTATGGTGGCCGAGGACGCTTGTGGGGACTGCGATCCGGAAGCTGGCGAGCCTGCAAAGGCTTGCCTGCTTGGAAATTACGGGCTCCATGCGATCTACCGCTACTGCGGCTCTTAAGGTCCTACTCAATATGTCACCCCTGGATTTTGTCATTCAGGCAGAGGCCAAAAGGGCTGTGTGCAGATTGCGCTGATGGGGATGTTGGGAGGGCGGCTGGACTGGCTATTCTCATTGCTCTATGGCGTATCGGCTGGACTTGGAAAACCCTCAGGCCGGTATGCCACGGGATGCAATGGTACCAGAGCTTCAGTTTGGGCGTCGCTTCTCTGTAAGCTTTCCTGCAAGGGAATCGTGGACTGAGGGAGGTGCCTTATCGTGCCTTCCCCCGTCTGCTCTAAAAATCTTCACCGACGGCTCTCTCACTAATGAGGGAGCTGGGGCAGGTGTCTACTTTCCTGGCTGAAGTCTTCGCCATCTCAATGGCAGCGAAGTTAGCCCTTGATATGCAAATCAAAGGGAGAGATATCGCTATCCTTTCGGATAGTCAGGCAGCCTTGATGGCTCTGAATGGCCCTCGGATAACGTCTAAGTTACTGGGGGACTGCGGTCGTCAGTGGATAAGTTGTGTTTTCACAACAATGTGTCCCTCCTGTTGGTTCATGGGGAATGAAAGGGCTGACCTTTTAGCAAGGGTTCCTCGGACCGGAGCCCGCCGTAGGCGTTGCCACCTCGAATATCGGGGCTCTCATCAAAGCGGATGTTCATAGGAAACATCAGCAGAGATTGGAGAACCTGAGCGCTTGTAGGTGTACAATACTGTTTCTTGATGGGCCCAATGGGAATATCTCCGATTTTCTCATGGGGCTCGGAAGGAAACAATGTAGAACCGTGGTTGACATCATAACCGGCCACAGCTCACAAACGCTCATCTAACAAGGATGGGAGTTGTTGACAGCCCTGAGTGTCTGTCCTGCATGGAGGGAGAGCCTGAGAACCCCGAACACTTTTTGTGTGAGTGTCCGGCCTTCGCCCGGAGCAGACTGGATACTCTAGGGTCTCCCCTTCTATCTGTGGATGAGCTGAAAAACCTTTCTCACCAAGACTTGTTGCGCTTCATTAAGAGGACAGGAAGGTTTTGGTGAATGGGATTCAAGTTAGCACAATGGGCCGTTGTGGCCTCCGTGCTTGGGTTGGGTTTCTCCTGTTGCCCTGTTTTCAAAAAAAAAAAAAAAAACTATATCTTAGTTGTCCCATCGGCTTGGTTGATGATTGCGTTAGTAGGATGAATGAGGATTTGGAACGAATTCGTGAGTGGTCTGTCGTCAATGGCCCCTCATTGAATCCCACTAAGTCGGTAGCCATGCCATTATACCACGCACACCTACGACTAATTCTCCTGGAAGGTTCTCCTATTTCATTTGTATGTCGGGTAAAAATTTAGGTTTATTCTTGAATTTCAGTATGACTTGCTCTGACCATGTCAAGGCGATCACTGGCAAAGTGTATGGAACACTCAGACGGCTGGGGTTGTACGCCAATATTCTTTCGACCAATATGCGCATAAATCTGGTTAGGTCGTTGTTACTACCTCACTTTACATTTGGATCATTGATATTCCCTCGACTAGATGCCGCCTGCAAACGGAAACTGGAATTAGCTTTCAATGATTGTACTAGATTTGCTTTTGGTTTGCACCGATTTGACCGCATAACTCCATTTAGGAATAAAATCATTGATTGTTCTCTGGACGTTTACTTATTACGCAAAGCACTACTCTCACTCCATAAAATATTGTACACTGGCGTACCCTCATAGCTGTTCGGTTTCATTAATTTTATGCACAGTGAAAGACATTTGAATCTGGTCTTATCTCGCTTTAAAAACTTAGTTCTTGATGGTTCTTACTTTGTCCACGTAACTCGCGTTTGAAATACACTTCCACCTGCGACTCAGCGTACACGATCGGTGACTTCCTTTAGGCGTTTGATGATTTTCTGCGTCCTAGTTAATGATTCTGCACGCTAATGGTTCTGGGATATTTTCTTTTCTTGTTTCGCCTTAGTTTTTGAGCAACTTCGAATTTTTTTTTTTTTTTAGCTTTTTATTTAGTATCTTGTCTATACTTTCTTTTTATTGTAATTTTATTTTTTTATTTATTTTTTTTTTCATCGTGTTTCTCACTAGCGCCCTCTAACTAACACTCTTATTTTCTGAAATCGAACTATATTTTATATTGATTAACGTACTATAGTAAAGACTTTTGTCTTATTGTATTATTATTATTATTATTGTTTTTAGAATAAACCAATTAAAGAAAATTTGTTTCCAAACGGGAGAGACACATGAGTAAGAGGAGTAGCTAAGGTATATTACCTCAAACTACAGTATGCTATTGCCTCTGAAATTTCTCGGAGCATTACTTGCCTAATTCCAAAGATTTCCAGTAACTAATAAGCAGGGAATCCATCATCGGTCCATTCTGTATAGTCCTAGATGACAATCTGTCCTTATGGTGATTTCATGTCTCTAGAATCCAAGTTCTCTCTACCGTTGACCTTCATGGGAAGTATAAATTCAAACGATCTCCTCGCCATTTTTAGTGTACGAAACATTATCTCGTTTTAAATGTATGGGGTTAATGGGGTCTTTCCAAAAGACCTTCCTGAGGTTAGCCCACTCATATGTACTTTCTGTGGATTCACAAAAAATTTTTTTTTTGCTTTATACGCCCTTCTTGACGGTGGTTCTTTTTACCTGAGTAGGTCCGAGTTCTTCTTCCACCAGGGTCGATAAGACTTCTAAAAATATATTCATATTGCTCAGTTTTAAATGAAGTCCCAGCATAGAGCTTGTATGATTATGGTTCCAGAGTGATCGATTGACGCTATTCTAAATAGGATCTGACAAGTTGCTGAGACTACCCTATTGGTTAGTATCATTGAAACTTAGTAAAATTTATGTCAAAGGATTATGCGATGAGTATTGATATTGCAGTTTTCTCTATATGAGTCTGTCCACTTAACGGCTGTTAAGTGATTGGACCTATAATTATTGATCTTGACAAAACTCGTAACACTTAGTGCTTTTCTATTGTTAAAGTTAAAGTGAATCCGTTTTAAAATGCTCTTTTTCCGGATGCATATAAAAAGAAATCCCGCCTCAAGTTGAGCTCTTCCGTTGCGAAAGCTGAAATATAACTTAAATTTCCTAGGATTGCTTTCTAGCTAGGAAAGTTATTACAAGCTGAAATAGAATTCAAGGAAAAGGAAAAAACAACGTCCTATTTGCGTACCGCTTCGATAAATTCTATCCGAAATTTCTTCAGATAGTTTTTGAATTGGGGAAATTGTCGCACAGCAGTTTATGGTAATATTGACAAAGCTTTGTACCTTTCGTATCTTTTTTTTCCGCCAGTACTTTTATATCTGTGAACAGAGCCAACAATGGAAAAGTTTTGTTAATTTATAATGAAAAAAAAACGGAATTTGTCTCTTAAAGTGGACTTGTATTCTTTACAAGGCACCTCCTTTTAATAGTTATTTTGCACGTATTATTAGCGAAAATTTTGTAAAAGCTTTTTATAGCTTCTAACCTTAAAAGTTTTTTACTGGGTAGCCTTTTGCAGAAAGCTTCCACTAAATAGTATTGACGTTTTTATCATTTCTTTGTTTCCTTTCCGAATTCGTTAACTGAAGTGTCATAACAATGAGTACCAGTGTGCCAATAGAGCATGAAATGACATCAACTTACTGGTTGAACTGAGACATATCCACTCTCTGCCGATCTAGGGTCACGGCACCCTTCACCACAGCCACCACGATGCCCCTATAAAGGGGCCATCCCAAGTTAAGGTGAGTATTCCAATATTCAGGGATCCTCAACCCCGTGGTACCACGTCAGCCAATGTCGGGCTACCCATTTGGCATATCTTTCGTAAAGCATGATCAACAGACCATAAATGTAACGGGACTGGTTACTGGTTACTTGGCCTATACAGGTAATACAACCCTTATGGGCGCTGTCAGGAGGGACCACGTGAAGGTTAAGATATGCCCGTATTCAAGTCTAGATAGGCTTCCAAATTGATCATTAGGAACTTATAGCTGACCATGTCTACTAACCATATAAGTGCCCAAGATACACACTTGATATCCGTTATTCATCAACTTATTCATCAACTAAAACATCCTTTCACCCCCTGCCCAAGAGGATAGAGGATATGTCTGAGATTTTATTATTCTGACCTATCATGAGCACTTAAATTCAATGTATAATGACCTCCTGTCATTAAAGCCCTACTACAGTACCCACAGAGTCAAAGATCTCAATTTTTATTTCGCTAAGGTATAGATATCTCGTCGTGAGAAGTACCAATTCGTGCATATGGTATCTTTCACCCATACTACCTTACTGTACGTACTCTCGTGGGAGATGCCAAAGCGATCTACAAAATAATCAACAAAACACCAAAACACCACAATAAACCAACAAATTCAACAAATTTCTTCCATCAAGTATGCATGCTTTCCTCTTATACAGCTTTCACCTTGTTCAGCATTGCGCTGCACAGACTACTTCCCCCCCCCCCCCCCCCATTCGACAGTAACAGTTTTTTTCCCTCGATAAACTTATAATTAAAATTGAACTACGTAGCAAAATGTCGCCCTTTCCGAAAGTTGTTAATTTCAAAACTCGCCACTTATTGTAAGTAGCAAAGCTGGTCTTTTTTCTTGTAGTCGGGTACGTTTCAAAAAAGTTAAAGCCAAACTTGGTTTTTTCCAAAAGCGCGAGAAAACTAACAAAATGGTTGAATATTTAGTATAATTTTATCAGTATTCTTGTGGTTTCTATACTAAGCAGACGTGTGTTACTCTTACTAAGTGCTTGGGTAAGGTTGTTGCTTTTTGAGGCCAGCCATTCCCTTTAACTCGTACACGAATTTGTCTATTTCTTTACTATTTTCGACACTCTCGTAGACCCACTTTTCGTCATCACAGCGAGCTGAAATTTGGCACACAGGTTCATGTCGCGTGACAATTGAATCTATCAAAATTTGAACCGGAAATTTCCGTGGAAAACCCGGAAAATCGGGAAAAATCATTTGAAAATTTGGTACAAATATGATTAGTGATAAATCCGTTTCAGGAAAAATGCAGAGTTTTCCGATTTTTCCGAAAAAAATTTCCAGAATTTTCCGACTTTCCGGTAAAAAAGTTTTCTAAATTTCCCTATCAACTGGCATCATTACTTTCTCTTCGACAATGGTGAAAACTTGCAGAAAAAATCGAGGAAAATTCATGTAAAACGCTTTTCCGGAGTTTTTCCGACCAAGGAAGCGTTTGAGCTTTTTGCAACCTGAGACAAAATTGTAGAGCGAATGCTCTTGTGGAAAACTCCATATAAAACCCGGAAAAGCGGGAAAATCATTAAAAAAATTTTCATCGATATGATTAGTGATAAATCTGTTTCAGGAAAAATGCAGAATTTTCCAATTTAGTTAAGGTGAAAAAGGCAGAAAATAAAATAAGTAAAAAACAAGTTTTCAAACAAAACTGAGGCCAAGCCGCATGAAAAAGTAGAAAATAAACTTTTCTTCACACACAGAGGTGGACTCAGATTTTATTCGCTGACAATCCCCGATATATTTCAGTATGATCAATCAGAGGTAATTAGTAATTTGATTCATGAAGAGAAAGAATATTCAAGAGAAATGTCCCAATCAAAAATCTGAGTCCACCTCTGTGTGTGAAGAAAAGTTTATTTTCTACTTTTTCATGCGGCTCAGTTTTGTTTGAAAACTCGTTTTTTATGTATTTTTTCTGAATATTATTTAGAACTTGGTGGCAATGGTGTCGGAACAATATCCAGTTTCAAAATATAAAATTTGTGTTTTTCTTAAAAATCTGAAATTATTGTAACTATTTTCTCAGTAAAATTCTTAGATTATTCTATTTTCCTGGATTTTATTAATCATTGGAGCAAAAATCTTGTTTTAAAGTGGAATAAATTGAGTTTTTCGGTTTACATTTTTTCAATTCTTGTTTTTTATGTGAAAGTGCCTACAAGAGTGCTTCTCGTTGCTTTATTTTTTTAGAAAATAATTATGGGCGCCACAAATGTGGGGCTTACCGAGATATAGGTATTGTCTACTAGTAAGAAAATACGCAAGACCAAGGGCAGTGACGTCGTTTAGTGTTGGGCTATTCTTGAAGCTCACCTCTGACTTTTCGAATTCGAGTGCAGAAAAATACATCGTGAGGAAATCTGCAAGCCTAACTAAGGTCCCCCGGTTTTACTGAAGTCTTGATCAAAGCCCCGGATTACTTACTTATTCGAGTAACGCATCGACCCTAATCCTAACGAATCAGTGTTTTACCCTTCTAACAATTATTTTTAACTGACTAGATTTCTGGCCAGTCAGTACTGACTGGTCAGTAAATTGTCAAACGTAAAATTAAGATGGCGGAAATTGAAAATAAAAGACAGATGCTGGTGGAAAAATGTGTTTTATTTCTGGCGGGAGTGGGAAATGACTAAAAAGTATACGGAAAAATCATTAGCAATGCATTCAGTTGAGGAATGTCTGCACCGCTTGACGACACTTTATAATGAACTGACTAGTCGCTTGATCAAGCGCAAAGCGTTTTTTGTCAGTAAAATTGACAGACAAAATCAATACTGACTCGGATAATCGTCGCATTAGTGGATCTCGGCCTCCGATATTAAATTATGTCAGTGCTCTTAGTCCTGCGCGATCTCTTACCAGTAGACAGTATCTTTATCTCGATAAACCCACATATATGACCCGAAATTATTTTCTAGCTTTTAGTACACCATCTAATGTAAAATAAAACAGTTTATCTTAAAAGTTTTTTTTTATATAATTTATTTTTAACCTTTTGGTGCGATTTTTTTTTGGTTAATAGCCCATGTTGTTCCCACGAGTATTGGACAACCAAACGTCAACTCCCCGAAATTTCCCTGTAAAGGGGCAAGATATAAAACAAGTTGCGGTCAGCCTATTTTTATCTACCCTAACACACAGTTCGGGGTACGTTTCAAACTTCAGCTTGGGTGGATTTAAATAAATCTAATTTTTCAATTAAATTTTGGAGTCATTAGCATGATTTTCAAATCAGAATCTCAAGTATCACGGTTTAGACAGGCATTACTCCTGTAGTATTTGGATTAAGAAGTTGGAGCATGGAGTTTAATAACACAGTCTATCTTGGTCACTATGGCTACTCAGACACTATGGTCAATTCAGAATCGGCAGATCCTCGATCATTGCGATTTATGCGGACAATGTTCCTCTAACATCAGGTTTGAGGTGTTGGAACCCGAAGTTCAATGATAAAGTCTATACATGGTACCCATAGCATCAATTTATAATCTACATATCCTCAATATCTACGGTTAAGGCAGACAGTAACCCTGCAGTTGAAATCCGAAGTTCACGTTGTATTAAGTAAACTTTACACGATTAAATCAAAGCGCAATGCCCATTTTAGTCCCAACACCTCCAGACATCATAATGCATCGTTATGATACTCTGAACATTTATTATTAACAATGTTTATTTCTATCTATCAAATTGTGACCTAGTACATTTTGGAACATGTAGTACAGAACCGAATTCCTTATGCCTATATTCAGAGACTTAAATAGCTATTTATAACTATCCCAATACTCATTTTTGTAATATTTTCCTTTATTTTATTCGAACTGAGGTACTAGATTTTTGGCACCTCAGATCGCCTCTAACTCGGTAGGGTTATGTCCGATCGGAGAATGGGTTTCACCGTGCGACTCAGCCCATTACCAGCTACAGTTCGTAGAAGAAAAATTTTCTCTGCATTCTTTTAAGGTAAGGAGTAAGAACCCCCGCGGGGGTGGTTCAAATACCGCATGTTGCATATCAAATTAAAGGTATTGCCGAGTATTATCGGGTGGTGTATATTTTTTACCGATTCAGAAAATTTTCTCGGAACGTTTTTGCAGCCGAAAAACAGATTTTCATGCACTTGGGTCACATACACCTCAGCTACTACATTTCGTATATATTTTTGCAGCTCTTTCTTTCATGGCCATTAGTGCTCGGTTGTGAACACTTTTTTCATAGGAGGTCACCAATTCAGCACAATTGCGAGAAATAGTAGAAAAGACCACTTTTCCAATCAAGAAAGTCGCTCAAGCTACATCCAATCGCCTAAGCTTTCCCCGCTAGATAGAAATAAACATTAGTAACAAAACGTTTTCAGAATATCATAATGGATCGTTTAAGATATCTCTCATGTCTGGAGGTGTCGGGCCTAAAGTTGTATAAAAAGTGGGTATTCCCCTTTAGTAGATTTGATACTCCTCACGATAGAAGCTTTGTCAGACAGAGATAAATTTCTCAAAATTTGTAGTGCTGCTATCTTTTAAATGCTTTTCTTTATAGCCCCCCCCCCCTCCTCCTACCCTAGAAATTGTAATTTTCCAACGTAGGGGTTCATCGATAACAGATTAAAGTCACATTTGTCTTAATCACACTCAATACATGTTTTTCTTAGGTTTCAGATTTCATGATTGATTTCGTGGACACTAAACCAACAAAAAAAAACAACACGCCCGCTTTCCTGTTCTATGTTGTTGTAGTGTTAATAATATGCACTTACATAAGTATAATCTCCTAGTCATTTTAAATACTCATCTACCTAAGCTCTATCTGGTACCATCTTTAGTTCCTTGTAATTTAAGTACAATTTTGAATTTTTTGGATTTTTTCCTAGCTGTATTGTTGTAATTTTTTTTTATTTTATTTATTATTGTATTCGTTTTTTATGTGTAATATTTATCCATTCTTGAACCATATACCAATGCAGCATTATAAAAAACACTCTTTTAACTCTTTTCCAATTAATGTTTAGGTTCAGTTTGTAACATCAGCGCCATCTACGGGCAAGTGAATATTCAATCTATTACTTTTCTTGATTTCACTACATCCTCGTATAGATATATACACTATGTTGCTCGAAAGCACCACTTCTTAGCTTACCTCCTTCAGTCTTACTACAATTCCCAACCGTCTTCTTCACAACAAATGTAATTTTTTTCACCCCCTAAGCCGTTGAGTGGAGAGAAAAAATATTCAATTCCCTGTCACCAACCCAGTCAATGTCGTCGTATTGTCCAAGTTTATAGTGTTGTGCAACTGCCGTGCTATTGTCCATTGATTACTTTCATCCAGGCCCAATGATGGAGAAAAAATGGTCGAGTTAGTGCCCTTTGAAAAGACTTTCCTTACCTCCCCCTTAAATGCTTCCCTTATGACCAGAACAGTGAACCCTTCTTAGAAAGGTCAGTCTATTGGGGATGTGTGGTGTGTAGGTGGATGCTCTATATATGAAAAAAAAAACAATTTTTGAATTCATTACTTGACTTCGACTTTTATTGAAAAATTTCTCATTCAATTATCAATCGAACTCGATTGTGATAACCGCCCTTTGAATGAGAGGAATTTCATTAAAATTGCTTTTTAAATGATTGATTGTGGTAGAGTGAACCGGAACCGATGACGCAACGTCCACTACTGTGTTTGTAGCTGTGGTCGTCCAATAGAAATTAATCAGTTCGCATGTTGGAAATTTTACTGTTTGGTCTCAGCCAGTGTTGTAGTAGTAAATAATATTTCCTGCTCTCGTGATCTTATCAGATCTGAAGTGGATATCCCTGGAGGAGATAAAATTGACGATATTAAATTGAATTTTTTTTTTTTTTGTTTTTGCTATCTTAATTGGAAATATGAGAAACGATAATTGGAAACTATCAAATCAATTTATTTTGTTTTGTTTTGTTTTCTCATTGGGAAGGAATTATTAATGTTCATTTGAATTTATGACCAGATCTATAACGAAGATTAAGCAGCAAATTCTAAATTTGTTGACAAAAGACGAATTAATAGGTGAAATGAAATTATAGTTTACATAATTTGATAAAACAAAAAACAGAAAAACTAAAGTAAAAATCAACGAACAAAACATACAACTGGGTTATTGTGAAATCCTATTAATAGCCCGTTTAAGCTTTCGCTCAGATTTAAGCTTATGTTCAACTGATTTTAACGCTTTGCAATAAAGGTTCAAGTGTTGAACTTAATTCAAAATTTACTTGAATTTCGAATTTAGCGCTATCAGGCTAAAAGCGGGGTATTGCAAGGAAGAAACAGACTACCAAATATTTTACCTAACTTTTGGTGGGGATGTCAAAATGCAATTATGCTCAAAAGGAGTTATTGGGATGGATAAAATATATGTATTAGTAACATCTGACAATTTTGTTTTTATTTTATGCAAGATCAGTATTGAGGAATTAACCACATGGCACAAATTGACCCTATGCTGGGTACCTCACAATTGGAATATCCAAGGCAAAGAGAAAATAGATGAGTTTGCCAAAAAAACTCTGAAATGGATAGGACAGCATAAGTAGCTTATGCCAGGATCCCGATCAGAGCTATATCAATAAACAAACCTTCGATAGGTCAACAGATACACCTACTGTTTTGCGAGGTAATTATGGCCTGCTTATGACAGAAAGAGGAAAAACTAACTACTTAAGGGTAGCGGAACTGATACTAGAAATCTAGTAGCTGTAAGGATTTAATGGTAGAAAAGTTTTGAATTCGTCAAAATTTAGGGCTCAATTAGGGCTATTTTAATGCCACTTCTCCGAATTTAATGCTCTAGTACTTTCTAAAAAAATCCATGGATAACCCAAATTTATTAAAAGTCTACTACTGAGAATAGGTTAAATAATTTTGTCACAATAGTGTGCAATAGTAGCATTAAATTGGTCCCAATTGAGCCCTAAAATATTATGCAGTGCACACTATTGTAACAATACTCTTTAACCTATTCTCAGATGTGGTGGTCGTAACTTTTAATAAAGGTGGGTTATCCCTAGGTTTTTTTAAAAAGTACTAGAGCATTTAATTCGGAGAAGTGGCATTAAATTAGAACTAATTGAGCCCTAAAATATTATGCAGTGCATACTATTGTGATGCTCTATTAATTTCGGGGAAGTGGCATTTAATTAGCCCTAATTGAGCCCTAAATTTGGACGTATTCAAAACTTTTCTACCATGAAATGGCAATCCCGACTTAATTGACGTTAAGGATTAGGAAGAAAACGAATTCGTCTATAATACGTACTTTGCAAATATCCCGATCTGATGATTAAAAACGGTACGCTTTTAGGTAGCTACTTCTTTTAAAATCTGAAAGGACCTGCAAATTAAAGAGCTCAAATGTATCCTAGAATTCCTTAAGGACGCAGGATGGACTAGAACGTTTTCATATAAGTTATCCCATGGGGCACAATTAACCCACTGGGATCTAAGTAGGCTGGATCTCTCTAGCAGCACCCGTCTTACTTTATCTAACCTACTTTAACCACCGTGAGCCCTAGAATTTGACCACTCAGTCAAAACTCAAGGTATAAGTGAGAGAAACGTCATTCATTTTAGAACAGTCGAAGGACACAGTTCTCATACGTCTAGCTAGCAAAGCAATTTTATTAAGTTACTTTAGGACGGAAAATGCATTATTACGAACTTGTTTCGTTTTAGATTTTTACATTTTTTTTTTATTTTAGAATTGTAAATTAGCCATAAGTTTTCATTCTTTCGACTTCTCAATAGTATCACATAAGTAGTAATTAAAAGGTATAACAATTTTTTTTTTATGTAAAATCATAGACAGATAATTTTGATCGAATGTTGAATAATCATACTCAACTTAAAATAGTATGTCTAAGAGAATATGTGAAGAATTGAATTTAGATATCAATTTACATAAATCGTAATCAAAATTTTGTTCTCGGTGAGCCATTTAGAAAATCTGGAAAAACTAATTTCCATAAAGTCATTAATATCCATGAGCCTTTCTTCCACGCAAACATATTTTATAAACGTCACGTATATTTTGTCATGCAAAGAAATCAAGTTCAAGTCTCCTTGACCAATGAATTAACAATAAAATAAAACAAAATATTAAGTAAAGTAATAATAAAACAAAAAGTGTCAAGATTGCAAATTGAACCATGTAATTGGAACTTCCAAGATTTTAATGGAACTCCACTCCATTTTAAACCTCAAATTTTAATAGAACAAAAATGAAAACTATAATAATATATTAAAAAATTAAAACTAAGGCAAAATTCCAAAGAACTAAATTTAAATTCACAAATTTGGTAACAAGTTAAAAGTACCTATAGAAAAGAATGGACGCATAGCCTTCGCGTGGAAGAGAATATATTTATTTTGTGCCAGAAAAAGCTATGGAGTGAATTAAAGATGAATATATTGTAGTGCAAAATATATATTCAATTTTTTGCTATATGTCTTTGTAATAATAATTATTAACTTTACTCGACTTATCTAAAGCTTTTGTTAATCATCCCAAATTACTGTCTAAACTAATGCTTTACTTTAATTTCTCAAATCCGTCTGACGCACTCATCGGTAGTTTTCTATCAGGAAGATCTCAACGTGTAAAAGTCAGTGATCTTCTATCAAGTGCTTGTCCCCTAAGTTGCGGTGTGACACAAGGGTCCATACTGGGTCCGCTATTGTTCAATATTTTTATAAATGATTTGCCGAATTCTATTGACAATTGCAATATTCATTTATATGTTGATGACGTGCAGCTTCAAATTGCTTAGATCGCATGAATTCCGACCTGGAAAATGTTTCTTGTTGGGCTACTAATAATAATTAAAAACTGAATCCATTCAAGTCTCAGTGCATTGCCTTTTATCGGAATATGAAATGCTGTTACCATATTGGCAATATGATAGGTAAAATCTATGGTGGCCTTCGGCGGCTATGGTTATCTGCCAGTATTTTGCCAATTGGCAGCAGATAATTACTGGTCAGATCTTTTCTTCTACCTTATTTTACGAATGGTAGCTTAGTTTTTCCACATTTGGATTCCATTTGTTTAAGAAGGCTGAATATAGCCTATAATGGTTGCGTAAGATTTGTGTATGAACTTAAATGGTTTGATCACATCTCAACTCTCAGTAACAACTTGCTAGGTTGTTCTCTCAATGAGCACCATCAGAGAAGGCTATTATTGTCTCTCCATAAAATTTATATATACAGCAAACAAGAGTACCTTAGCAATCAACTCCGATTCATGAATTCTGCACGACATTTTAACCAACTTATTCCTGTTTTCCATTATTCTGTTCAAGGTAACTCTTACTTCGTTCAATCTTCGCGTTTGTGGAATCGTCTACCGACAAATGTTCAGCGCACTAATTCGATTGTTAAATTCAAGGAGCTTAATAGAAATTGGAAATTTTTAAACTGAAGTATGTCCGGGATTGGTTTGGTAGTTGGCGGGGCCGGGTCTTCATGGTTAAATCTGTAGATCAAGTTAACATTTTTACAATTTTTTTTATCGTTGTTTCATTTCTTTATCTTTTAATCTTTTACTTTTATTTTTATATTATCTTATTTTTATATTCTTTCATAATTTTCTCTTCATTCTTTATTATTTTCTTTGTTTTATAGGTTTACTTTTAGTTATTAATTAATTTGTCTTATTTTATATGTTGGCTACCACCATTTTTGTGTACTAGTAATAAAAAGTCAAAATACTCTTGTGTACACGTGAATTAATTAAATAAATTGAATAAATTGAATATCAAATTGAATAGAAAATGTAAATATCTATATACAACCACCATTCTACGCGAAACTGATCACCTTGGAGCCCGACCATTTTGGATGAAACTTTCACAGTTTATATTGAATACCAAAGTAGCTAAGCCATATTTTTCGGTTTTCTCCGGTATTTTCAAAATATCAAATATTCCAAATGAATCTTAATGTTTTATGTTTTTCATAAAAAAGTATAGCAGCACTGAGCGAAAAAGAATTTGTTAATAATAACTTTTTTTTCAAAAATAAATTGTTTCTTTTTGTTTTGACCCTGAAAAATCCTGAAGAATTAGCTGGCTTTATACCAGAGATTGATTTTTTTTTTAGACAATGAAAAAAACTAAAACGTCAGGATAATTTTCCGGACTAGTTGATTTTAAAAATAATTTCCTTTAAATTATTACGAATAATAACAATTTATTCCATACCTTGCATTGATTTTACTCATTCGGGTAAAAGATGATTGTTCAATTACTCAATATGAAAATGTGCCCGCATAGTCCAAAATCACAAGTATCGGACCTGTAGGCTAGGGTCATTTAAAACTGTAGTAACTAAAATAGCATCAGCAGCATCATCAACAACAAGACCAGGAGCAGATGCAAGCGGAATGCGCAAAAATTTCAGCAACAACAAAATTCAGGGTAGTCGGACACCTTTACCCTTGAGCCTGTTACTTCTTCAAAGGCTATATTTCTCTCACGTTTGAAATATTGGACTTCTTCGTAATCTATCGACAACTATGTGAACTCATAAATTAATCTTATGGATCAACGCATTAAATGCTTCAGTTTGACCCCAGAGGGCCTTTCAAATCGTATAGTGTCGTCTTTGAAACTGCTAGTTTCGGATGCTGAATTACTGGACAATGACTTTAAAGTTTTTCGATGAGATCGAAGTCCTGATGACATTTCTGTGCTTGGAGGAGGTATTCTAATCGCGGTAAAGGTTTCTTACAGCTGTTCCAAGATAGATATTCCCAATCCATCCCTGTTTGAATTCATATGCATCAGTTTAACAATTGGGACAAAAATACTGTATATTCTAGCTGTCTACATTCCTCCTGGCAGTCCGTCTGCTTTATATGATACCATTGCTGCTGCTGTGAAATATATGTTCGAGCTTGTGCGTGACTCGAGTTCGTCCGTGGGACATATCATTGGTTCCTATTGATGCATACCATCCAACTTTGGACGTGATAATGGGCATTGATTGCGAGGGTAGTGGTATGTTGATTGAAAACTCTCCCACCTTTAATTATAAAGAGCTATTTTTTATCTACTTAATTTTAATTTGTCTTCTACTAACAGGACCTTTCTATTTAATAATAATTATGTAGATGAACTTACTGCAGAATTTTACAATGTTATGTTTAACTATTTCAATAATTATATTCCATTGTCTTGTGTCAAGAATGGCTTTTGGTGTCCTCCTTGGTACGATGCTGAGCTTAAGCGCTTATGCAACTTAAGAAATAAGGCTTGGCGAAAGTTTCACATCCCTCAGTCTAATGATGACTTAACGCAATTTTTGTTTTTGAGAAGCGAATTTCGTAATGCTCTTTTGCATGCCTATGATACGTATCTGTTTAAGATGAGAAATGTAATAAGATCGGATCCTAAGCAATTTTGGCGTTTTGTAAATAAAAAAAATGAATCCAGTAACTTTCCTTCTGTGTTAGTATTTAATAATAACTTTAGTCATGATCCGTCTGTGATTTCTAATCTCTCTGATTAATGATTTAATTAATCATTTTTAACATCTGACACACAAAGAGATTTTGCTTATTTTAATTACTAAACAACACTTCCTAAAGTTGACATCTCATGCTTAACTATTGATCAGAAATCTGTTGAGGACTCCATGTCCAAGCTCGACCCTAGTTATTTTGCTGGGCCTGATGGGATACCCCCTATTATCCTAAAGAGTTGCAGTGGAACACTTTCTTACCTATTAACATTTTTGTTTAGTCTATCACTGCGGCTTTCCTAAGTTATGGAAAGAGTCGTTTATTATCCCAATCTATAAGTCTTGTATTCCCAAACTGTTTGAAGCTTCTTCATATGAATTCTTGTATTTTCATTAGCATGGAGCTCTTAGTCCTCATCAGCATGGTTTTATCAAGGGAATGTCAACAACAAAAATTTTGCTCCGGTTTACATCTACCTATCGAATCGTTTGAGCGTGGTTGCAAAACTCACTGTACTTACACAGACTTTAGCAAGGCTTTTGTTATTTAAACTGAGATCTTTAATTTGGTTGTTGAACTGGTTATCTTCCTACCTTAAGGATCGCTAACTTAGAAATCAGACCTGTACTGATCTGTCTGAGAAATAACTGCTTACTGTTCCAGAGGATAGTCACTTAGGGCCCCTTCTCTTCATATTATTATAAAATGATGTTTCCCATCTGATTTGCTAATATACGCAGATGATCTAAAACTATATAAATCTATAGACTCGCATTGTGACTGGCTTAAATAGCAGGATGACCTGAACAGACTTGTTGAATGGTGTGAAAAGGGTTCTCTCATTTTAAACGTTGATAAATGTAGGGTAACAATTTTCTCTCGTAAGCGAGTGCCTTCGAATGTTGTCTATACTATGAATGGGTTATTACTTTCGAAAGTTGATAAAATATGTGACTTGGGTGGGGATATTGTTTGACTCGAAACTCATCTTTTACTTCCACATAGATCGCATCGTTAATAGGCGAAACTCAATGTTAGGCTTTGTAAAGCGCTGGGCAAAAGAATTAGATGATATCAATATTACTAAAGCTCTTCTAACCACTCTTGTTGGATCCATTTTGGAATATGTCAGTCCTGCCTGATCTCCTTCTTACAAAAATCACCCCGATCGTATTGAGAGCGTGCAAAGGATATTCTTGCTTTTTGCTGTAAGAAGTTTAGATTGTAGGGATAGATTTCATCTACGTCCTTATAATGAAAGATCAAATTTAATACACCTTCCTACTCTTGAGACCCGTAGGAATATATGTGATATAAACTTTGTATTTCAACTTGTAAAGGGTGGCATCGAACACACCTTTGAAGCTTGATAAAATTAATTTCAAATCACGAACTGGACACTTGCGATCTAATGAATTTATGTATTTGTGTTCCCATCGCATCAACTATGGACACTTTGAGCCTATGAGCAGAATGTGCTGTACTTTTAATTTGAATTTCCATACAATACATTTTCATTAATTCCCAATTAAGGAAAATCTTCCAAATTGTTCTGTACTATAGCTTTCAAAAATCTCCAATTATTCTTTTGTACGTTAGCTTTAATTGAAGTACTGTGTCCTGGGACCAATCAACGAAGAAATTTGGGGAAATATATTCTGTTCTGATCCTTAAATCGAAAAACAATCCAATGCCGAAACACATGTCATTTCAGGGTATGGCCGACTTATCTGTCAATTGGGTGCCTACGTCATTTGAGGGACAAATGTCATTCAGTGAGATCTGTCATTGTCTCAAGTTGAGATTTTTCCAGATAATTAGTATTTTCTGAATTACATTGTGAGTATTGTGCAATGATAAGCCTATAAGAAAACAGAAAAACTGGAAGATGTTAGGTTTTTCGCGGCATTGAATGTCATCAGGATTACCTTCTTCAAACAATACAAACCTGGATGAATTTTCTATTGGGACAAAATCCTTGCAATACCAGTTGTAATTTATAATAGATAAATTCAATATTAGCAATTGGCACGTTTTCATACAAAAGCGATTCACGATACTCAATTGTGCTGTGTGAAACCCTTCAAAAATTACAATCTTTCAATAAAAACCAAAATTAGAATTTTTCAGGAAATTACTCCGCTTTACATAAGAATCATCGATTTCCATAAATTCTCTTCTTACAGGTATTCTATATAAATAAAAATCAATTGCCGCATCTATGTTACATCATCACTTGAGACGACTCGACCGATTTCGCTAAGTTTTTTTTTTTTTTATTCGTAATTATCAGGACAACGTTCTTAAGGAAAGAAAAATTGGAGACGGCAACCCCTTCCTGGTGTTGCCATACAAAACTTTGGTTTTTCACTATATATTTGGGCACTTCCTGAGAACGCGCTGACGTAAAGAGCTGAAGTTGTGTACATGGCGTTTTAAAAAAACGAAAATTAAAGTTAAGTTAAAAAATGGGACCAATCCTACAACTCCTTCATAGGGCTGCCATATAAACATTTGTTTTTTAACTACATATTTAGGCACTTTCTTAGAACGCGTCCACGTAGAGAGCTAGAATTTGATGCATAGTGTTTTTATAGCAATAGTAAGTACGAGTTCAAAAATGGACTAAATTTGGATACCCGTTTTTGGTGCTGCCATATAAAAATGAGGCTTTCACCATATAATTTGTCACTGCCTGAGAATGTGTCGACGTGGAATTACATAATATGTAAATTGCCAATACAAGTTCAAAAATGGACTAAATCGGGTAACCCATTTCTGGTGTTGCCATAGAAAACTTTAGTTTTTCAATATATATTTGGCCACTGCCTCACGCGTTGACGTAGAGATCTGAAATGTTGTGCGCGGTCCTTTTTTTAAAAGATGTTAGTTTGAGTTCAAAAATGGGACCCAGATACACGCACATACACACACATACGCGTGTTATATCATGCCAAGAATTCTTGCAAACATTGCGGTTCAAAATCAAATCGAATTAGAAGTAAATCAATTCGATTAGATGAAGTTAGGCTTCGAAATCGAATTCGCCTCCGACGTGCTTGCGAATTGTAAGAGAAAAAAACGACCACGATATCGAATCGTATTGATGGCCCGACATTGGTTCGCGCTAGTTCGATTTTCTTTCGAAGTTCGTTTTGAATTCGTTTTTTTTTAACAGTACGATCTTCAGTGCGATTACTCTTGCTAAGCGTTTTGCAAATATCAATTAAATACGATATCAAATAAATAAAAAATAAATACTCACCATACTAAAACTTCCCTTTGCACTTCACTCATTACAATCTCAACTTAGAATGCCGGCGAAGAAACAATTTCATGAATAGAAAATATTTGCTTTAACGAATTCCTCAGAAATGGACATGAGTCGAATCGTAGTAGGTAACTTCGTATATAGCAAACAAATCGAAGAAATTTCGAACTACGAGCAATGCAAACTATTTCGAATTCTCGGATACTAGGGCATGCTGCTAAAACTTCGTTTATGTTAAAAAAAAACATCGAAGATATTTCGAACTATGAGCGTTTCCTCTATTGACTTCCAGCGATATTTAAGGCTGGATTGTTGTCCATAATTGGACAGCTCGGTGCACAATTCGCAAGATGGGGCATGGCGTTAAGATTTTTGAATAAGTAATGGAATATTTATTTAAACACCTGAGGCAACAAAATAACGTTTGCTAATTTTTAAATTTGTCCCCCAATTTTTATTGAAAATGATTTAAAAATGAAAATTCAATGATTTTTTTTAAATTTTTCTGGTTTGCGAAGCGGGGCTGCCACAAATTTGAACTAAATTAGCCAGAAATCGCATGGTGTTAAATCCGAAGAGTACGGTGAATTTGGACAAACAGGATTTTTTTTTTTTTGCAAGGAGTTCACGTGCCACGGAGCGTTGTCGTGATGAAAGAGAAAGCCATTGTACCATTTTTCTGGATTTATACGAAACCATATGAGATGTTTCACTAAGCTCTTGAATAGTCAATCGCCTGTTTGAACGAGTCCGTTTCGCCACTTTTTGAGCGTTTTCGTGGGTTTTGAGGTCGAAGGATGTCCCAGCCGTTGCTTGTCTTCAACCGACTCATTTTCGCTTTTAAATCTCTCATATCATTTGTAGACAATCTTCAAAGTCACCACCAACTCTGGAAACCGACTGACAAGTTTAAACTTGTTCAAAGTTAACACTGACTTTCTGAAAGAATCAGGCTATCAGAAAGATAATTTCAAATGGATAAAATATAGCGTCAGTAGTTGCAGCTATAAAAATTCATTCAGCGTATATTTTGATCACACCTCGTAAAATGTAAATTATACATAGAATTAGTATAGAAACCATAAATTTCTGATATGTATACAGGTAGGCATAGATTGCAAAAAAAAAATAAGTATCAAAATAACACAATATCCTTAAAAGTGTTCGCAACTTCCTAATAAGAACGTTAATCTTTCAAGTTCAAAGGGATTACTGTAAAATTTATAACGAATATAATTCATGACATCGTAGACTTACCTACCTTAGAAACAATCCCCTCGAGTGCCAAAATCTAACAAACACGTTTCCTATATGTTCGTGTCAGTTCGAAATAAATTTGACAAGTATTATTTCACCTGAGATTTGTCTATGTACATATGTATGTATATACATATGTTTATATATACAGACATAAGGTACTACCCGAAAAGAATATTTTCAAAGAATCTCACACTCCAGCAACTGAAATGAATTGAAACTCGACTGGCAGATATTTAATCCAATTTGGAAAATAAATTCTATCTTGAATGCAACGGAATTAAGCGTCCAACAAACTACACCCGACTTAAGCTACTTTCTATGCTGTATAGGTACATATGTATATAAAATAAAGCAAAATGTAGATGTAGAAGGTGAAAAAAGCAATTTTCTATTTACTCTATTCGAAGTAGCATCCCGAAAGGGGTCGTAAGGGGAGTCCTTCCTTAATGATGTTTGGCAGTGCCGTGTCTTTCTTCCTAGCATACTAACGTCGTAGCACGGAAATTAAATTTCAACCTTCCCCCATTTTCGCTCACCTTTGTACCGTTCTTTCTATCCAATAGAAATGAAATGCATTTTACTACTATACGTATAGTTTCCATTTGCTTGACCCTTGCTCTCGGTCAAAGTACGCTTCAGAGTCTTAATTTGTAAGGAAGCACCAAAGAAGGGGAACCTTTAAAATTATTTTCTTTGATCTTACGAACGATTTGGTAGGAAATACTACCAAATGCACAAGGGAAGATGAATTCAAGGTTCAAGTAAAATATATAAAAGATTTTCATTAAGAAATGTGGCTGCCCGCGAATATCCAGATACATTAAAAAAAAAGTTAATGAAATTTAAAAAATATATGTATATTTTCGAAAGGGTGGGCTTGACTCTAGGGCACAGCGCTATAGTAAAAGTTGGTGACCTTGGAATAACTTTGAAACCTCCTTCACTATAAAGATGAAATTTCCTTTTCTTAAATAACTTAATGGTGAAAATGGTTGGACTTGGCTGACACGAAATAAGAGATATTGGAAATAATGGAACAAATACAAACCCATGGGAATTCCAAAATAACTAGAAGAGAATAAAGTCCAGTTATTGCTATAGATGTGCCCTTTGGGATTTTGAAATTTCTTTAGATGGATAAGATACAATCATTTTATTGGTTTCCGCCCTTCATTGAAGTTAATCTTAAACTGAAACTTAACGAGTAAGTCGTACTGAGAGAATTTTGGTGGTACGTTTAGTAGCGTCTAGGAAGATATATATATATACCTGTATGCACTCGTGTACATCTATAGCCCATTGCAACTTTTTTCCTAAATTTTGTTCAGCAGAAATCATCGTATTACATTTTGTTGCAGGTACGACTAACTGTCTAATCTAAACTATCTAAAATTAGCGAAATCCTAAATGGGGAGCGGAATATTCAAGGATATTATAAGATGAAAAAGTTAGGAATGGCGGGTTAGGTTGAGGTCGAGAATGGCGATGGAGTCGCTTGTGTTTTTAGAAATGGGACTATAATATCTCCTTGAGTTAGTCGTGTATGTCCAACTATAAGTCTAGTCAGAGCTACTGATTATAGCCAACTGAGTTTAAGGTTAAGTATCGGATGTCTATTAATGAGCCAGTGAGAGTGTCGGAAAGTAGCGTTTCGATCCAATGATGAGAGTAAAAGGCATTTTTTCTCCTTTAAACCGATATTTATAGTCAGTCTTACATTCGGAGGTGTAATAATTTCCAAGCTGTTATTCTTTCCAGTTATTTTAGCAAATTGGTCTGGTCACATATCCAGGTATCCTTTCTAAGTACACTTTGGTATCTCGAAGCATGTCTATGGTTAGCTCGATCAGTGGAGATATCTTACTTCTACCATCATCTTACAGTCTATACAGACTGTCCTAGGTTTTCTTCGACATCTGGCCAACCTAAGTTCTTTGTGGATCACATATCACTCTACTGATTTTGTTAGCCTCTATGGTTGAAATTTGGCAGTGTATGCTTCCCTCAACGTCTTGCTAACTTATGTAATCAATAAGCCTGCAACGCCTTCTACGTCTGTGTACCAAAACTCGTGGTTCATTCCTTCCTTTATTTGACTGGATTTTTGTGTGAAAACTTCAATTTCATTTCAAGTTTCTCGTTAGATGCATTCCTAGAAAGTGTCTCCAGCTGTAAGGTTCCTTTCTTCAATACGATGTCTGTTAGTACAAAATTTCCACTTCTATTACAAAAAATATAGAAAACATTTCCAGTAATATTTAGTAGAATAGAGTATGCCAATCTCTTAATATTGGCCAATAACAATTACCAATACTCTAGATGCAAAGATTTTTTTTTTCAAAGATTTTTCCGAAATCGGGTTTTCTGAACATACAAATTGGTATAAGAAATTTCGTAGAATTCTACATTCCGAAGAACCATAGATATTCAACACAAATGAGCATTCTATTTTAATATGTTAGTCTAGCGTTGTTTTAGTTGCATCACTTTAAAATGTTAATTTTATATAAAAATCTTTGTAGCCGCATTTCAATTTAGGTTGTTATTAATATTTAAATAGGTAGCTATAACCTTTAGTCTTTGTTATCTGGCTTATACCTAAAATTTTACCCCGCTGCACTTTTTACCCCGAACGGTACAAGAACAAGTTTTTAGATAGAAAACAATGACAACAAAAAATTTATAGTGTTAAGTGGTATCAGAGTGCTCACAAAGAAAATTGCAATATAAAGGTCCTTACTTTATCTAACCATGATGAGCACATTCAGCAAGAAACTAAAATGTTCGACACAATTTTTTTTTTTTACTTTTTCCCAAATTAATAGCACTATTACATGTGCGCTCTTACCTAATGCTTGGCAGCAGCGAGTGGCTATGTGACGAAAATTATCTCACGTCAAGTGCATTCTCTGCATGTACGTTCTTTTTTTTATTGTCCTTTTATACTATGCAATATTAAAGGTAGCACTTCAATCTCAATTTTATTTCAAGCATAATGCACAGCAAGATACATAAATCTTTTCAGCATGTACATCTAAAAATTCCTACCAGGTAATGCTACTAAGAAGAAGAAAGAAAAAAAAAACAAAACAGCAAAATAAAATTCGATTAAATGATAATGAAATACAAAAATTAAGAAAAAAATTCAAAACTGGGAAATAGATGAATACATTATGAAAATAAAACAAAAAAAAAATGCTAACCTATTGTGAGATCTGCTAAGGGGGGTGCCGATTTGAAGGATAACTCAACTTTGTAAATTCAATTTTTTATTTCAATATATCGCTTAAAACTAATATCACAAATTCATTTTTTTAACCTACTACTGTAATTCATTTGCTTATTCTCAAACTAAGTAAATCCAATAATTCATTAAAAGTTCAAAAAAAAAAATGCTGCCACCGAAGTTTGCTCCCCTTATTTCTGAAAAAGAGAAAGAAAATCCACAATTAATAAAGTAGAAGTTCTGTGCTACACGTGTAAGCACGGTAGCTGTACTAAAATAATTATAATTTGGCAGAAGTAAATTTCTGCAGCAAGAGATGGAAATAAAGCAGAAGTAGATTTCTGCAGTAGGAGTAAATTTCTACTCAGGTGTGGGATAGAAATTATTGCAGAAGTAACTTTTTGCAGTTGGTTTAAATTCCTAATTGGATGGAAGCAAAATTGGATTTGGATAATTAGGAAAAAATCAGATCAAATTCTGAATTGGGAATGGGTGCTTCTGCTGCAGCTCGTCGCCTTTTTTATAGCCGCCGCGGACCGCTAAGTTTCGGCTTCACGATGAGTTGCCTTGGCAACGATCGTTCTCAAAGTTGTTAACTTTGACGGCGGCATCCCGCAGTGACGTCATAGTGGACCATTAAAGTTGCACTGAACTGTGAATACGGCGAAGGTGAGAACATCTGATGAAATGTGTTGACATTTTGACATGTCAATTTGTGATCATCCAGCAGTAGGTAGAAAAAACGGTAAGTTTGCAATATTTATTAATTTTTATTGGATATAATTATGTTTTTGTCTTTTTCATAACATTTTTATAATTCGAGGAAGTTTATGACTGCGTTGGATTGAAGGAGGAAGTTCCCTAGTCCCAGATAAGTTCCTTTTGTTTTAATTATTTTAAGCTCAAATTCTTTGTGTTTCTTTTTAATTTACTTTTTAGGAATATAATCTGGGGATGAACCAGGGAATCATCGAGGGATATTGGTGTGGCCTGAACACCTATATTAGTTACTGATATACTGACAAACAAACCTAAATACACTACAGATTTCTCAAGCTCATCGGAAAAAGATGCCTCTCAAACATGCCTGCTGACCCCATGCGTTGCAAATTCACAGGAAGAGAATACCCAATACTGTACGGTAGCGGGGAATCAAAATATCCACATGTCTAATGGAACGCAACAATCTAATACCATTGCAGAGATAAGCAGGCTGATTGGTATAAATTGTCGTATGAAGGAAAACTAGTGCTTTATGCAAAAGATATGTTTTAAGGAAACAATTCAGAATTATATTTCTATATTGGCTTATATGATCAAAACGTCGAAGTACAAATACGAATCTTATACAACTATTAAATGCGATCTCTAATTTTCGAGAACAGCTAGAATCGAGTAGGGCAGTGAAGACTAAACTTTCATAAGTAAAAAAAGGTACTAAAAGTGCTCTGACAATTTTAATTTTAACACTTATAGAAAGTAAATGTGCTGAGATCCAAAGGCGACACTATTTACATAGTCACAGCAGCTCATCTGAGAGTTTAGTATTATACCAAGATTCCTTATACGCTCTAAGCGGGGTAGCGGGGTATTTCCAAAAACAATAGGAGAAAAATTCGAAGGATCCAAACCTCTTCGTTGTACTTGCATATAAATAGGTTTTTTAGCGTTCAATACAAGATCGTTTAATGCTGACCGTTCATCTATCCGGTCAAGATTACTATTGACCTTAACAATGCAATCCTCAGACAAGCCAATAGGGCATATAGATGTATATTAGCATGACGTATAACATCCGGTAAGTTATTAATATAAAGGCTGAATAGCAGCGGTCCTAGAATGGAGCCCAGGGGGATTCCACGTACCAAATTAATTGCATTAGAAAGTCAATTATTTTTTGCACTTGCTGTGTTCGGTTACACAAAATCTGTTAATAACTGAAAGTGCAGATTAGGTGAAGTTAAAATTCGAAGGTAATTTTTGCAATAATTTACTGTGATTGACACTGTCAAAAGCTTTATAAAAGTCCAATATCACCAGAATTCACGAATATTCACGAATATCGGTGCTAACTTTCAGTTAAAACTGTTTCGTAGCTCTGTCTGCGACGAAAGCCAAATTGACAAGCAGATAATAACGAACGTTACTCAAGATACTCAAACATCTGGATTGATATGAGCTTCTCCAGGGCTTTCGCCAGAAAACATAATAGGCTGATAGGTCTGAAGTAAGACATTTTACTTGGGGAGATATTTTTAGCAATGGCTAAAACAACTGCCATTTTCCAATTTCCTGGAAACTTTGACATAGTTAAAGCAGTGTTAAAGATGTGCTTGACAGCAATTAATGTAGCACGCAAAAGTAATTCCACGAAAATCGGAGGGATGTTATCCGGCCCGCTAGCGTTCGAACTGATCGAATTAATGGCATTACAAACTTATAACGAATCTACGCAGCGGAAGCTGAAACCATCACCTAATGGTGATTGAGGAGTTGCATACAAAAAGTCAGCAGCAGTTGGGAATACCTCTGCTGAAGACGAAGTGAAATGCTCATTTAGATCATTTGGATCAAAATCATAGGTTGGGTCATATTTAACATGAATGCCCAAGCTTTTTAAATTAAACCAACAAATTTTTTAACAGAGACTTAGGGTTAAGCTTGTGACCTAAATAATAATAATAAACTTTACAAGTTACCAAATTTCTAATTTGTATATACTGTCGCTTGGCAAGCTGACTTCTGGAGTATTTATATCTCTGATAAAGAAACTCACGCTCTACTATAAGTAGGTATACTAATTTCTTCCGTATACCATGGAATCCTGTTTGGAAAACTACACCGTGAGCGAAAAGGAGCGTATTTATCATGCAGATATTGCATGATGGAATCGAACTTCTCTACTTGGTCATCCACATCAGTGAAATTATAAATTGCATTCCAGGGAATAGTGGTGCACTCCGCCAACATACCATCAATATCAATGCGATTATAATTACGATATAAAGTAGGTATTTCAACCTCTCGCTCTATTAGGAACTCATATGTCAAGAACAACATACTTTGAGGGCTAAGCTAATTAAAGAACTTAACAGAATCAAAAGGTTCACTTGTTGTTGAGTATAGAATGGAAGATTTAAAGCACATATAGATTGCCACACTACCACCAATGCGATCTTTACTATCGTTACGATGTAGGGAATAACCTGGAATGTCCACCAATCGAGACGGAATGTCCCCATGTAACCATGTCTCAGAAGCCATTATAACACTTCTAACCCGCGCCACTTTTTACCCAACCCAACCCTACTTGATTTGAGAGCTGCTTATTTTGCGAGTTCCGGCAAATCACGGTGAGTCCGAAACAAAAAAAAACAAGTTCACAGCCCAAGTAGCTATCGCCTCCTTATGCCACTTAACATTTTCACTATAGACATTTTGCAAATATTTTATAAGGCAAGAAATTAGAAAAAACTGTCTAGATGTGATGTAAAATCATAGGGAATAATGTCACCAGTTGTTTGTAGCAATTTGTATAAAAAAAACACTAAAAAATATAATCGGAAATTAAACAAAAAAAAACATTTTAAAACCATTTTATTACTGATTGGCCTATAAATCAATATTAAAATACAACAAAGAAAAATAATTGTGCAAATTATTGTGAATATTAATTTTGAAAACTACATTTGTTCACAAAAATATTTCTTACATAAGAAACTTCCACTTAAAGATCATTTAGAGCTTCATTGGCTTCTAAAATAGCATTTTTGACATCCTCATAAGATGGCAATGACTGTAAAGTAAATTGTTTTTAAATTTTTATTTTTATTATTTCACAATAAAATTGATAACTTGAAAAATGACAATACTACATTCGAACACACCTCGGTTATTCATATTAATTATTGCATTAATGTAGTAAGTCAATGTATAATTTCCATCATGCACAAAACAATGAGTTCGAAGTATTTAATTTGTTAATTAAAATGCAAACAAGCAGCAAAAATGTGTGATGTCTGAAAATTATAAATTACTGCTTGCCCGTATTTGTTATTTCTAGCAATGTTTCAATATAATTACATAACTCTTTCGCGGATTGACAAACAAAATCTAAAACATACTTAAAATATATAAAATACGGTGTTCATAATAATCATGCTTTTAAAAGTTTTAGCATACAACACATACACGTACATATAAATGATTTGAACCTGCTTAAATTATGTAAATGAATAAACAAATTGAAATTCATAAAAGGATGTTTCTAAGTCAAATTATAAATAGAATGGATTGTTATGTAAGACATATTTGTATAGATTTATGTAGGTATGTAGTTCACATAATTTAAACTGGAGTATTACAAAAAAAAATTAATAATATTAAAAAAAACAAACAAAATATTCTCATAATACAATCAGGCTCTAAATTAGTATTTTATCTTCAAAATATTATCACCCACGCGTGCATATATATTAGACATGTTCACATCTAATTAATTCAGGCTATGGTTTCTACTGACCTTCCAGCAATCATCGTCCCAAGATGGGAAGAGACGTTTGAAACAGTCCGGCTCATGACCCTCTTCCAATTTTATCATTGGTACTGTATCTTCTGTTCTTGCAGTAGGATCTTGACGAATGTATTCCTAGAAAAATAAGGAAGTGGATTTAAAATCAAATAAAAATCAGAAAATTTCATTTTAAATTCATATATTTTTTTTTACATTATTTTTATTAAGCCTAGCTCAGGAGTTACCCTATGATGTAAAGTACAGGATGTCTGGATGTAGATAGGGAAAGGATTGGAGACATAAGGAAAGTGGCGAGGTGCTGATGTATGTCACTCTCTCCGAAGGAAAGACAGAATATGATAGACGGTTCCACATTCGGAAAATTCGAGATAAAAAGAAGCATCACGTTGTTTTACAGGAATTCATCTACAAGGAATCAGACTAGATATTTCATCTGCGGACTGAAAGACATCCGATATTGCGACGGTACTCGGGTGAATCGATATGACATGTTATTTCCACATAGCCAATGAGCTCTCTTGGAATAGTATCTAATGAAACTAAGGCTGTACCACCAGCATCGGTCCAGATATCGAAATTGTATTCCATTCTAAACCTGACATAGGACTTCTAGAGGATGCATCGATGCATCTTTTGGAAATATTAATGCCAAGAATGCTTAGTGTCGGCGTATTCAAAATTAATGCTCCATCAAAAGAAGCTAGAGTGGTTAAATGATGATCTTGTTTTAAAGATATGAGACAATGAGTAGGTACTGGGTCAAAGCCTTTGATGAAAATATGTACATAGCAAATAGGAAAATGTGATATGTGTAAAATTTGTGTACATAAGTGTTATTTGTCAAGAAAAGGATATCTATATAAACTCTATTGTCGAACTGGAGCTCCATTGTCAAATTTGTTAATTGTTGTTTGTGAAGAGATTTAAGGGGAAGTAAAGTGACAGCATTCAAATAATTTTTACTGTAGAGGAGAACTTTCAATTACTGGGATATTCGCGACTGCCTCTTTGGGATGGGATATCACATATTTTTCTTATATAATTTCAACAGTAAGAATTTTCTTTCAAATTAAATTCACAAAAATAAAAGTTTTCTTTTTTGAGTCGTTTAAAAATTAATTATCGCCCCTCTAAACCACAAAAACAGGGACTACCTATACAACCTAAATTTATTACACGAAATCTCTGGCTTATTATAATTTCTGTTTGCTATAATATTCTAAGGTAAAAGAACAATTATCAGGAGCGACTTATTTTGAATTTTTTTAAATTTATTTTTAGTGTAGTGCATGCAACATGGGGATTTTAATTTTAAAAAAAATTGCTATGTATCCATGTATGAAGCTTATTCAACTCTTGAAGTAAAATAAGCAAACAAAATAAGAAAAAGAGCTTAACGAAATCCAACTGTACAAAATGGAAAACTAAAAACGAGTAAAAAGTGTAAAAAGAAACTTACGAAAATCGTTACAATATATCAGTCCTTAAATTCAAAACAATAGAGAATAAAAAAATTTTAAAAACTTTTATCTTTAACGATTCTATAAATCAAATCACAAATATAAGCTGAAAAAACAGCCACCTCGTCCGGGGTTTGAAGCCGGGACCTTCCGCTTTCCCAGGCGCCTGCTTTTACTACTGAACTAACGAGACAACGCGGGCTTAGTTTCAGATAGATTCTTTAAAATTTTTAATCGTTTTCAGACATCTTTTAAGGAAGGTCAAAAGAAAAAGTTTATTTTCGTATAGAACTTATTATTTCAAGTTCAGTGGAATCCAGCCGTTAAAACAAATGGAGGCAACCATAGAAAAGTGATCCCATGATAATGGAAGCTATTTCAGTGGTGTCAGGGGTCGATGTTATATATGTCAATGCCTCTCACATACAGTCTCGTTCAGTTTTTGTGGTACAAATTGCAAACTGTCACATTGTCAATTTGTCAAATTGTAAATTATAAATTTTTTAATCTATTCTGATAATAATTGTTGTTAAAAACTGGACGACAGTTATGTCCGAAATAACTTAAATTTTTTCGATTAACAAATATGTAAAATATCTCTTATCTTTTATCTTCTTCCATTTCTAGCAAACGATTTAATAAATATTTTCTATAAAATTATAGTGACAACAACAATATGGCAGCACGAGTATTCGAGTTTTAGTATTAGTATTAGTTTCAGTAACTATAAAAACTTACTACGCTTGAGAACTTTTAATGGTTCCGAACACGCACACATTTACAAATCGTGGTCTGAAAAAAACGCAGAACGCGTTTTCTTCTCTCGTCACTCATAAATAAATTTCCGTATACGATGTATATTATCTCCCTCACAATTTCTGTAAAAAATGCGTGCCATCATAATGTAAATCTTCCTTTACAGGCAAGTATATATATTGGGAGTTAAGAAAAAAAAGCTATTTTTTACAAAACACCCTGTATTTTAAAAAGTACCGGGCGCTTAATCTATTCATGTCATACCGAAATTAGCGCATATTTTTTTTTTAGACAACACATTTTTGTTTGGTTTGATTTTCTCTTTAACGTCCGCAGATAACACATAGGGTACAATAGGTCAAATTACAGAAGGTAGTCCTCAGTTTACAGTGAGTTTATACAAAAAAGTTATGTTAACGACCGTTTTGCAAAAAATATAGAGGTCAAATAAAATAAAAAAATTAAAAAAATCTGAAATATGTTGTTTAGACCCCCGTAAGTCCTTATAGGAGAGGGGTATGGGTCAGGTTGAGCAGTCGTTGGAAAGTTCATGAAGTTCTGCATCTTATCTATTAACTATTAACTATGATCGTGCACCCAGTACATTTTAAAATACAAGGTGTTTTGTGAAAATCTAGCTTTTTTCTTAATCACCCTGTAACTCCTAAACGGTTGATATTGTTCAAAACACACTGAATAAGAAGCTCAGTTCTTCATGGTCTCGTAAAGCTGGAAGTTTATTTGATGGCATCATTAAAAAGCTGGAAACAGTAGATTCAGCCGATAGCTCAATATGCTCATCCTGAATATCAGTATTCCACCAATTGTACCAATGCTCCAAAGTTAGTTGATTTACTTCTTCTTTTGATATCATGTATGTCTCACAGATGTGAATGATTTAAGACATATTACATATAAGGATCTAAAAAAAAATCGAATTTACAATAACAGACAAACGACTCCTAGGTATCCGACTTAGAATATAGAGAGAACAGGAAGTGTTGATACCTATAAAATTTGTATACGTGAGCATGGCTTTTCTTTGGAGGCTTTGAGTAGGGGGAATTGGAGAAATGCATGTTCAGCTACCTACATTTGAAACAGCTGAGAAACTGCCTGGGTACTTTTTTGGGGCAATGACAGCGACTAAGAGCATTTTCAGTAGGAGCAACCGCAGTATTTTCAACCATATATCTTGTTGCCCCGATTTCTATGTTGATTCTACTATACGCCTGAGCTCACTCTCACCACATCGGCAACTGATTCTAATACAAGCAGAATTTGACTCCGCCTAATTTGGCTTATCACACTTCCTGTACTCTCTGTATTCGAATATATCAGATATGACCAAATCGGCGTTGACATAGAGTGTCACCATTGGGAAATTTCGTCCTTCAAAAAAATGTCTAGAGCTTTTTATATCTTAAAAACTGATTAACTCTAATCCTTTAAATTATTGTAACATATTCAAAACATACCATTGCCATTGGATATGATTTTGCACGTTCAGTTTTAGTTGCTCCAGATCCAATCCATACATAGACTTCATCACCTCCATCAAAAATCATAACATCATCAATATCCAAATCCTAAAAATACTCTTAGTTAGGACGAAACCTTTTCTTTTTTTTTCCTTTTTTTTTTTTTGCAAAACTCAAAAGTACCTCTTGCTTAAAGTGTTCAATTTCATCGAATTTGAAACGACCACTTGCTAAAATCTTACAATGGAAGAGACGTGGTTCCAATATAGGTGCTCCAGGATCTCCGATTGTTTTATCATAATCAGCTTTTCCACCTAATAAATTCCAAAATTCTTCAGGTTCAGACCCTTCTGAAATAATTTCAACATTTTCACTCATGCTCTTAACAACACTTTCACCCTGTGTTTTTTCAAAATCTGATGCACCCTGTATTAGAAAAACAAAAAATTATATTAATGGAAAACAATGTATGATTTATGAAAAAAAAAAGTTTCATTACCATTCCGTTCCAAACAAAATATTTCTCAGCTGATCCAACAAGGAAAGCATCATCAGATGCTAGTGAAGACGGATTGAATGTTAATTCTTCGGTGATGACATCATCTGCAGCTGTACCACGAATACGATAAATTGAGATCGCACCGTTGTCTTTTTCGAATGCTGTGAATAATTTTCCTTTGAAAATTTTACGTAAATGACGTGGTTCATGACCTTGTGGCACACGAACTAGTATGGATATTGGATTTTCACTTTCATCAGCTTTTAACGCTGCAGTTTTTTCTGCTGCAATTTGATCAGCCTCAGATGATTTTTTGCCCTAAATAATAATTGTTTGAAAATTTATTTGATAAAAGCGTAAAAGTTTTTTGGTTTTTTTTTTTATATATATATTCTATACCAGCCAGAAATATGAGACTAATCCTTTTTCACCATTCTCCGAATCAAATTCATATGTAATAACATATGCTCCATTGCCGAACAAAACGCCATACTTATCAGAAGGTAACTCCTCCTGGACTTCGTCTTTATGAAGCCAAGTCTATATGACAGGAAGTACATTATTAGTGACAATAAAGAATCTTAAAAGTCAAACTCTAAAACTTACACCTGAAATTTTTCCTGATGCTTTATCAGGCATAAAACCAAGTGCACGACCTCCACTCTTTTTGAGTGATTCAATTGTAGACTCATCGATTTCTTCATTAGCGGCACGTACAAGGCGAGTATGCGCCATACCATGATCTCGCCAAGTAGAGAAGTACTGTTTGAAAGGTGCTGATTCTGCTCCTTCAACAATTCTATGAACTTGTGTCCATGCTGGATATTTTTTGCTATTCAAAAATTCTTTAAACAAGAAAATTAATTGGTAAAAAAAAATGTATATAGAAATTCAATCCGAAATTATGATAGGTCTAGGTACATTACCTTGTGCCTTAGTCATTGCTTGACTCTTTTCTTGCTGAGTAGCACCCTTACCAACCCAAACGAAAATACCAGAACCAGTGTCTAAAATGAAACAATCATTTGTGTCCAACATATCTTGTCGCAAGGGTTTTGTAGAGATTGTATCAACTTTAAGTGTTCCAGTTTTATCTGTAATCTTATAGAGAGTTGTAATTCTTTCTTCGTTAGTCTCGAATGCTTGATCCTCATCAGCTGTAGATTCTTCAGGTACTTGATCTGGTGATCCAGATCCAAGAACGGTGAAGAATTGTTGTTTATCTGCGTCGGTGCTAAATTCATCTACAAAATATGGAAAACAATTTATAATTAATACTTCATAATGATGTCATATTAAACTCACCAATAATTTGAACTTTAGCACGTCCATTGTGATCTTGATCTCTGATCTGATTAGCAGCACTAATTGCTTTCAATTTTTCTACGCGTTTAGCACCAGATCCAACATATACATAGATGTCATTTCCGGCATCAAGAATGAAGCAATCACCTTTATTCATCGAAGAAATCGATAGATTGACTTGACGGACTCGAACATTCCTTTTGCCCTTAACTTGGAACAATCTCTTTTCGCCACCAGCATTTGTTTGAATATGTTTAAATCCAGTTCCTACTCCACCTGATTCATATCGAATTCCTGTAAAGAAAAAATTGAAAATAATTAATTTATGAAACATAAAATAATTAAAGGGAGATGTAAAGTAGATTAGGAAAATTGGCAAGCAATAAAATGTTTTTTATTTCAAATTTCTTAAAAATGGATAGTACACTTTCTCGTTTTTTTAGACCTTAGATAAAGTTCACATCATTGAATCAGATCAATACTAATATCTTAAGTAATATAGGCGAATTATCCAAGGAAGTACAAAGCCCCAAAGTGGATTATAAAGGGTTTTCCAATAAGAGGTGTTATTTTAATTAGCCCACTATTTCGGTAGATGTCACTTTTGGAGCTGTCATTTTTTGACATTTGACAAGTAGAAACTACGCCATTAATAAAAATGGAACGATACACGATTCAACAACGCATTGAAATTATTAAAATTCACTATAAAAATGGTGAAAATGTGGCAGACACGGTTCATAAAACTCGAACATTTTTGGGTCGTCCGTCGTGAAGCACCTTGTCGGACCGCAATACAGAAATCGGTAGAAAAATTCGAGCTGTCGGGACAAGTTAGTGATGTGAAGAATAAAATCCGTGCACATCGCTCAAGAACAGCCGAGAATATTGCTGCTGTAGCCGAAAGTGTTGAAGAATACCCAGGTTTGTCCATTCCTCGTCGTTCTTTGGAATTAGGCATTCCACAAACGTCATTACACCGTATTTTTCATAAAGATTTGGGTCTTAAGGCTTATAAAGTTCAGTTAACACAAGAACTCAAGCCGGCCGATCATCAACAACGTCGAGTCTTTGCTGATTGGGTCCTTGAAATGCATGAAAATGATCCGGAATTCCATCGAAAACTCCTCTTGAGTGATGAGGCCCATTTTCACCTCGATGGCTTCGTCAACAAGCAAAATTGTCGCATCTGGGGCTCGGAAAATCCAAGAGTTATTGTTGAAAAGCCTCTCTATCCTCAACGTGTGACTGTTTGGTGCGGTTTATGGTCCCGCGGGGTCAATGGACCTTCCTTTTTTCGAAAATGAGTCTGGAGCAACAGATACGGTGAATGGATTGCGCTATCGACAGATGATTAATGATTTTTTATGGCCGGAATTGGATGGTATTGATCTGGACAACGTTTACTTTCAACAAGACGGCGCTACGTGCCATACAAGCAACGAAACCATTGATCTTTTACGGGAAAGTTTCCGGGCCGTGTTATCTCTCGAAGAGGTGATCACAATTGGCCACAGAGATCTTGTGACTTAACACCTTGCGACTTCTTCCTTTGGGGCCACGTGAAAGAGAAGGTCTACGCCAACAGCCCAGCGTCGATTCAAGACCTCAAAGATGGAATTCGTGAGGCTATCGAGGACATAGGGCAGCCACTTTGCGATTTGGTTATGGAAAATTTCATGAAAAGGATATGGTTGTCATTTAGCTGATGTTATTTTCCGTTATTAACGGTATACCTTCCTCTTTATAATGAAATAAAGATCCGATCATTTATGTCAAAAAATGGCATTTTTCTTTGAATATCAAAATAACACCTCTTATTGGAAAACCCTTTATTATATAGGAGTGCTGTAAACTTAGCATAAGCTTAAACAGATTTTACGCTTCGTGTAAATAACCAGAAGTGGTTAGGTTGAGACCTATACATTAAAGGTGCTCGAAAACCCCCCAACTGGAGGGTATCGTTATAAGTGCGTGCAGGTTTACTAACTTTGGAATATGCCAAAATAAATGCATCCTGTTCAGCCTTTCTACTTGAAGCATAAAATGCTCCTGAGAACAGTAAAACTTCCCCCCTTGTAAGCTGACAACATTTAAAAGTAGTTCCTTTATGAGAGTTTGTTGGTATTCGAGGAAGATTTTTGGCTTTGTATCTAAAAACAAATGAAATAAAATAAGTGAAAAGGGTTGCAGCCAATGTACGAACTGGTTGCGTTTCTCAACTTCAAGTCTCCAATTTTGCTTCCTCAGAGGTTTCTTATGCGTGGTATCCAACCATTTCCTTCTCCAGTCAACACAATATTTTCGTTCGACACCATTTTATAATATCTTAATTTAATTGAAGTAATATGAGCTTTACTGATTTATTTTAAAGAATATCCGTTCAATATAAATACCTACTTTCATGTATTTTTACAAGTCTTGCTCGTTGAAAATCTGAGAACAGATTGAAAAATTTAGAACAAACTTCAAACTTCCCGCTAAAAATGCAAATGCGCGCGAAATGGAAATGTGCCTTTTTGATACCAACATCAAACTTTTCTTAGGGAAATGTGACCTTCTGAAGTGAAAAACGCGTTATATGGAAAATGAGCTATTTTGACATGGAAATTGTTGGGAAATGAGTCCCTTTGAAACTAACATAGGTTTTTATATGCAAAAATGAATAGGAAATAATTCTTTTTGAAGAAAGTTTTTATTATGGGCTTATTAAAATACAAATTCAGAGTAGAATGGTGTATCTAACTCATTTTTTTTTTCTAAAAGTGGAAATGGTCTCTTTTTAAGTTATAAGACAGCAATAATATAATTTAAAGAAAAACAACCACAATATTCAGACTTATATATATGTCAGTGATTCAGACTTATTCCAAAAACGAATACAAACAAAGCAATCGTCTATTAGATTTAAAAAAAAAATCTAACAACAGACATATCAAATGAAACCCAATGAGGCTAAGTAGGCATCTGTCAAATTGTGATAATTCGTCTTAATTTCTTACATCTAACGCAATAAAAAAAATTTAAAGTTAAAACAAAAAATTAAATTAAAAATAATACAAAATTTCTGTATAAGAAAACAAAAATTCAAACATTCTGCAAAATTAAAAATATGCTTTTTTTGACATTGTCATCATTAACTAATGACACCCTTCAGGAAAGCGGAGAAGAAGCAGTAAAATATTCAATGAAGAGACAAGCAGCAAGAACATTTGGAGATGAAGCCGCAAATGGAGGTGAAAATCTCGGAATACCCCTCTTGGTGTTATTTACAGTATCGCTAACAATTTGGTATTTCCTTGATAATTTCGTTGACTTCAGCGGTGATAAAATAACATTAAAAGATCGAAAGCTCGGCGACGATAGATTCAAAAATTGAATACATAATTTTAAGTAAAAATTTTATTTTTTTCAATTTAAAGAACTTACTAAAAATAATTTATTTTAGGTTATCTGCATAAAATAGATTTTTTCAGTACGTATTTCGTGTATATGACTCACAGTCCCTGCAAACGATGCCATAATATTATTATATTTTTTTTATGCTTTTTGAATCTTTATAAAAGTAGAGAAGTAGCGTCACCAAATCAAATTGTCTGCACTACACAGTGCACGGTTTTTGTAAAAGATTTGGGTTTTTAAATTTGATGTACTCGTAGAATTGAGTCACAATCGTTCAATGGTTAAATTTTATTTAATAAAAAAAAATGTATGAAGTAAAGTATAAAATACTTAACGCAAACATTGTTTATTTATGTTCCTCAATATTGTATAAATCGAATATTCTTGTATGTTTTAAAAAATTTGATCCGTGAAATTTCATAAAATTTTTTTTTTTCTTTATGCACTTTAGGCTACAGAGTAACCGATCATCACAAAACTCAACGCACGCACTAAAAACGTTAAGGCGTCCCTATAAGAGTCTATCTCAAATACAGACATGTTGACAAAGTAACAAAAAAAGCGGAAAAATTGCAAATTTTTCATGCAATTTTTGGATTTATTGTGAATTTTCAAATCGAATTTTGAATTTATGAATCTGATAAGAGGGAGTCGGGCTCGCGCTCTCAAGGTTCTTTCTATATCAGAACTTTTATCAACGAACAGTTACCGATCGAATTTAAGTACATTAAATTTGCAACTTTGTCTTATCAGTTAAAACACACACAAAAATTCCAGCAACTATGAGATTGACGATAATAGAGGCAGTTTTCCTCTTCTCTATGGCTCAATTGTTATAGGTAGGGGTATGTCGTCTAGGTCGGCCATCTGAAATTTTTTTTTAGTTTTGACCACTAGTGCCACCAATGTTTGAGCGCGGAAAAGCTTCTCTCAGTAATAGCGAACTTTGCGCGACATTCAGTGGTTTGAAATTCCAAAATAAGATTTTTTAGTAGCAATGAATACGGCCAGGAAGTGGGGAGAAAATATTCCATCATCAAGGTAAGCATTGTGAATGTGTTTTATGAATCATTCTTGAAAATAAATGATTGATGATGCCCAAAAAACGCCCAGCACCAATTCCAACGAAGTCTGTCAATAAAACACCAGCTGAAGGAAGATGCCCGCCAAAAAAGCACAATATAACGACATTTTCTGGAAATGTTATTTCTAATATTGCTAAAAAAAACAGAAAATGCACCAAATTAAACTTTTTATTTCGTTCAATTAATTTTTTCAGGTCATTTACCCCGTTTACATGAAGCGGACTGGAGTGGATTAGCGTACTTCGGAGTGAGATAATTCGCCATGTGACTGGAATTACCTACACCGGCGTTAATTCGATAGTGGAGTGGAATTAATCACATGTGAACACTTGATTGGATCGAAGTGGATTTACGTTTGGATATTTTTCGGTATACTTTAATTTTTCGCTTCGAACACCTTCGTGCTTTCATACAATATTTTAGAAATTGTAAAATTATACTTCTTTCCATGATCCGTCTTTCAATATCTACAAAAATAACTTCAAATGAGAGGTGACTTTAGATTAAGAACTGTCAATAGAAAGATGTCTTTCTTGTCGATTTAATACAGTCCATCGTATGTGAACACTTCGTACTATGCGAATTAGGACTATTCCAGTCCAGTCCAGTCCAGTCCAGTCCGATTCATGTGAACGAGGTATATATGAGTTTTCGAGTGTATAGGTCTGTTCACGTACTTCTCGGGTGTTTTCGTTCTTGGGCTTTTTTGTGTGAAAATGTGCAGGAGGGGAAGCTATCAAATTTGGAAAGTACATGAACAACTTTTGTGTGTTCTTGGGCAAAAAGCGAAAGTGACAACTACAAACTGTCAAGCTAACAACTTTAATTTGAAAATAAAATGCCAAACATAACATATCTATTCATTTTACTTACTATTTTGTAATTTTTTATACGACCTGGGCAAACAGTGCACATCATTTGCAAATTCTGCTGTCTTTTCCATTTTTCCTTTGACAGTTTGAACTTCTGACAATTCTCGATTTCAAATTTTAATGTGTTTGACAGTTGTTACAAAAGTTACACAGAGTTTTTCCTTGGGTGGTTTTGGGCTAAAACTTTATTGAAGGGGAAGTGTGACGTCTATATTTTTTCCCCCATTTTCTGAGTACGTGAACAGAGTTTGGGTGCTTTTGGGTGAAAATGTGCTAATGCATTCACACAAATTCAAGTACGTGAACAGACCTTACACAAAATTTTGTGTACACCTTGTTCCGATTCCGCTAAAGTAGAAATGAGTTTTTTCTGTCAAAATTGTGTACACGTTAATCGATACTTTCTCACGGCCATTTTGTTTCTAAAATTCGGTTGAACCAGTCAGTTTTTGTCGAGCGATATTTAAAAAATTATTTATTACGTTATTAATTATTATTTCAAAATATGTATGTAAAAAATTACTGCTAGTAAAGTGAAGAAAGCAAGGGAGGAGCAGAAAGAGTTTTTGGTTAATTTCGTGGAGATTAATGTCGAATTTGCTAACAAGTTTCCTTTTCTCTTTTTTTTTTTAAAGATGAGCAATAAAAATTTATAAAAATATATCAATTGTATTTTGATTTTATACAAATTTTATTTTATTTTTTAATTACAAGTTTTCTATTTCAAATTCGTATAGATTAACGGATTAAAGGGCTATAAAATTTTCAGAACTAGCAGACCAAATTGTTAGGGGCTTTTTCTGGTACTTTCTTCGTGCGGCCCAGAAATGTAAGCATACTGATTAGAGACTTCATTAATAAATATCATCAACTTCATACTCTAGACGTTTACCACACGTAAGACATAAGATCCTGCCAAATTGCTCGTTGAAAGCCTCCTGTACCAAAAAAATTCAAAAAAATCGTTCCATTTGAATCCAGCCGCTGATCAGAACAAATGATAATGACTTCACTTCGAAAATTTGATTCTGAATGTCATTGAGAATCACATATCCATCTTCAACTAATACTCCACCAAATTCATCCGTAATCACGCCAAAATATTTTAAATTACAATTTTCATAACTTTTACGTTATTCGTGCTATTTTTTTTCCCAGAAAATTCCAATCTGACAAATTACACGGATATATATATATGTCAGTGATTGAACTCGTTTTACATTGATTGACGTGCACTTTTCGTAAAACATAATTGGAAATCTTGGAAATAGACATAAGATAGCTGTCATGTCATTCAATAATCAAAATTCAAAATTATGGCATAGTGCATTGTTCTTCCTTCGAAGTCATTTTGTTATTTGAATTTTATCAGAATCCAAAACCAGGAGAAAGAAAGGATTTTGTCGCATATTTTAGGCTTTATCCAAGTCACCAAAAATTTCTTTTTTTAATGCCTAGTGCCTAGTACGAGAGCACTGTAAACAACATATTAATAAGTGGGTCTGTCGAAATAAATGTTTTTAAATTAATTATTTAGGGTTGATACTGATAAAATTGTTTTACCAAACGCAATATATTCATTAGATATACAGCAGAAATTCGAAAGATTTTATTATAATCGCTTTTCCAGCTGCGCGCTCATTTTTTCAACTTCCTGGCACCGGCATAAGAACTTTTTTTGACATTAACAATTGAGCCCACATGAATCTGAAAGTTAATCGGTCCATATTATATATGGCAGTGGGCCAGATGAAGCTTCTTGTTAAGTTATATGTACTTTGATATTAGTGAGCAATAATTTTTACAAAACACTAAAATTGAATGAAGATATGCACTAGCTTCAGAAACAACGCTATTTAAAATTTCTAATATTTATTAATAATAATAAACTTAAAAAAGTCGCTGAACTCCTGGAACTCTGAAATGTTTAATTTCAGAAACGATAAAGCAAGTTCAACCAAGTTCAATCCGACTGTCAGTGAGTGGCTTATTCACGTACACTATATTCTCTCGATATTCCGCTACCTTGTTAGTTATTTATTCAACGCAAAGACCTAATATTCTGGGCCCAAATCATGTAAGTCAAGAAAATTATCGCTGCAGTATCGTTCTTGCTTCATGTAACTGGATATGGGCTGGTTTAGACGGTGTAGTTTTTGCATTGCGTGATCGCCCATTCTCTTTTGTGCAAAAAGGGAAAAACTTCCTGTGCGGGACCTCCCCCCTCTCCGCTCATCTACCTCTCCCACGTTTTTCGTGCGCGGCGCGCAAAAACTACACCGTATAAAATAGCCCTATGTCGAGCAACTCTGATCGAATTTCGATGCATAGGCCAAGTGAAAATTTTCTAGTTTTCTTCAGTTTTTGCGAAATGTGTAAGGTTCAGAAACTGTTAAATCTTTCATTGTATTATATATTTAATTGTGTAGTGAGTTATGATAAATATTGGACGGTATTAAGAGTGATATGTCGCAACTTACCTCTTCTACTTGATTACTATTGATAGTTTGGGATCCATGATATCACGAGGGTTGAATCCATCCATATCAAGACACTAAGATTCTTCATTATTACGGGGCCATTGAATTTCTTTATCAGCCTTCAAAAAAAAATTCCGCAAAACTTTACAAAAAATTAATTTTGGTCCCATTTCTACTCATTTGTGTCATATAGAAGTTAATTAACCACAAAGTCGAGTTTCATAACCCAATTCGAATGCGAATCCCACCTCATATATGCATACTATATAATCCATAACTTATTCGATTTTTAACATCCTTTGAATACGATCAAATCGAAATCGAGCTCGGGACCAATCTAGTAAGACAAGATAACATTCTTCAATGACCTCAACACAACACTATTATAAGTAATGGTCATTCACCAAACTTGTGGTTTACCACAAATGATTATAGATAGAATGCAAAATATTGACACCTGAACTTTGGTTAGAAAAGACACTGAATTTCGCCCTATTTTATTATTTATTAATTATAATATTATTTTATAATAAATATATTATTAATTATTATGATAGGTTGACTTTTATCTGAATATATAAATACTTAATAATTATATCAAAATTACATACGTAGGTATTTATTTATTGTTCATAACAGAGCTAATTCATAAAATTTTTAAGAGATTACAATAACAAATTTGCTAAAATAAAAAATTTATAAAAATACATACGGCCCAAATCTTATAAAATATTTTAAAAAATTAGACATCGTAACTTATTGAACACACACTCACACGTGTGATTTTCTGGTTAAATGAATTCAGGCGATTATATAATGTGACGTCTCACAACGTGTATATGTCGCCCAATATTATAGACTTTGCAAGAAGTATCATTTAAAGGAAACAAAAACTAAAAGGAGTTGAATATGAACAACTAAACCAATCTTGATTTCCGACTGATGTAAAAGAAGCAATAGAGTTGAGATCAATGCATTCTATGTAGTCTAATTCAATTCTTGTCCTCAACATTGATTCTTCGCTACATTTATGTATGTAGTCTTTCGACATTATAATTTTATTGCTTCAATTTTTCTGCTTAAACTACACTTCACTATTATTCATGAAATGTTATCTTCAAATTGATAATTTCGATGAGTTTTTTATTTTGCATTGCAAATTGCCATGTAGTCTCGCTCGACAGTTCAATATTTCCTCTTATCTTTAATATCTTTTAGCCTTAATCATTCTTCTAATTACAGACTACTTCAGATATTGGATTTGAAAAGGCGCTTCTACTTCCTAATCTTCGATCGATTAGTGTTCTGGTAAACGACCAAGTCTAGCTGTTGTGAAATCTTTTTTTCTAGCTTGAATTTGTTTTTGTCTTTCTTCTTCATTATCTTCCCCTTTTTTTTTATCTTCCTCCTTTTTTGTCTTATCTGCCTCATTTTTTGTCTTATTTCCCTCATTTTTTGACTTATCTCCGTCCTTTTTTGTCTTATCTCCGTCCTTTGTCGTCTTATCTCCGTCCTTTGTCGTCTTATCTCCGTCCTTTTTTGACTTATCTCCGTCCTTTTTTGACTTATCTCCCTCATTTTTTGTCTTGTCTCCGTCCGTTTTTGTTTTGTCTCCGTCCGTTTTTGTCTTATCTCCGTCCTTTTTTGTCTTATCTCCGTCCTTTTTTGTCTTATCGCCCTCAGTTTTTGTCTTGTCACCTTCCTTTTTTGTCTTGTCACCCTCCTTTTTTGTCTTGTCACCCTCCTTTTTTGTCTTATCGCCCTCAGTTTTTGTCTTGTCACCTTCCGTTTTTGTCTTATCTCCGTCCTTTTTTGTCTTATCTCCGTCCTTTTTTGTCTTATCGCCCTCAGTTTTTGTCTTGTCACCTTCCGTTTTTGTCTTGTCACCCTCCTTTTTTGTCTTATCGCCCTCATTTTTTGTCTTGTCACCTTCCGTTTTGGTCTTATCTCTGTCCTTTTTTGTCGTATCTCCCTCATTTGTTGTCTTATCTCCGTCCTTTTTTGTCGTATCTCCGTCCTTTTTTGTCTTATCTCCATCTTTTTTTGTGTTATTTCCCTCCGTTTTTGTCTTATCACTGTCCTTTTTTGTCTTATCCCCCTCCGTTTTTGTCTTATCACCGTCCTTTTTTGTCTTATCACCCTCCTTTTTTGTCTTATCTCCGTCCTTTATTGTCTTATCGCCGTCAGTTTTTGTCTTGTCACCTTCCGTTTTTGTCTTATCTCCCTCCTTTTTTCCTTTGTCTTCTGCCTCTTTTTTTCGGGTTTCTTCTTTGCCATCCTTCTTTTTCTTCTCTTCATCCTCTCCCTTCTCACTCTTTCCTTCTTCCTTTTTTCTTCTCTCCGGTTGTTTCTTTATATCATGACTTTTTTCTCCCTGACCTTTAGTCTCATCTTCTCCCTCTTGTTTCTTTTGGCTTTTTCCTTTAAAATTAATAATTTTAGACTTAAATTCAATGAATATTTAATTATAAAATAAGTATTCCGTCTACGTATTTGAATTGAATTGTGTTCCAAACTATTAAAAAAAAAAGTAGAAATGCTTGAATTTCAACACGAACGAATAAGGGAAAGGATATACCACAGCCACCATTTAAACATTATTTGATAGGTGAGTAATTAGATAAATTACCGTGAAAACTTTTAGAATCGTTCACTTCAGTAATCAATTATATAAGAGCTCATTCACACGGGACTTTTGTCTTCACGAGTTCCTATAAAGATTAGTAATTATAATTATTTATTAAATACAAATCCATGCAACGTCAAAACAGAGGTTTGCCTATGACGATCTTAACTACGGGTAGCCAGATTATCCAACCGTACGGAAACTGAAGAAACTATGATTAAAAGATTAAGACCTCCTCAAAAACAAAAATCTACTTTAGACTTCAGGTACAAATCTGGTGGAAATACAAATGATCACCTTTAGTGATCTAAGACTAGAAAAGTAAAAATGTTTTGATTTTGTTTGGCTATGACGCGGCAGTATATATGCCTATCAGAAAAACGCTGCAAGTTACTATGACCCAATGCAAAATTTTACAAAAGGCTTCTCTACTATAATTCGGAATTAGTGCCTAATAGTTGGTTTGATTTGGATGCCTGCGCTCCTAACAAATATTATGTGGATACAAAATTTACTAATTTTTTCTTAAGGAATTTTTTTGAAAACTTTTCTTCAGAATATGCATGCATTACGGGCAGCATCCTGTAAATGCATACTTAGCTGTTTGTATGTAATTACGCGTGATGTACATATAAACTATTTTGAGCTAACATCAGTTTCCCACGTATAGAAAATTTTGGGCTATAATTCATAAGGAAAGGAGGCATTTAATATCATATGAAAAATTTTGTGGATGGTTTTCTAATAGAGCACTTTAGTACGATTGATGTTTCGGTATCGACATTAGCCATGTTATGGTATGAGCATCGCCAGTTTTTTTTCGTATAATTTGGCCGGCGCACTCTTAGAATAAAATAATTTTGTAATTTTGATAATAAAAATTTCATATCGTCATACTTCACTTAAATTTTCAATTCTCGATTTTTTTTTATATAATAAATGTCGCCGCACCTACCGCATTTAGGTGATCACAGAATATAAATCATATTTTGGTAAGAACTGGCTTGAAGCCGTAAACATCATCGAAATATGGAGAAAACTCCAATTCTCCTTGATATTTCAGTACATCTTTGAAACAGGGATTGCTTAGAAAGTTATTTCATTTATACTATTCGTCTCCACTCCTAACGAATATGGCTGATTAGTTAATTAGTCATGTGCCACCAGCTTAACGTGACTATATGTATCATAATAAGCTTAATGCCAAATATGTATTTAAATTACTGTGGCTTTAGGCTTCATACCTAATGTTTTCTCATATGCCCTGCGGCCGACTCAAATAAGTTTAGTGGCTTCGAATTTAAATTTATATTCAGGTTTTGAGCATTTTGTTTGTGAAAGTGATTGTCACTCCAAATAAGTTGGTTCGAAGAACGCATCTGCTTTCTTTTCCTCACTAAAGGAAACTTTATCTTATCTATTTTATGACACTATACCCATACGACTAACAGTGCTTTTTTCCTGAGCTTTGGCGCATCAACCATCAACGGCTATATGCACATATATCATCGATATATCTCTGAGTGAATGGGGATTTTCATAGAGGTGCTGTCAGACTATATATCATCCAAACCTATATCCATATTCAACAGGCGCTTCTCGTTAAGATATTATAACAGAGACAGTCAATCACGAGATAAACTAATCATCAACTTTCACTCTACTATTGCCTCCTTAGTCCTCCGACTTGTAGGTCAGTCTTGATTTTACAAGATTTTATAATTGGAGTCTACCACCAAAGCTACCACATCTGTAGATTATCAACTTATATTTTATTGATGAGATTTCAAAGGAGCGTACTGATAGATCGACTGGAGCATGGTACGTAGAAAAGGTATTGGAACAATGAATCAACACCTTACCTTGCCCAAAGGAAAAATGGCTGGAACAGCTTCCTGGAACACAGCAGCCAGAATCCCATAGTCAAGGAAATACTTCATGTATAACAGATGACTTAACAAGGATCTAAAGAAGCCATTACAACTTAAATACGTGCAGAGTTATGTAGATTTCCACCAGGAGCCGGATTCTATAACTCGGAGAGTTTGGAAGATGAAAATTTTCGTTTTTCCCGATTAAAACTCCCTAAACCTTCATTCGCGATTCTCTAACATACTTGGGGAGTTAGGGAGACCGTGAGAAGTATTTCAATATTGAAGGACGGCTAACTCTGTGTGGGAATGTCGTAGTGCATTGAACTTTTTTTCCTTCGGATTTAGGCTCTAGAATACAAGAATATAAATGAACAATTTTTGGGGATGGGGGATCGTATCACCCCTTATTGGGGGTTGTCCAAAATACGTCATGTTTGATATCCAATTAAAGAAGGAGAGGCGAATAATCGAGTGGTTTAGTTCTTTTTTGATCATCTTAACTTCATAACTGACTTTTTTACTTTTTACCGCCGAAAGTTGGATATTTTGCACTTGGGTGATCGTGATATACACATCAGTTCCTATATTCTGCATATGTTTCTTCCGTTCTTTATTTCACATCCATTAGTACTCTGTTATGAACATTTTTCTCATGGAAAGTGAATTTCCACACGACACACCAGTTCTTCATAATGATGAGTTGAAAATAGGTTCATTCTTGTACCAAAAAAATCGGCTATTTTTTCATCTTAAGGACTGGTTTACTATTTTTACAGATATCTCCAAAACCATGTATCGGACTTAAAAACTAATTACATATCTAATTAGGTGGCAACATTTAGATGCAGCTTCATTTTACATACATACAAGCTTTAATGTGGACTTCTCTCCAAAAAGCATTGCGAGTCATGACTATCTCGATACGTTTGTCAATGCCATGTAGCGATTCCGCTACCCCAGGGGCGGATTTCCCTATAGGCCGAGTAGGCCCGGGCCTAGGGCGGCAGATTTAGAGGGCGGCAAAACTTACTTATTTTTGTGAAAAAAATGAATAATGATTATATTTATGTAATACATATGTTTGTAAAATCCGAAGAAATGTTATTCCTATGTTCCCTGAGTTTTATTAACTTATTAATTTGAATGGAATTTTTTGCTGTTTGAATGATTTTTGATTTTTTCTTGTAGTTGTGGGTATTTCATTACATTTTTATACTTTTTCGTTTTTTTAAATAAAATAATTCGTTGGAAAGTGTTATTTTCAATTCTACTCCATTTTTTTCAAATCTACTCCGATTTATGAGGCAGCCTACTCTACTAATTCTAGCCTGGGGTCCCTTCACTGGATATAGATCATTCAATTTTTCGTGTTTTACAGGGAGTAGGGGGCGGCAATCTTCCATAGGCCTAGGGCGGCCAAGTGATCAAATCCGCCCCTGCGCTACCCTAATAAAGCATCGCAGCTAACTCCGTTTTCGTGTTTGGTTTCAACCAAGCCATGAGACAGGGATAAGCCATTTAAGACATTCCATAGGATATTGTTCTAGATCCACTGCAGGCCTTCCTCGGTCAGATATTGTTGAAGTATGTGGTTCAAATTTGATCGACTAACATAAAACCTCTTTTGTTAGCGTATATAGATGACCTGTATATCTACGAAACAGCCGATGTAGCATTTCCTTTTGCACATACTATCTTCCAGCAGTATCGGGTTTCTCATCAAAGCGGATGTTCATAGGAAGCATCAGTAGAGGTGGGCGAACCTGAGTACTTGCAGGTGCACAAAACTCTTTCTTGATGGACCCAATAGGAATAAAATCTGATTTTCTCATGCGACTCTGAATGAAACATTGTAGAACTGTGGTTGGCATCATCACCGGCCACAGCTCGCTTCACGCTCATCTAACAAGGATGGAAGTTGTTGACAGCCTTGAGTGTCTATCCAGCCTGGAAGGAGAGCCTGAGACAACCGAATACTTTTTGTGTTCTTGTGCGGCCGTCGCCCGAAGCAGGCTGGATACTCTAGGGTCTGCCCTTCTATCTGTAGATGAGCTGAAAAACACTCCTCACCAAGAAAGGAAGGTTTTGGTGAATGGGCTTCTAGCAGGACAGCACAGTGAGTAGCCATGGCCTCCTGCCTCAAAATAAAAAAATAAAAACAATTTTTTACGAATTCAATTTACGATTCCTACAACAGCTAGATAAATTTACCAGATAAAAGCATTATTGAAACAGAGTTATAACTTTAGTACTAAAAACGATATGTCTAATATAGAGAGGAACACCATTACATCACATTTTTTACTCATCAAAATTTAGTTGACATAAACTCGTTGAAAATAACAACAAAAATCAGCGTTCAATGTAATAATTTCTAGAAAAGCTCGACGAAAAGATAGCCAAAGATCTACCATTGATATTTTATGAAAAGTGCACGGCAATCGATGAAAAAGAGTTCAATGGAACAACTTTTAACGCAATGAGAATGTAATAGTAGCTCATATCCGTGTAATTTGTCAGATTGGAATTATCTAGGAAAAACAATAGCACGAATAACGTAAAAATTATGAAAATTGTAATTTAAAAGATTTTGGTGTGATTAAGGATGAATTTGGTGGAGTAATAGTTGAAGATGGATATGTGATTCTCAATGACATTCAGTTGTGACATTTCTCATGAAGATGTGTGCGTTTTTCGGTGTAACACCGCCGATTTTTTGAGCGTAGCACCAGGAACGATTTCGATCATGATACAAAGATTATGTATCAAAGTATGGCCGAATTATCTGTCAATTGGTTGCTTGCCAAATTTGGCGACAATAATTTGTTCGTCTCAATTTCAATCGTCACATATCAAAGTGAAAAAAATTTTCTATTTGGAAATTTCTTTTAAGATGACAATGTAAGTAAATGTAGTTTTAGCCTTGTGTATAGAACTATATAGTGATTGCGAAACGCAAATTATATTTGGTACCTTGCTGTATTGTAGAGGCGCTACTACTGCAGAGCAGACGTAACCAAAAGGTAAGCCAGTAATGCCTCGCTCCAATATAAAATCAGCGATGTCCTTGGATGTAATGTAGGGAAATCCGTAATTTTTTCTTAAAAATTTACTGGACATTTTTTCCTTAAGGCACTTTCACATCAAAAACAAGAACAGAAAAATGTAAACCGAAAAACTCAATTTATTCCACTTTAAAACAAGATTTTCGTTCCAATGTTTAATAAAATCCAGAGAAATATGATAAACTAAGAATTTAACTGAGAAAATAGTTATATTTATTTCAGATTTTGAAGAAAAACACAACTTTTATGTTTTATCGGCCGAAAAACTTTTTCGGCGGAAAAATTCGTCCGATAAATCATAAAAGTTGTGTTTTCTTAAAATCTCTAAGATAAATATACTATTTTATTAGTAAAATTATTAGTTTATCCTATTTTCCATGATTTTATTAATCATTGGAGCAAAAATCTTGTTTTAAAATGGAATAAATTGAGTTTTTCGGTTTACATTTTTTCGATTCTTGTGTTTGATGTGAAAGTGCCTTTAGACTTGTTATTCATTATACGATTGTGTCTGAAAATAACTCCACCAGACTGAACAAAAATTCTCCAAAACATTTTCTTTAAATTTCTAAGAAGAAATGAATGCAATTTGCTCATCTACTCTCATCATTTATTGTTAGTGGCCCAAGCAACCGTTGTCGGACACCAATTAATGCATAACAATTCTAAGAAAAAAATTGCCAGTAAATTTCTAAGAAAAAATTGCGGCCTTCCCCACATTAGGTCCAGTCATCCTGGTTTTTATATTCTATCGCGGCGTTGTCTACTACTTCCCAGCCTTTGTATGTTTTTAGTTTGACTATAGTCTTGCGCCTTATCCCTTGAACCCATTGTCAGCACTTCAGTTGAACAGCTCTGCTTTTAGCGAAGCGTGAACAAAACTATTCAAAATGGTACAAGTGGAGCCATCTGACATTATAACAAGGAAACATTTCTTGTTAAATATTCCTTATAGGTATATATCGACCCTGAAAAGCATAAACGTCGTAACCGACCAAAATGAAACTTTTCACTAAGCCCAAAAACTTTATCAAAATCAGGAAAAAGATCATAACGTCTAATGGCAGAAACACATCCAGGCCTCGAGGCTTCCTCGAGGTGTTGTCAAAATTTCCAACACGGGTTTTTAAGTGATGCAACACAAAACCAAGCCAGAATCTAGCCTCAAAGCCTAGCCGCAAAGCGCGCTTTGCTCAATGTTGAATATTTTTCTCTCTCAGGCCTACTTCTGTCAACAGATTTCTTTTTTCTTTAATTTTGCTTTGTCAAACGAGATATTTGCCACTTAAGGATCACTTGAAATTTATAATCAACATTTTTGAAAACCGATAATAAATTATTTCTGCTCAGAATGTAAAAGAATTATCGCAAATACCATCAAAATTACAATAACAGTACCGAGCTCGGTGGTGTCATTTTGTTTGCATTTCTCTGAGGCGAGCTGTGAGGAAGCCTGAGAGAGGCCAGGCCTGAGGCTTGCTTGGATGTGTTTCTGCCTTAAACTATTTGTGATAGAAATGCTATTTTTGGACAGATTTTTTTTTATAATTATACCCACAATTTGCAATAAGTAGAATTACGCTAAAGTTAGTATAAGTATTAGTTTTGCTTTGCTAGTTACAGCAATCCGTTTTTTGTTTTATGAACGTCAAGAATGCTGTATCTGAATATCTGTAATGTATGGAACGAAATCAATGTTAAAAAACTTATTGCAACTGAAATGCTGTATCAAATATACCATATTTATTTGTATGATATATGTAAGCTGTATCCAAGTTTTATGTTTAAAACAGAATCTAACTTTTGATGTACACTAGCACAGAACAAGACAGGCAGTTTAAATAAAAGGCTGTAGTTACTATTAAGTTTTTATTTAATACTCTTCTAACGTAGTAACACCATATTCTGAGTTATCTATAGGTTGAAAAGAATAGAGTAACAGCATCTATCATGCAAAACTAAGCAATAACAAAATGCATTACACGCTAGTTTTTCATAGACAACAAGTCCTTGAAAATGTAGTAACTTCGAACAATATCGAGAATTAATACAAAATCATCATTTTACGATCCGCAAAAATGGCGTAAGCCTCTCCAGCGGTCAAACCTCGGATGCTGTTTATAACTCGGTTAAAAATTTGCAAACCTTCCTTTGCTTTAAGCGACATGTGCTTAAAAAGTAGCGGATTTTTACCCTATTAACCGGGGATTACACCTGCAAGTACAGCTTGCATGCAAGCCTCCCTTCCAACACGATTTTAAGCTTGACAGCAGAAGGCAGTTCCGTTGATGTCTCATCATCTTGCATGCAAGTTCATTTAAAAAATGGCATTGAGACGTAAAGTCTTACGTATATTGGAAAATTCTAGCAATAAAGGAAGTAGCAGGCTGATAAAAACCCAAGAAAAAATTAAGAGGAATCTGATGCAATGCAAATGTTCCCAGAAAATCTCATTTTACCAGTATAAATTTATCAATTTCTCTCAAGCATTTCATTTTCGCCATCTTGAAAACTGTATAAATATCAAATTACTATCTCCCAGCTGCCATGAATTTTCATCATGCAAGGTCGCTGAAAGTTGCATGGCAGTTGGATTACACGTGCAAGAAGTATGGTAGTGCAAGTTGCATGCAAGCTGTACTTGCAGGTGTAACCCCCGGGTTACTGCAAATCAAGTCGAAGTTACTGAAAGTTGTATGGCAGTTGGATTACACGTGCAAGAAGTATGGCAGTGCAAGTTGCATGCAAGCTGTACTTGCAGGTGTAACCCCCGGGTTACTGCAAATCAAGTCGAAGTTACTGGAAAAAGTAGAGTTGTTTTCAATGGCGTAAATTATTTTATTTTCATCTAGAGATATGAGAACCAGACCATTCAACGCAGTTTTTTTCTGATTCAAATGGTGTATATAACGTATTTTCGTCATTTTGGTCGTTTACGACGTTTATGCGTTCCAGCGTCGATATATAAAAAAAAAGGACCGAGATCATACGTAAATCCCTGAGAAACATTAGTAGCAAGAGTGTATCGAAAAAATTGCTACCAGGGATTCTAAGAAGAAAACTCTTCCTTTTTAAACCTTCATGACCACGCAGAGATCGTAAAGTATTTTTTTTAGGGTTTTGTAGCAAATTCAAATAGAACTTTAATTAAGTGCAAACTTGTGGTTATTGTAATGATATTTGATTTAAATATCGAGGCTGGGCGTAGTTTTTCCCTCTCTCTCTTACAGTGATTACAGGTAGTTGGTTTTCCTCTGGGTATTTAAATTATTCTGGTCAGCAGAGGTATTTTACTCATGATCTATAATTTTTTTTTATATCGCGTCCATACAGCGTTATCAGTTCCATAATCTTTTTAGTATATGTACTTTAGTAATTCAACAATCCGACTAAGTTTGTTTTTTCTAAATTATTTCAGAGTATCCGGATTTGGTTGATCGGCTGAGCATCCTTGTGGAGCGCGCCTTATTGTGTGTGTTTTTTTTTAAATACTTTACATCAATATAAAATAAAACAAATATACTATGTATGACTTTTCTTTCTTTTAATTGCGTTCCTCCTATATTCTTTGCTTTCTCACTACCACATTATTACTTTCCCGAAGTGATTTAAATGAAGAAATAAATATTTTGTTAAATATTTGAATATATTCAAAACGAAAAGTGTAACACTTCTGCTAGAAAACGTGATAAATGGAAATCGGTATAAATTAGCGCTAACAAATGTCCATAAACGCTAAAATGCATTGAACAGAATTGAAATAAAATCTAATTAATGTGACAGCAGAATTTGAATCAGACAGGCAGGCTTAAAAGAATTTTCAATTATCATGTAAAAATTTTTAATTAGTAAAAACAGTTACGGACAACTTCATCAATACCGAAACAAAACTGTATCGCGGAAGATTACAAATTCAATTAAAACGAATAGCGCAGGTAGAAATAATTTCGTCTCTATTCTAAAACATTTATCAAGCAGACAAAAATTGAAATCAACTTACAATTTTGACTGTTATCAACTTACACAGCTATCGCATAATATAAAATACGGGTGTCTAAAGTTACCCATTTGCTTTTCACTTCCTTAATGCTTACCATCTTTAGCCTTACCCTTGCCACTGTCTTGGTCATTTTCATTCTCATCTACAGTCTTTCCCGTAAGTCTTTTTTCACCTTCACTCCAATAGTACCATACTAATAAGCCGACGATAAAAAGACCAAGACTTACAGCTTCAATCTTTACCATGAATAAACTCTGTTATCGATTTTTCCTTTTGATTGAAAGTCGTAAATTACAATAGTTGATTCAGAAATCCAGATTTTCCGTGTCCTTTCCACGCTAGATGCTAATTTTACAGTTTAAAATATTTTACTTAAAAAAATACATTATACAAAAATAAAATAAATTCGAGGTCATTATGCCGAGACTGGAGTAAAAAACGTCGGAAATTTATTAAGTCATGGGTTGCTTTTGTGATTGGGTTGATCATACAACTGCAAAATGAATTTAGTTTAATGCTGAATTTCCATTACCACAAGTTTGAAGGATGAAGTTGAAGCATTTGTGGAAAGGTGTATCTTACAAGTTATGAAAGGAAGAAATTGGATGAAATTGAAAGCTTTGATAATAGTATAAGAACCCATAACACTGAAAGTCTTCCTCATAATCCAGAAGGACCGTTGACAAATCTTGTGTACTTAATTCCGGCTTAAGCCGAAAAGAAATGAGTTGGCGATGAAATGTTATCAGGTAAATGGGGTGTGTTCCGGCCAAAAAAAAAACGAAAAAATTGTTCCAATGACCAATGAAGAAATTATTTTTTATTATATGAAAAGTTTAGTCCATTTTGAGCTTTAAACTGAAACTGGACAATAACAAAAGAGATTTACTGTTAATAGTTTTTGAGTGGCTATTATCAGCACTAGAAGAAAACCGAGCATTTCTGGTTCTGCTTTCTTCCATCCGAAAAAGCTGGAGGAATTTCAAAGAAAACTACTTGATTATCTGCAGTCTTCAAAATTATTTAGGGCGGAAAAGTATAAATACTTTGTTATGGACAATTAAATTCTGGAAGAGGAGCATTGAAGGTCTACCAGAAAGATGGAAGAACATTGTACAAAATTAAGGAGAATATATTTTAGATTAAAAGCATATTACTTTACCTTAATGTTTAAAAATGAAGAAGTATAAAAAAACACATAAAATATTTGTTGGATGACAATATAAATCAACACTAACTAATTCGAGCATGAATCACGTACTAAGAATTTGGTGCAATTAAATAAATGAAGATTGTTACTTGCGCTGATTTATATACATAATAAATGTACATTCATACATAAACAACAAAAATCAAGAAGTTTACCTTAACTCAGAACTCAACATAGTACTCACTTGAGTTAGAGACACATTAAAGTCGATGCTATGTAAATATATCTCATTGATCAGATATTGCTGTTATCGGCTCGGCTCTTGCATTTCATTACTCGTTCGATTGTAGGGAGTTTGAAAAAATTAATAATACCTAAGAGTACCGAGCAGTCTTTAAATGTTCAAGGATCGAGAAGAATTTATAGAATCAAAATCTAAAGTATTTCTCAAGTTATTGTGAAAAATTCAAGGGCTTCAAATGGAAATCAAATTAAGTGTCTTTAAATTTTGGAGGAAGTTCCACAGGGTTATTGCAAGGATGACCCTTGAAGAGCAATTCTGAGGAGCTTACACTAAACTGATTATATAACTACGATTAATATAAACAGCAGAAAAATGTATTCGAACTAAGCTATCATAGTGCAATATAAGACTGATCTAGCTAATCTAGCTAAGTTTCAGTAAAGATATTTGACAATAATTGAATCATTAAATTTTTCTTCACAAAGTCGAACGAAATATTGGTTTCCTTGATGTCAGATTTAATGTGATCCTCAAGGTTAATGCGAGATTAAAAAATAACACGCAAATCATTTTTCGCTTTAAGTCGAGTTAAAGCGTTTCCGTCTGTAATATAGGAGGGCAATATACATTTCGTTCGAGAAAAGGACATATCGGTACGTTAATGTAGAGGTAAATGGTTGAGCTTTAGCACCAACCCTGAAAAGGGAACAGCTGAGGTGATCCGCAAAAAACCAGAAAATGTAAAAATCAATGGAGTCATAATAAAATTCTCATGCGAAAGATATTCCGCACTCCAAAAAAATCTTGTAATAAAGCCTTCGGGTATGGGTAAAATTTAACACGATCTCCAAAAAATAGCATTTTATCTCTGGTAAAAAGTTAACGTAAGTTTTATGTGGAGAAAACTAAGTAATTGGAAATATTTTTGAAAATGCTAAGTGTTTGCTATTGACGAGATTGTTGCTGCGACATGTAAATGTGTGTGTCATCGACAAGGAAATCCACGGGAAAAACTAAATAAACTCGCTTTGTTAACAATCAAAGATATGTCAAAATTTTACCAGCATTAAATGCTCCGCACATAAAATAAATCAGTAAAATGAGTGGAAACTTACAAAACGCCATCTATCTTATAATAGGCACATTTTACTAGTGAACTCCGAACTAGACTAGTAAAGAGCTCAGTAAAACTTTTGCTTGGGATTTTACCAGCATTAAAATTTATATGGAGATGCCACTTTTTACTCGTACTCCGCACTAGCCTAGTACGCTGTTCGAGCACAAATTTCGTTTCCTGCGCTTTCGGATTAAAAGATCAATGTTTAGCTGGTGGCATGCAGATGGAGCTAATATGAAGTGGAGCCATTTTTCGGCAACGATTTTTACAGGGTGTCCGAGACTAATATGACTATATATTGCCAAATGATTCATCTCGTCCAGACAAATAAAAAATCATGCGGCTTGGCAAAAACTCACAGGTAGCCTTTTAAAAATTCACGACCAAAATGCCCGTGAGAAAATATTAATTAAAGTGTAAACAATTCTGACAGAAAAACTCATTTCCATTTTTACGGAATCAGAACACAATAGGTCTGTATGTTTACTCGAAAGTTTTTACCCAGGCTTCAAAGTTTTTACCCAGGCTTCAAAGTTTTTACAGAGACTCGAAAGTTTTTTACCCATTATGTGTATGTTAACTTCTCGGACTAGAAAAATTTTACAATTGAATGCATTTCCCCTCCTGAACAAAAGTTAACATTTTTACACAGGGTAAAGTGGATGAGTGAGTTCATTCTTTTCTTCCATTTGTCATTTGAAATAATTCTTTTAGTTGTCAGGGCGATTTTTTAAAAAATAAAATAAGTAAAATGAAATAAGTCCGATTTTATTAAAAAATTATAAATTAATAAAAAAAACTTAATCTTGATTTTTGACAGCTGACAAATTTACGTCGATTTACCCAGGCTTTACTCATAAGTTGGCTGTTAACTTTTATCATTCTCATGTAGTATTGTTCCCTCTACCGAAAGAAAGTTTTTACTTGATTTTTACTCAGGCTTTTTTATACAAAAGTTAACATACAGACCTAATATTTTCTGTACACGAGTAAACTCATAGTTGCTGAATCCAGCCCCAGGTCATACCGAAATTAGACGATATTTTTTTTTTTTAAATTACGTGTTTTCAGTTACTAAGGGAACAAAATTACCTATGACCTGAATACATAGGTTAAAAGTTCCTAACTCCTTAACCGTGACAGATACAACATAAGTGTAATAGTAAATTAAAGAGGAGACTCTGGGCTTCTGAAATTTTATAACCAAGATGTATGTTGTGGGGGGGGGGGGGGGGGGGGTACATAAATAAAAAAATAACGGAAATATATTTAAAGAAAAACAATATTTAAAAACTGGAAATTTAAATTTGAAACGTTATAACTCTGGAGTGGGAAGGGGTACGGAGGAGGTTTACCATTCATAGGAAAGACCCCAATGTTCTGCATACAATGCCGTCTTAAAATAACCATATACAATGTACTTCAAGGTATAGGGTGTTTAATGGAAAAATAGCGTATTTTACTAATTACTCTGTAACTCGGTAATGTGACATTTTGCACCCCCCCCCCCGCCTCCCCCCGCCACCGACATCGCCTGGCAAACAATTTTATGGGACACCGCGTCCAGACATTTATTTCGCACCGATGCGTTGACAGATTGATACGATTTGATGCTTGGCGCTTTTGAAAATAACACAAATTTATGAGATATTACGGTCGCGTGTACTTTTTTGGCAAAAAAATCACCTTCCACCAATTTAAAAATTCATTCGAAATCATCTCTGATCATATGTAAATTCTCCTGAAAAAATTTTTGTGTGATGTCATATCTGTAAACTGCAATTTTAATTTTATATTAGCGGTTTTATATTTATATTTTTTATATTTACGGTTTTAAAAATTACATCAGAAAAAAAAATCGAGTCTTTAATTTCCGCTCCATGAGATAAGGATTTATGTAGGTACTCTTATTGACTTTTAGATTATTAAAATTATTATTTCGTCTATGATGAAATCTATAATTAATTTTTAATATCCATCACAAAATTTCTTAAAACCTTTTGACAGTAAGTTTGCTTGACAACTTCTCAATTATATATACACTCTCCACTTTTGTTTTACATTTTCTCCACTAACTCTTTTCCGTACAGAATTATATGTCCAGAATTCAAGCGAAATTTTCGCTCGATCTGCGTACTAGGCTTAACATGTGAAATTGCAAACCTCTAGACGTGTTCTAATACACAAAACTTAATAATTAAAAAAAAACTGAGTTTAAGGTATCAAGGTGAGTAAAATAAAACAAAATAAATTTTTCCTTCGTTATCAAAGGATCAAAATGGAAGAAATCGATATGAAATTTATGATCTACCTCCTTGGGCGACTTCATTTGCAGTTAAGTTATTATACGTAATTCAAACATTTCCTGCACTGGTCCTTATTGGGCTAATAAAATCCCATGTTCATTGAAAACAAGCCGATATTTTTGTGGCGACATATAGAATTTTTATTATTTTATTGGCATGCTTCCGTGTAAGGTTGCTGTACTTGAGTAACATTGTCCAAGTATTTTTTTGTTTTTTTCTGAACTTTTCTTATTCCTACAATATGTAGTAGTTTTCCATTATAAGTTAATTACATGCTGCCTAATTTTGTTGGAGACGTAAACATTTTTTGCAAACTTCATGATATGCTAGAGCCAAGGAATTCGGTCAAGGAATTTTTCCATTTATTTTTTTAAGGAAAGTTGACATTAGATTAAGAAATTTCTGACAATTTGGATTTGATAATTGTGTAATATCTCAGACAATAAAGAAAGTAATGAAATTGATAATTTTGAATGAAAAATAAAGAAAAACTTAAAACTATTTTTATTCCTCCATTTGTTAGTTTAAAATTGATTCACTTCATGCAAAATCGCCGTTCCTTCCTTCAATTTTTCAATTATTCCACCAATGTTGAAATTCCTTACAGAAATAAGTGCATCGATACTTATTTTTTCAAGAAATATTGACATAAATGGATTTTTGAAAAAGAACGACATCTTTCCGTCAATCGAGAAATATGGATGGATTACATTAACAACGTCGACGCCGACGTGATCGTCGTCATCAAACGCCGAACAAAATGCCGGGCAAGTTACATTAACACTGGGCAGCAGCGCCATATTTTAATTTTCTTTACAATAAAATTCTAAATAATAAAAAAGATATTTTCTTTTCCTTCAAGTCCACATTTTTTTAATATAAAATCATTTATTTTCAGAAATTGAAATATCGTTTCATTTTGTCATGTTTTTTCATAATAGATTTAGATCTGGCATATTGGCAGCAGTGGAGCGCCAACGTTAAATTTAGGATTAGAGATGGGTCGACGACCACGTCGGCGTGGGTAATGTAATGCATTCCATACATGCAGTACTGTCTCTAAATATTTTTGACATAAAACGACGACCACGCCGGCGTTGGCGTTTTTAATGTGATCCGGCCAATAGAATTTTTCTGTTCGAATTTCTTTTCTCTAGCATAGATACTACTTCAAGAAATCGGCAAAGAAAAAAATTCCTTGAGCATTCCATGACTTTTTTACATAGTTTTTGTATAGAATCAACCAATACACGATAAATAGCTTTTACATGGCATTAACAAGAGACGAAATGAGTTTTTTAAAAATAGATCAAAGTAAAATTCGTCGAACAAGCTTTCTGCTGCTGCTTGCTAAGCCGTGTTAATAACGTAACTGAAGGCATCATAATATTTTTGGACGTTTGTTTGATTTGTCTTGGAACCGTGTATGAGAGTTTTGTTTATAAATATTCTGAGTTATCAGACTTTTGTGTGTAATGTACTGAAAAATAAGCTCAAACATATATTAATAGAATTCCACATTTGATAAGTATATTCCAGAAAAGACCTCACAAATGAATTTTACCATTGACAAGGCTCTCCCGATAATATCATCTCCCAAATATATTATAGAACATGAGTTTTGAGTCAAAGATAATTTTCAGATATTCAATCGCACTTACAACATTTAAAGAAACATTGTCAAAAAAACCACCTCTAATATTCTTTAATTCGTCGGAAATTAAATGTAATTAGGAACGTTAAAACGTTTGATTGGCAACCATTTATTTATATGATGACGTTCTTCTACATCGCATATTCTTGTCGAGGGAATTTGTAAGGATATGGTAGTAGCACGTAAGTCGATTCTGATTAAAAAATTATATACAATTTTTGTGAGATCTACTTCCAATAATTTTATTCTTTCCAAAATCTTTGTTGTGTCTCTTGCTATTGAGGATGGGTTTCATGTAAATGTATACATAGAATTTGTAAAAGGTATGGAATGCACTTAGGTTCCCTGTTGGTCAACACCTATTTTCATTCAGAGCGGGCATTCTAAGAATTTTTTTATGTTATCTATTTCAGGCATGACGTTAAAGAAAATTTTAATTATATTTACTACCAAACATTTGTATCCAAATGTTTTATTATCAATAAAATAAAGACTATAAATACTGATAATATAATAATAAAAATAATACAACCATAAACCAAAGTAAGGCAACACAGATTATTGTTTTTTTGATCTTGTCCAATGGTGGACTCGAACTTGAAATTTTTAGAATCCGTCAAAATTATTAGAAAAACATTTTTATTTTTACGATTCAAATCAAATTATTAAATATACAAGAGAAAAAACTATCTTAAAAATAAAAAAGTTCGAGTCCATCATTGGACAAGATCAATAAAATAAATAAAAATTACAAATTTATTTGTTCGCTTTCATCGTTACTTGTTAATGCCAGCTGAGAGCAAATATAGCTTAATAAGCTAGACAAACTAATAAATACAAGAGGTAAAAACATCTACCTCGTTAGCTCAGAGGTAAGAGTAGTCTCCCGGAAAGCGGAAAGTCCAGGCTTCATAAACCGGATGAGGCGGATGTTTTTTTTCTTTTTTTTTGTATTTAATAATTTGATTTGAATCGTAAAAACAAAAAAAGTTTTCTAAAAATTCTTCTATATATATTATTGATTATGAATAGTTAAATTAACTAGATATGTTTTCCTCATGCAACAATATAATTGACAAAGAACCGGTACAAATAAAATATAAAGAAGATTCTGTATCAAAGCAATTTTCTTACTCTTTTTGAAAAATTAAAGAAGTAAATTTAAAATGTTTTCTTTGGCATATTTTAGCTCTACAAACATTGACGTAACTAGTAACTTGGATTTTTGTCTGGGGGGGGGGGCATATGCTTTAACACAAACATCTTGTTTGTGAAGTGTGTATTCCCAACAATTGCCCAACAATTGACCGACATTTGTTATCCATTGCTCTTTGCATTTACAAGATAGCATCTTAATATAATATCTTGAGCCAATGAAATCGCATAAATTGAAAAAATCATCAAGTTTTTGAGTGTCTTTAATTTACACAACTCTAAATTCTAAAACATAATTTTCGCTAAAGTAATTCTGCAAACAAAAATTGTATAAAATAATTCTCACCTTACAAGTCGTAGACATCGCGTCACTACGTTTTTATACCCTAAAATTGATGATGAAATCATAGGGTATGCTAAATTTGTCAAAATTGAACAGACACCCATGCAAAATATTTAAAGTTATTTTGATTTTTGCATGTGCGTCTGTCCATCCGTCCGTCAGTCCGTTCTCTTGATAACTCGAGAACGCGTGTACTTAGAGAGCTGAAATTTTGCACATGGGCTTTTAAAAAAAAGAGTAAAATTAAGTTCGAAAATGGAATAATGCGCGTAACTTCGTCGTAGGGTTGCCATACAAAAATTTCATTTTTCACTACATATTTTGACACTGCCTGAGAACGTGTCAACGTAGAGCGTTGAAATTTTGTGCATAGTGTTTTCATAAAAATATTACATAAATTTTTAAAAATGAACTAAATCGGGCAACCGTAAGCTGTGAAAACGATCCGTCCTATACGGTTTTAATGTACCGAAAAAAATTTCAGTATATGAAATCCTATAAAATTAGTTATAATCAGTTTTTCTGTTTGACGAAGAGTTATAGAAATATATTCGAAAAACCACTTGCACAAATGAGTTACCATACGAAATTACAGACGAGTAGTCATCTAGGGTATCATAAGAATTGATCTTAGACCAATTCTAGCTCTTTTACATGTTTTAGTTAAAATTTCTGCTTTTAGCACAGCACGATGAAAGAGGTGCGGAATACATATTCCTCATGACATGCTATATATCCGCTTCTGGAACCTCTTTCATATCATCTATTCCCTTTAGGTAGTCATTGTAATCATAATTACTTGCGAGTGAAACATTAGCTTAAAGGAGTTTCACTGAACAAATCAATTTCTTTAGAGCTACATATTACTCTCCTTGAAATATGGATCCTTTTCCAGAAGGCTTACATGATCCAGTATTTTCTCTAAATTCGTTTTCCTGAACTTACCAAACAAGCCACTTCAGCGGTTTGAGTAGTGTTATAGTATATGTATGTAAGTCCATACTAAAACTAAACTGAGCGTAACAAATCGAATGTTCAAACGTATGGGTACCACAATTAACTTAAATTAGGTACCTAGGTACTCAAGAGCAATTAGACAATGAGTTGAGTAGTAACAGCAACGCCCAGCAACTATTCAAATTAGTAGTTTAAGTTTAGTAATAATGAAATATATATATATAAGGCAAGACAAGAACGTTTCATTTAGCAAGCAGAGACAATATCTCTAGAAATTCCCATCAAAAACTCCTCATCATCTCACATTCGTTGGATTTATACCAAAATTTCTACGAAAGGGCGGGAGGATAAGTTTCTGAGGAAAATTTTCCCAAATATTATCTATCAAAATTGCATATTTAGACTAGTAGGAGTACCCAGGATAGTCTCGAATCTGGCCAGTTTTAACTGTCCTTGTATGGACTTCTACTTCAATTATTCCATCTATCTTAACCTAACTAGCTTATCAAAGAAGGGATTTGTTAAACTTCAGTTCATCTATCTGATTTTAATCTAAATTCAAAACCTTTCTAGAAGTCCGTTAAGGAACTACTCAAAATCACGGCCTTGAGTTGTACTTTTCTTTAGTGAGAAAAATGTGCGTTTATTTTCGAAGTTGATGGCTCTAAATGTGACTATGAAGCTTTGATAAACTGAGCTATAAACCGAAGAACTTTGTGATGTATCAATACAAGATCGACCAGTTTCATTGATAATGATAATTACTAGCAACATGACTCTTTATCAGACAAATGCAGCATAATAAAGTTTATGTCACTACCTTAAATCTGTCTACAGCAAACATTTTCTAAATCCTTGAAGATTTTCATCATCATCTATATTTGATCACATGATGAGCACGGGTTTTGGGATCTATTGTATTATTATTATTAATTCGTGTTTTATTCCTTATATTATAAAGTGAAAGCAATATAATCGAAATAAAATGTAAAATGAATACTACTCACCATTTTTAAAATATCCTAAGAACATATTAGACTCGTGATCTTGAACTTCACGATGCTGAACTGGATCTCCATTTAGAATATCGTCTAATTGCACAGTAAGGATGGCAGCAGCACCAGCTTCATCTTGTGAAGTTTCAGAGCCCAACCAGAAATGAACATCCCAATTGTATCTACTGTTTTTATCAACTTTTGTCTGTAAAAAAAATTAGATTAAAAATAAGCAATAAACAAAGAGAAAGGAATGAAAATATATTTTCCAAATTACATTTAGCACAATATAGGAATCTCCAGTATAAAACTTTCCGAAATCTCTTTGTGGATAGGCGACTGGGCGAAAATTCTGAAAAAAACATAATACAAAGAAAAATTAAATTTATTCAAGTTTTTTTTTTTTTAGTATGGAGTTGGTAAGTTTTCTTGTATTAAAATTTCAAATCAAAATGACTATAGTTTATTTGTGTGTACTGCACTAGAGTTAAGATTTTACTTTGCGATCTTGATAAATACTTAATATTCCAAATTTGAGGAAAATATAAAAATATTCGGAGTCATTAGGGTTTTAGATTATCCCTGTAAGTGGGTAGCAGAAAATCCAGTAGAATGTCTGTCTTCTTGTTATACTCTAGATGAAATCTATAGGGTATACAAAGTTTGTCAGCCCGTTTGTAACGCAAAGATATAATGATGGTAGAGATTGGACACCCGCTCATAATATTAAACATTATTTTAATTTTTGCATGTCCGTCCGTCCGACTGTCTGTTCGTCTATCTGTCTCTCCCTCCTTACGATAATTCCAAAACGCATTCCATAAGTGTGCTGATATTTTTCATATGGGTATTTTTTGTAAAAAAAAAAGTAAGTTTTAATTCGAAAATGGGACCAATCGGGTAACTCCTTAGCAGGATTACCATACATAAAATTCGAAGAAAAATTGAAGAAACATTTCCAGATAGATATCTTCTAATAAAGAGCAAAAATTACTTATGGAGGAAATGTATGCAATTAAAGAAAAGGATTACTATGTTATGTATATTATTGGTTGATCTATGGACAAATAAATGACAGCTATTGTGAGAAATTAAACTGTCCTCAGTGTCACGCCATCTACTATGTAATACCATACTTTCCCTAATCTCTAAACTTTTCTTGCCATTTCGAATGTGTTGAAATTATACACGAAACTGAAAAACCGGCCAGGTGCGAGTCGGACTCTCGCACAAAGGGTTCCGTACCATCGTACAAAATTTAACACTATGTACTACTTTTTATTTATTTTTTCAAATGAGAGTAGGCGTCATAAGAAAAAATAATGCTGTCATTTGAAAAAAAAAATGCCTAACAATAATGATTGAGAACAAAACGAGGAAAAAACGCAGAAAACATCACGTTTCTTGTATGGGGCCCCCTTTAATTTTTAATTTTCTTTTATTTTTATTATTTGTTGTTATATCGCCAATTAGAAAAACACAGTCTGTGACAATTTCAACTGTCCACCTATTACGGTTCATAAGATACAACCTGGTGACGGACGGACGGACAGCGAAGTCTTAGTAATAGGGTTCCCGTTATTACCCTTTGGGTACGGAAACCTAAAAAGCACCCAAGCTCTAAACATTCTTCTCTAGACATTCTTCTTTAATATCATACATAGTAATCTCACTATAAAAGATATCAAAAGATATCATAATGATGGACTGGCATCTTAATTATTACAAAACTCCTGTTGCCATAAACGGTGTAAGACTAACACCATTTTGTGTTAAAAACATCTGATCGTGGTATCCTAGAAAAAGTAACAATATGCATCAGTTAGATAGTTTTTTGTCTCTGTTTTTCTTTTTTTCTTTATTTTTTTTCTTCTGTTAAGTTAAATCAATCAAAAAACTCTACATAGGGTTGTAACCTAGTCTCAAACTATTTGATAAATGCAATAAAAGAAATAACGACCAATATTACCCAAAGGGGTCAGTTGACTTTCAAGCAATACCCTTTCTGTATTGGAGACAAATAAATAGTCTAGTTGGAAAAGATTTCCTGTATTAAAGTAAGTTCGTAAATGATTCACAACTATAAAATCCTAGATTTGCAGTAAATACTGTAAGTTATAAGCCCTGCTTCATTCAGATCTTCATCAACAACAATATTAACATATTTCCGACTTTAAAATTAAACTCAGCAGCTACTTCATCAAAGAATGCATTTGGAGGGCAGCACACAGCAACTAGTAAGCATTTCTATAATCCAGTATCGAGTTCAACAGATATAAATTCAAAAAACTGTGCCTTAGGAGGATCTGGCGACTATTGATGCCTTCAAATATTTATAGATCATTTCTATGCACAGAATAGCCTGGAGTAGAAATAACATTGGAATTAATGCGATCCATCCTTCAACTAAGTTTCACAGTCTAGCAGTACATGTATGTGGGAGTCCTCAAAGATGTTATGTACAACACATATTAAATTAATTAAGCTTCGTGAATTAAATGAACAGATATTATAAATCCTTTAGCTTGATTTGTGAATATTTTTAGTAGCGCTCTCATTTTGTCCAAGGGTGAAACTAAATCACCAACAACAGCAACACCATAGGCACCAGCGCAATGTAGAAAATGTAAAACCAATCATGCACATTCTAACCTGATTGATTAATCACCTGATTTGTCATAGAAGAATGCGCCAATACCTGCATTAAAAGAGCTATAAATGGATCAACCATTAATATCCTCTCGCATAGTCAAGCCATCTGAAAATGTCTGGAAATCAAGTATCAAGGAAAAGGAAAGTTATCCATATGTGAGTACCTGGATATGAAGGCCATAAAGCCAATGAAACTGTTGACGGCCTAGCCAAAGGGAGAGCGGAAACTTTCTTTGTCGAACCAGAGGCATTTTATTAGGAAAAACTACAAGGACTAGGTCAGGCAAAAAAGTTTATCGACACCTCTGCTGGAAAAACAAAAGGACTCCTACTCCTGAGGAGAACAGAACATAAAATGTGTACAGACCTCTTCTCAGACCATTGCCCCTTGAGGTATGAACTAAACAAGATGGGCTTGGATGAGACTTCATCGTGCCGTTTCTGTCAGGATGCTCATGAAACCTCGGAGAACCTGCTCTGCAACTGTGAAGCATTGGTAAGGCGGAGATTACTCCATCCATTTCCAGCATGCTTTTCCTCCACTAAACTTAGAGAGGGAGTAAATTAAAAAGGAACTCACAATAGATCTTTCAAATCGTAGTGAATTCGAGGCTAACACCTGCCCACCCGTCCACAAATCTTATCTAATCTAATATAACCTCGGTAATAAGTACTATTCTATCACTGAGTATGCTGCTAAATCCGCACCTCGAGAATTAAATGAAAAAGCTCGTTTTGTAAACGAAAAATCTTTGAAAAATAAAATTTTTTTGCGAAAGAGGGCACTTCGAATCAGCAGGAGCCGTGTTATTCATCAGTACAGCTTGGTTCACTTTGGCGTATATGGCAGGCAGGAACCAAGCCGTACTGATGAGTAATATGGCTCCTGCTGATTCGAAACGCCTTCTTTTGCAAAGAAATTTCATTTTTCAAAGTTTTTTCGTTTACAAAACGAGCTTTTTCACTTAATTCTCGAGCTGCGGATTTAGCAGCAAACTCAGTCAAATTCAATTTGATTAAATTCACTATGAATTTATTTCAAAGCAAAACTCTTTAAAAAATGCTAGTTCCGATAGGGCTAAGTCTTGCTAGGCACTCAAGTAATTACGTAGTATTTCGCCTCATATATAATTCCCACTTAAAAATTATTTTTAAATGCATATATGAGGTCAGCTTAGCTATTCGATTTGGCGTATATGGCAGGCAGGAACCAAGCCATACTGACGAGTAATACATTCCAGCTGATTCGAAACGACCTCTTTTAAAGAAATTTCATTTTCAAAGATTTTTCATTTGCAAAAAGAGTTTTTTCAATTTATAAGCAATTGAGAAATGTTTGATAAATATTTGTCATATACTTGTCATATGTTTGTCGAATATTTGCCAAACATTTTATAGGATATTTGTGTGAAAAAAATTTTCTTATAATGTTCAGTTTTATGCATGTATTCGCCGAGTGAAGTGAAGTGCATAGCAGCATTTTTCATCGTACTTGCCTCAATGTTTGAGGAAAAAGAAAATGGTAGAACAGAAGATTACAGTACAGTGATCGTGATTTATTGAATGATAAATTGATGATCTTTCCGATTTTCAAAAGATTCGCAAATATTTAATAATCTATTAATTTTATTATATTTATCTTGTCCCATTTTTTATTCATGATTAAGGCTTTATTATTTAAAAATTCTAAAATGAACTGTCACTATCCACAGCTATTGAAAACTGACTAAAAGTAATGTATAAACTTTAACAAATATCTAATGCTTTCCGTTTCATTTGAATTAAATTGGAACTTTTTTAACTTTTTCGAACATTCCACAAAAGTTTGACAAATGTTTGACAAATGTTTATCGAATATTTGTCAAACATTTGGGGAATATTTTCAATATGTGATGATATGTATCATTTAGGCCAGACACTTGTCCAGGGTACGACAAAATTGTTTGCTTCACTAAATTAGATAAATTCTCAAAGAATGAAAACTGAATATCACTTTTCAAAATGAAAAATTGTTCTTCTTCTAGAATAATGTTTAAGCGTTGAATAAACGGTCTTCATTAGACGCACTTTAGTTAGTTAACCGTAGTGCAGAATTCTGCCACACAGCCCGTAGTATCATCTCGAAAATTATTTGAGTAGTTATTTAAACGGGATTATTCCTTGTTGGCTCTTCCGTCATCATAAAAACAGTTCTGCTATGCAAACAAAAGCAACCAAATAATTATATGCAAAATGCGATATATTTTTACTTTAATCCGGAAAAAGCAGGAGAAAAATTCACACACGTCTAGTCGATAGCGATCATCTTTTTAGGCATGTCGCACATAACTCAAAATATTCAAAACAAAAAAAAACTTATTTATTATCATTTTCTGCTTTGTTTCAAAATATGTATAGTTATTTGCGAAAATCAAAACATGCTCTTCTTAATTTCCATGCCATGTACCTAACTTATATAAATAGAAAATAAAAACTCTCCTTCCAAACCAATTTTAAAATTATTTTCTGTCTATGAGTGACATGAAAGCACAAAAGTTAATATTTCCTTGATTTTCTTAATTATAAAAGCTAAAAGTGAAACACAAAACGACAAAACTCAAACAGAAAATGCAATGAATCAGAACAGAATTTCTGTGTTTTAAGAATCGAGTATTTCTGTCAATTTTGAATAGCTTCGGAAAGCCTTGAATTAAGTGCATTTGTTTCCAGCTGTAAATAAATCATATTCTTAAATCAACGAATTTAATTGGAGACTAACTTTTGCTTCGATTTTGTTATATACATATGTACATACATAGGTAGGTACCCCAGGTAGATAATGCATATAATGATTACGAAAATGTGATTAAATTTTCTGGCTTTCAAGTTAATGATCCGCGAAAAAATGACTCGTTTAATATCGATAAATATCCATCCATTACTATGGGAGGAGATGAGATGGCATCAATTGCTATTAAAAGAGTATATATAAATGCAATTCAATAATGCAGCAGAACAACAAAATGAAAATTTTCTGGTCAAGTTTTGTTTTTGGATCATGTTTCATTGCCTGGGAAATATGTAGACTAGGTTAATGTTTGACGAATGCTTTTACTGTATTAATTTCTGAAGAGGTATTTTTGGACGTTGTGTTTTTTTTTTTTTTTTTTACTTTTCATTTTGATAGAATAACATAAATAAATCTCGAGATTATTTATAAATTTTTCATACATGTATATATGTAAATAAACATACAGAAAGGCAACTACGCCTAGCAGATATCAAAAAAGTTCTTATCAATTTTTTTACCTCTTGAGTTATTTATATTCATTTTTCTCTTGTCGTTAAACACACCTCGATTATAAATTTGATAATTTTGAGGTAATAAACTAAAACGCATAAGAAATTCAAAAGAATTTACCTTGATAATTTTGACTAACTGGAATAATAAAGAATAAACCATTCCTATAGATGCAGGAGTAGAATATGACCATTATATGTCCGACTTCTGATGTGAAACATTTAACGGGTAGAGGGACTCTGGATATGCTACATGAATTGTCATATTAAACAATTCTGATGAAATGAAAATGATCTTATTATGGAAACATAATTAAAACTGGAAATCTTATAGCAACGGATTGACATATCTGGATATTAATTGTTCTGTAATGATAGAATTGCTAGATGGTGCGGCTATATTTGTTCGCAACGGCACTAGAGCTAGATTTGTTTGCATTGAGTAAACTTTCCTCGGTGTACTTAATTGTGAAAACAAATGTTTGACTGACTGTCTATATAAACCATCATACATTTCTTCATGCACCTGTCTCTTTACTGAATTAGAGAATATCGGCTCCAGTTATCATTACAGGACATTTTCTGCTTTCTAATTCTCGATGGGCTTCAGACTTCATATTAGTAATATCTGCTTTACGCCAACATATCATAAATACTATACCAACTACATATTTTTCAGGTAGTAAACTTTCCTTACTTGACTAAATCATTGTCAGTAACCCCGATTTGGTTTCCTTTTCTAACCAATACTCCCAGATTTGATACCAGTATAACCGTCAAGATTAGAGATCTTCTCTGGATTGATTCAAACAATATATCTCATGACTGGAACTTTATCCATTCCTAAAATTCCATTTAGGAAAAACTATCCAGATTTTATAACTTTATATGCGACACTTTTGAGACCTGTGCATTACGACAGAGTAAAACATGCAAAATGCTTCCACCATATGGTTTTCGAGGCACATTTACAAACAGATCTTTAAGAGGAATAGAGCCAATGCCCGCTAGAAAAACCCTCGAGAAATACTTCCCAAGCCATGAAACAGAAATCTATATGTGTGCGTGCTAGTCCAATTGTCTAAAATGTTTTATATTGATTGTTACGGAAAAGTGACTAGACATTAATTTTATATATGCCATAGAGCCTACAAGCTGTCCACACAGGAAAATAGTTTTCCAGTAATTTTAAGCTTGGATCCTTTCCACCCCAAAGGCTAGACTTACAATATACTTACTCAACAAAATAATAAAATAGTTTTGATTAAAACGCAAACTTACCTACCATTTTACACTGAATAACTTTCATCTCAGTTTAAGTTATATGTAGGCAAATTGATTCGAGTTCATCGAACCACGACACATTCACATATGCAATTATTACTCAGTTTTTGTTTGAGGAATCGTAGTTATTTGTTTAAGATAAATTTTTCTAAATAATATTGTTATTAAACATATAAAAATTTGATTACGGTTGGAAAAATAAGAAAGTAATCTTTGTCAGATTTCCATAAGAACGCAAACAACATATCAGCAAATATTTTAGAATGTAGAACTAAGTTAGGTCTCTGATGTAGTTGTGAGGGAGCTGTTTCATGGCTTGGGAGTTGTTTCCCGAGGGTTTCGCCGCTGGAGATTTACTCGGTCGGAGTATGTTATGAACGTTTACGATCTTTAGAAAATTCGGTCACTTGCCTTATTAAAAATGCAAAACGCAAGTTTTACGCAAGACAGCTTAGTTCTTATTTGCTCACGGGAAAACTATGAAAGAATTTGAAGCAGACTGGTATTGTCAAGTCCGGTTCCTCATATTGTGACATTGACCCTAATTCATTCAATCGGTATTTTACTTCCACTATGACCGTAAGTCCCAACGTAGTAGCGCCACTCACATTCCTATCTCCAAATGTAGATGAGAATGAGTTTGATTTTCGTTGCGACTCGTTATCTGAAGTTTTATATGCTTTTAGTTCTACCAAATCAAATTCTACTGGCCCTCATGGCATACCAAAACTGTTAAGTTAATTGCTCTTCACCTTGCAGAGGTAATTACGCACATCCTCAATTTTCCAGTCTTACAACTTGTTGTTTTCTATCTGTATAGAAGGTGGCACGAGTTGTTCCTATTGCAAAGAAATCAAATATTTTACCCCGGAAAACTTCAGACCAATTAGTGTGCTTAATTTCTTATCCAAGGTTCTGAAGTGTGTTATACAAGTTATACAGTTCCCTTCTCACCATATGGCAATCTGGATTCCATGCCAAATGCCATTATCTACTGATCCATATCCATATCCTTAAATATAAAGCGTAAATGAGTACTTTACTCTTTCGAGTCTACAGTGAATTCTAAACCTACTGCATGTGAGAAGAAAAATTAAAAAACAAGTTCCGAGCTAGGTACTGTCAGTTGTATCCTTATTTTACTAGCCTTCTCCACTTTCGGCACAAATAATTATACCTTACTTTTTAGTTCGCTATGCTCGGAGTTTCATTTTACCCATAGAGCGCCAAATTGATCTCTAGCTTTTTGTAAAATCGTAAACAGAGCGTTGTTGTTGGAAATCATAAATCTAATCTATTGTCATTATCTTCTGGTGTCCCACAAGGATCTATCCTTGCCCCACGTCTATTCTTCGTCTTCATTAATGATATTACTCAAGTTGTTTCTCAGGTCAGGATTCATCTATACGCGGACGATGTACAGATTTACTAAGCTGTGCAATAGAAAAAGGACAAGCGAAATCTGCATACTTCGCGTGAAATGACTAATTAAGTACGGACATAAATGACTTTCGGAGAATCGTATCACAGAAAAAAGCAAGCGACTTCTCTAGTTTCGGAGTATCAATATTTTGAGAACGGAATATTCGGGAAGGTTCTAGGGCAACTTGTAGAGAATAAATATGGTGCTTCTTGCCACCAGGAGGCGAGTCTTTTGTCAGTGAAAGTGAGAGTGTGTAAAAGTAAACATTATAGTAAAACAAATAGAAGAACTTGTGAGTTATATCTGAAATATTGTGTTTTAAATAACAAAATAAAACCACGCTCATTACAATATGTTACAGATGTCTTGGGATGCTCATTCCTCATTTTCTTCAAATCAATGGTAAGGTTATCGTTTTTAAATTCATTCGTTGTAGGTACCCTGATTAATTATTCACAAAAATTTCCTCTCTTCAATCCTCCCGAACTAGATGTCTTTTGAGCCCGTGTCACAGATAATTGCAAAGTAAAACTCTACCTGAGAATATTCGGGTGCCAAGGATGTATCTTCGGAGATGCTTGTTGAGGACCATCTAGAATCGTAATCAGACTTAAGGCAGAAACACATCCAGGTCTCGAGGCTTCCTTGAGGCGTTGTCAAAATTTTCAACACGGGTTTTCAAATGAGGCAACACAAAACCAAGACTAGCAGGCAACCTCAAGGCTTAACTGCAAGACGCGCTTTACTCAATGTTGGAAACTTTTCTCTCTCAGGCCTACTTCTGTCAACAGATTAATTTTTTTTTTTTAATTTTGTTCTGTCAAACGAGATATTTGGCAAATAAGAATCATTTGAAATTAAAATGAACATTTTTGAAAACCGACAATAAATTAATTCTGCCCAGAATGTAAAGGAATTGTCGCAAATACTATCAAAATTACAATGACAGCACCGAGCCCGAGCCCGGTGGGGTCATTTTGTTTTCAATTCTTTAAATTGAGCCTTGAGGTGAGCTGTGACGAAGCTTGAGAGAGGCCAGGCCTGAAGCTTGCTTGGATTTGTTTCTGCCTTTAGTTTCTGATCATCTTGATCTTAGAGTGGTCAACGTTTACTATATTCTTAATATTCAAAAATGGTTTATTTTGTTGAAAGTGGTAATGAGCTTTTTACTCTTTCGAGGCCCGTAAAAAATACGAATCTGCAGGCAATTTTCAACCTACTGCATATGAGCAGAGAAAATTAAAAAACAAGTACCGATATGCTGTCAGTTTCTAGCCTAAAGCCGAAGACTAAAAAATCCATAAAAAAATTTTTGGGAGTATAGGTACTGTATGTAAAGTGTTTCGATCAGCAGTAACAGGGCGATCTCATCAAAACAACAATGAACCCTGGTTTGTTTTGTTTTCTTTAATTTTCGTTTCTATTTTTTTTTTCTATAGAAAATTTTTTCGATAATGTACCTTTTTGTACACTTTTAAGTAACTATTTCTCTTCTTTTGTTTATAATACATACATTATGCTTGATTTGCTAATAGAAGTCATTTTTGTTAGATAATTTGTTTCCTTAAGCTATGTAGGTACTTTAAAAAAGGCTAGATGTTTTTTTGTACAAAGTTGTTCATGAATAAAATAAAATTAAATGAAATTGAAATGAATGGTGACAGTTAAATCCATCTTTTAGAAAAAAACATGGATGGTTCTAAAATGAATAAGTTAAATACCACCAGAATTCAGGACTTGGATAAAGCATCTTGTTCAGCAAATGAGTGACAGACTCGTGCAGATAGTAAATAATAACACCGAATTCAACCTCATGAAAGATAAAACCATCTATCACAAAAAGCTGATAATTATTCTACCAAAATTTCTACTATCTATTCTTCTTTGGAAATTTGAATTCAACAGAACTAATATCTTTCTCATTTAGATCTTGGAACCTGAATGGTTTCCAGAACTTCTCAATATTGAATTTTCTTTGAAATAATTTGCAGAAATAATATCAGATAAGATAAGTGAAGTTGATGGAACACCTTTTTTTATTCTTGAGATAAGATTTTTTGAAATTTGGCAGAATATGACGCAAACATATTTCGACAGTCAAAGATTGTGAAATATTTTTCTTTTAATGGGAGTGAGTTGGGCTCCCTCAAAAAAAATTTTTTTTTGTATCGTATGGTATCATTTGAAAGGACTACTTTCAAAATTTTGGTGAGTTGATTATAAAGCCATAGACCATAATCAAAGAATAACTAAATAAAAGAAAGGACACAGAAAAGTGTTCCGATTGTTTTCCATTTAAATGTACACGGCGAGAAAATGAAGGAAGGAAGAGAAAAAAATATAAAAAAAAATCAAACACTCTTTGAACATTTTACGAATAAGACAAAAAATGTGAATGCGAAGATTACATGCAACGAAATGGAATGGCAAATGATTTATTTTCGTAAATAAGAGAGAATGGGCGTAGTTTTCTGATTTTACGCTCATAAAATGCTGCCGCTCTTTTATGAAAATCCGAATTTCAGGAATTGTCCCAATGTTGTTCGCAGAATTCCGATGTTTGTTAGTGTAATCCTATGATATGTGAACAGCAATTTTCCTGTTTACATTTGAGGTAGGGTTACCCAATGTGCATTATTATGAATAGTTTGAAATAGTTTTGAAGGTTTTGTTTTTAACTTGTTGTCTCAGTCGCACTACAATAATGCATAGCCAAGTTCTTTGCCCCATTCATGCAAAAGACGAAAGTACATATATGAGATTACCTCTTTCAGTCTAAAAAACACGGAAAATTTCCAATTTTGCTCGCCTCTGTCTCTACTTATATTTATTTAAACTTTGCCATAATGTGCGAAAAAATACCGTCCCCTCCCTCCGGCCCCCTGATCCTCTAGGTTTCTAAAGCTAAAAATTGTATATTAACTGGGTTAGTACTGGCATAGCAAGAAAACTGCAGCATTTTTCGTCAATTTCATAATTGTTGGAAAAAATAAATGTTTTTTGTGTTAACTTGTTAGATAACTCTTAAAAAATTAGGTACTCTTGCGCAGTCTGTTTGAATATTATTCAGTTATCATAAACAAATTTTGATTGTTCGTTGATAAAGTTCTGATACGGAACCCTCATTGTGCGAACCTGGCCGACGTATTTTTTTTAGTTAATATTGATCGTCATATTATGGAAGTTTATCGGGAAAATTCGATTCAGGTAGTGCACAGCACTTTGATATCTATTCGACGAGCGTCAATCAATAAATTTCAACGTGTATGATTTGTACCGGGGTAGTTTTGGATAGTTGTGATACTTATAATGCCTGTTTCAAACTTTTTTTACTTTGTTCTTTTAAACACAATCATTCTTCCGATCAGCTAATACTTACATACGTACATAATTTTTATAACAGCTTATAAAGTCTATCTGCGCGCAATTTATTTATTATTTTCTTGAATTAAAAAAAATATATATTTTTAGTCCCTCTTACCCCACTTTTCAATATTTTATTAATACATATACATATGTATATGTACCTTCTAACTGATGACATTCCAATAAGATATAGAGGGTTGCAAGTGATAATTTGATCAACATCGATATCATTGGACATCATCGAAAAGCAATTAATTATATTAAGTATATCAATATTTACAGGTGATATTATACACATTATGTATGTAAATATGTATGTATACCTACCCACGTCCAAGTAAGTCATAATTACACTGTGTTACAAAAAAAGATTAACTCGATATACCTTTGACGAGACATAGTATAGGTTGTAGGTCTAGTGAAACTAAAAGTAGTGGCATACTAGAAATTTCTCATACACCCTCAAAATCTAATTTTAGACCAAAAAAACCGTTATTCGGTAGGTCCATGTATATAATAATTTGTAACTTCGCCATTTTTTATTCGATATCGAATTTAAAAGAAGAGAGATAGGCCTTTCTAACCATATGTTCCTTATTTCGTTGCGTTGAAAAGTCTCGAAGTTACAGTCGAAAACATTTCGAAATTTACAATTTTTGACACATTTGTTCAGCTTTGACAACAATTTGATGGCTTATTTTACTCTGCAATATTTTTTTTTTGTTCATATCACTAATAGTGAATTCGATTCCGCATCTAATGAGCATTTGTTAACTAAAATCGGTTGAAATTTGACTGAGTTATCGAATTTTTGCTCATTAAGCAGCTATATTTTCGTATAATTTTGAACTACAGAGAAAGTTGAAGAAGCACTGCGGTTTAACCGCGAAAACTGTAAAAACGTAAAAAAATGCAACAAATAACAACAACTAAAACAACACTAATAAATACAACCACTACAACAACAACTAATTCAAAAGCCGTTATCAGCAACACCAGCATAGAATTAAAGGCGGTAATACCAAGTATTTTTGTTACTTTTGTGAGTAGGATAGTCGTGTGCGAAATAGGTATATAAACGAACTGACTGGTTGGCCACCACGTACATCGTTTCAAATTGGAAAGTAAAATGTTTTGAACAACATTCCATTGGTGCGACTTGAAGATGTCATCCAACCGTCACTGCGTTTGAAGATCGGCTACATGAAGCCGTTAAAGTTTGAACATCGACAGCGAAACAATTCGTCAACTCAGAGCAAAGTTTCCTGGATTCATTGAAGCTAAAATCAAAGAAGGAACCCTATATCTTCATTTGTTGGCAATAAGTACTTAAATATTTCAATTGATTTCGGCTAATTTTCAGGAATATTCGCTGGATCACAATTTCAGGAATTTATGCGGGACAACGATTTTGCAACGAAACTGAGTACTGTGGAAAGACAAATCTGGAATAGTTTTGTTTCATTGTGCAATAATTTCCATGCCAACAAGAAAGTTTCGACTATGTAAACGCTGTACAGGAATTTTTTAGTGCCTACGGTGAAATGGGCTACAACATGTCTATTGATCATCAACATTCACTTTTTGCAGTCACACTTAAATTTCTTTCAGGACTACCCCACTCACAATGGTAACAAGGATACTTGGTATTACCGCCTTTCATTCCAAACAAAATTGCATCATACGCGTAGGCATGCGTTATGAAACTTAATTCTAAATTCGTATTGCTGACAACGGCTTTTGAATTTGTTGTTGTAGTTGTTGCAGTTGTTGTATTTGTTAGTGTTCTTTTAGTTGTTGTTATTTGTTGCATTTTTTTATATTTCTACAGTTTTCGTGGTTAAACCCCAGTGCTTCTTCAACTTTCTCTGTAGTTCAAAATTATACGGAAATATAGCTGCTTAATGAGCAAAAAAACGATAACTCAGTCAAATTTCAACCGATTTTAGTTAACAAATGCTCATTGGACGCGAAATCGAATTCGCTATTAGTGATATGAACAGAAAAAAATATTGTAGAGTAAAATAAGCCATCAAATTGTTGTCAAAGCTGAACAAATGTGTCAAAAATTGTAAATTTCGAAATGTTTTCGACTGTAACTTCGAGACTTTTCAACCCAACGAAATAAGGAACATATGGTTAGAAAGGCCTATTTCTCTTCTTTCAAATGAAATAAAAAAATTCGATATCGAATAAAAAATGGCGAAGTTATAAATTATTATATACATGGACCTACCGAATAACTGTTTTTTTTGGTCTAAAATGAGATTTTGAGGGTGTATGAGAAACTTCTAGTATGCCACTACTTTTAGTTTCACTAGACCTACAACCTATACTATGTCTCGTCAAAAGTATATTTTCGCTGTAACACAGTGTTATCATAGGGCCCAATATTTAATATTGAACAATGGATCAAATTTTTTACCACATTATGCACTCTTACGTGTTCAGTGAAATAAAGAAATTGAATTATTTAAATTAGAATGTTTTTTATTTTCGTACTTTAACTACTGTATATACTACGATTACATTTGTTCTGTAAATATACTTTTAAACGTAAGCAAATAATATTTTCTCAGATCTATCTAATAAAGCTGTCAGAAAATTGCTTTATGTTCATAAAACAAATTAAAATTATCTGGTTGTTTTCAGTTTGTAAATTGAGTATACCAATCGATTTACATTTTCTTTTTTACAGTCTAATTATAACTTTAATAATGTTTAACGAAAGAAGTGAACATGGAAAAAGCAAATCATATTTCTTGTCATGCCAAAAACAACTGGCAACATCTGGAGTAGAAACAGACCCGCATAAATTTAGCTTAGAAGCTGACTAAGTTTCAGATGAGACAGAAAAAAATCACACAAGAAGGCAAAAAAATATTTAGGTACTTTGTGACAAAAAATAACAATCACATTAGGAGCTTTGGGCTGTTAATTTTGAGTAAAATAAAATAAAAAAAAATAATAACTAACTATAAATAAAACAAGGAAAAAAGGTAAAGTTGGTCTAAAGCCAGTTCTTATGATACTCTCCAGATCAGGGGTAGTCAACCTGGTCCCTACTGCCAACTAGTAGGCGATTAAAGCTTTCATGGTGGGCGATAGGAGTTTCGTCCAATGTTGAAGCTATTTTCCGTTATCAGCACGAATCCAAAGGCTTAAACATAACATGACGGTCATCAAAATTCATCAGCGCTGACAAACGACAAAAAACGCTGAACTTCGTTTATCAGAATAGGAATAAAATCAATTCTGACCACCGCTGTGTATTCAGGATAATTTTTTGTTATGTATTGTTATTCATTTTGACATTACTCAGTACCTACTGATGACAGTCAGTCAGTTGAGTAGAGGGAATTGGAACAACAACTGATAAACTGGGTACCTTGGCGCAGCGACAGCGAATAAAAGCACGACTAATAGTATTTTCGGTGTAAGCAACAGCAGTATTTTCAATCATATATCTTGTTGCCCTACTATCTATATTGATTTTACTACACGGTTGTACTGAGCTCTCACTACAGTGGCAGCAGATTCTAACACAACCAAAATTTGACTGCCCCAAATTTGGTTTATCACTCTTCCTTGGATTCTAAGAAACTCACTGACCGAGCAGGTTCTACTGCAAAATTATCGTCATTTGCTTACAGAATGAATTTTAGAACATAACAAACAATTATTATTGTATATTCACAACAATTTTATACTCGAGTTGTGTTCGTTTCAAAGTGGGTCAGAAAAGCAGCAACAAATTAAAATTTCTGTAAAATATAAACATAAATGCAAAGTATAAATAAAAATGTTAAATTTAACTCAATATTTTCAATAAACCTTCACTCAAAATTACGATTATTTTTCTGTTGCACTAAATTAAATTACTGCGGAATAAGTAGGCAGTAAGAAAATTTTACTACCAATAAAAATACAAAAGACAAATGTATTGAAACGTTAACCGCCCCTGCACTAGATAAATGCTGTATGTTATTTCATCTGGTCACGCCTCTATGAAAGATTGATTGGGAAATTGATTTTTCGCATCGGATATGTAGTAAAAATGAATTTCATATGATTTTATAAACGTCTAGCACTGACCTCTCATGCTTCAATTTAATCCCACTTTTGGAATTTGGAATTTGCTATTTCATGTGGGACAAAAAATATTTTGTTTCTGTATATTAGGGTTTGAGCACCCTTTAAAAAGTTTATGTAAAACTTAACCAATCAGATGAAATTTTACACCCAATAATCGAATTAAATTAAAAAAATATCTTTCTTGTGTTCAAGTGATATTTTAATCGCTTATAAGCAGGGGAAGGTGCTGTACCTTGGTACCTTTTTTGAAATAGTCGTTTTTTTTGACAAAACTAATAGGACAAATCTTAAGCAACCAATTATTATAGATTGTCTAACCCATAACCTTTCCAATAATAGTCGAATATGCAGTTAAACATTTATATTTCAGGATATCTGAAAGGAAATTTGAAGGTCCTCCTTTTGGCCCAAGGTACAACATGCAGCTGTACCATGGACAATGGGGTATTGTACCTTGGACATTTGCAATTTACTAAGTAAAAATGATGGTATATTAACAGAGTTAAATTAAAAAACACTCTTTATTCAACCAAGGATAACAATATTCGCAAAGCAGGTTACTAAACAAAAACTTGCTATAGATACCTATACATCTTTAATTTATTTTTTACCTAAAGGCCCATCTATGGCTTTTTTTACATGTCCGTGGTGAAAATGTTTGAAGTATCCAAGGTACATACACTTTGCAAAAGAAACAAAACTGCCTGTGAAATATTTTAAGACGCGCAATTCAACACATCATGCACGATTTATAATAGTACATATAAACAAGTTTAACCTTAGTTGGGGTCCAAAGATATAAAAAGAATAGAATTCCAACACTTTCAATTCTTAATCACTGGAAAATATTTACTTTTTCACGACTTTTCTTTAAAACGCAATAACTGCTCATTTGTCCGACAAATTAATTCCCAGAATAGCTTAAGTGTCATCTGTTGATTAGTTAAATCGGATAAAAGTGCGTTTTTTTAGGTGGTAGCTACAGTCCGCGTGGAAAATAAAATGACCAAGGTACACACATGTCCAAGGTACAGCATCTTCCCTAACTCTTATAAGAAATTAAATTCATTCCGACTTTAATTTTGAAAAGGTTATTTTTACCTGTATCCTACATATGGGCAAGAGAGATGGAGCAGCATGGTAAACACTATCTTTATCTTATTCTTCCTGCGGTGATTACATTTGTAGTCAACATAAAAACAGAAAATAATATTGATAGCTTCAACTCTACCATAATGCCTAAAAGATAATACGTGTGCCATTCTTTCATATAAGAAAATGACAATACGCTCAGTCCATTGTTATAATTCAATGATATTTACTATTTTTTGAAAATAGGTACTGTGTACAAAATTTCTTTACAACAACGCGTTTTCTGGCAGTATCCAAATATATAGTGAAAACCCAAAGAAAATTATTTTGTATGGCAACACCAAGAAGAGGTTGCCCGATTTAGTTCATTTTTGAAATTGTATTTACCTATTATTATGAAAACGACGTGTACAAAATTTCAGCTCAATGCCCAAATATATAGTTAAAACAAAATTTGTGTATGGCAACTCTACGAAGGAGTTACCTGATTTGTATCATTTTCGAACTGAGATTTACACAATGTTTTTAAAAAGACCGTGTGAAAAATTTAATATCAGGTAAGTAAACGTTTTCTTGAGTTATCGTGAGAACGGACAGACGGACAGACGGAAATGCAATAGTGAACTTTTAATACTATGTCAGACCGTTCAATCTATCTTTTTTCCTCTCATCATTATTTCCATGTGACAAACTTAGTAGGTGTACCCTATGAGATTTCAACTATGGTATGGCATTTAATAGATACCTACACCTAAAGTACCAAAGTATACATATGTATGTACTTACCTCGATTCTCCAGATTTCCAGACCAGCATTTTTACCGGCATTAGCAAATGCGGGATCCATGACTCTTCTTGCCGGAGTTTTTCCTACAGATGGAGTTGGAACTCTAATTGGATCTGTACGTGGAGCAGCAATTCTCTGTGCTGAACAATATGTGGCCAATAAAATCACTCCAAAAACACTATGAAGTAAAAAAACAAAGAAAACAAAAAAAAAATTGTATTATAGGTATCCAAGCCGAAAATTAAATGACATTAAGTCGCGCCAACAATATCGATCAGTCTATAACTCCGCCGCCAAGTTTAATTAATTATAAGAAAGAAATGTATAATCCTCCAAAAAATCGTGAATGACAAACACTTTTTATCTACATTCAAAAGTCAATAGATATTTGACAATCACTCAAATAATACTAAATGTAGGTATATCATGCAGGAAAAGTGCAAAGCTTTGGCAACCAACTCAACAGCTACTTGTTGAGCTACATATGGTCTTCAAAAATTATCGCGTTCCTGTTATTTTCTATCTCAATCTACCTGTTTTTACTGCAGAAACTAGATTGTACTGAACTATGACAATTAGATTTATTAAAACAAAAAAATCTTCGCAGATACAGATAAAATTTTCACTTCACGGAATCGCGTACTTTCAACTTGATTACCTGAACAAAACTGAAATATTCTGTAGAAGCGATGTCGACCGGCAACGGCGGCGGTAGCTTTCATAGATAGTCTTCTTTCTGGCTTCCATCATTTTCACCGCACTGCTGAACAGATAATATATTCGCCTCTATCTAGATTCTCTAAAAATAAGAATAAAATAAAATGAATCATTAATGAATGTGATAAAGCTGGAAAAGTCTCAACAGTCGTCATCGTATCCTATGAAGTGTGACTTTGCTGGTGAATTAACTTTTTATATAGATTGAAAGATAGAAGAGCTTTGTGTGACTCATCAATGACGAGGCAATCAGCTGTATTCTGTACCTATATACCGCCAGTCAAGCTAAATCGCCCAAGAAACAACAAAAAGAGCTCTCAACATATTCCATTCTGATAGCATCACATAAAAAGCTTCGAGTTTCGTATAATTTCTCATGTTTTGGTCTTTCATTTTTCTAGATTTTGACTGAACTTGAAACGAGAGCTACATACAAACTGTATGCAAAGTGTCAATTTAGAAGCCGTTATACACGAACGCTTTGGCTTTGAATCTACCCATAATTATGTTAACAATAGTAAGAACGACCTTGATTAGTAACGAAAACATTGAACTCGAAATAAAACTGAAACAGTTCTTTTCGCAAGTTTTTGTTTGTTTTTTTTTTTTTTTTTTTTTTACAATCGTCACTATACTTCTCCAAACTTATAAAGTCAGAAACAGAACGAAGTAGAGGGCGACACCTCGGTCCACGATTACCGGATTGGGCTATTTATCATCAATTGTGCTTTTAGATCAAGGGCCCGCAGTAAATTTTTGGTGTGAAATATAACCAGAAACTGTACGCATACGTATTAAGTTAAAGGAAAGGCAATGTCAAAAACAATCGTATGGCAGGAAATCTCCGCGGCCTAAGTGAGTAATAGTATGTTGAAAACACACTTTTTTTCAACATTGAAATACTTATTATAACCACTTATTGCACGTCTTCAAAAACAGAGAGGTTTTCCCTGAGTACAAATATGTAGGTCCAAGACGTTTTGCGTGTGGCTATCCCCTTGCCAGACGAAGTTGAAGTACTGCAAAATATCAAACAAATCTTACAGTTTCCAGCATTCGTCTTTAAATTTAGAAATCGTTTTTCCAATTCATACTTTTAATTCAAATATCACTCGCTGTCAGATTCACTCTCATCTGATGAATCACAAGTGAGTACACCGTTTTCATTTTCTTCATTTACATTAACTTTAAGGATATCTTGTAGTCTTTTCGGTGTGGCATGTCTCTCGAACCATTTAATTTTCAATTTATTTTCTGCTAACACCCAACCACTTTGTGTTGGTGATAATTTATTTTCTTAATTTTTCACCGCATTCTTCCATATACAACATATATAATTGCTTCTGCTTTGTTTGGGGGTAGAAGACTTCCTTCGAAACCTATAATAGACAAAATTATAAGCAGTTTCCTAACATTTCCAAAGGTTCACAGAGAATTCACTATATGTATAAAGGTAAAGTAGAGATTGTAATCGTATGATGTTGCATTTATCCTTTTTACAGAGAGATAGCTCAGTTGTCATTAAGTCTACGGATACAGATGTACTCATAATAGTGCTTTACAATCTGCCTAACCTTAAAAATAATATAAATCTATAGATCGAAGTAGGAACTCTGTCTAAAAACACTCTCAGGTCTATTGATGTTAATTTAATTTACCAAGAATTCGGACAAACACTTTGTGCAGCTCTACTTTCATTTCACAGCTTTACGGGATGTAACTATACTCCATCTTTTTTCAAGAAAGGAAAAATAAAACCTTTTAAAATTTTAGAAAGTAGACCAGAATTGCAGTTGAAATTTTCTAAATTTGGAAACGAAGTAGATCTTAATGAAGAATTTTTTACAAATCCTGCAAGCCTATATCAGAAAGAATTTTTAGAAATATCCGAAATAAGTGATATTTTTTGGAAAACGTTCATGAGATTCACTGCTATATTCACACTAACATTTCTTGTCACCATACCTTTACCGTCTCACAAGCACAATCTCTACTTTACCTTTATACATACATATAGTGAATTCTCTGTGAACCTTTGGAAATGTTAGGAAACTGCTTATAATTTTGTCTATTATAGGTTTCGAAGGAAGTCTTCTACCCCCAAACAAAGCAGTTCTGTTGCAACAAATATACAAAAGCAATTAAACAAGGTATCCCGTATGTGGTCTGGCACCCGAAGGCTATGCATAGGTCATGCTTAGACAAACAAAAAATTGTATGGGTGGGGAGGGAAATGGTAACGGTTTCCGAGATAACGGGACTTTAAGATATTTGGGTATGTTTTTATAGATCACCCTGTAACTTCTGAACGTTACACCCTATGATGATGATTTAAACTTTGGTAGATAGATAATCTTTGGGCCTTTCCAATGGTCGATGAATTTTTTGCCTCACCCTTTCTGTTTTGAAGTTATGGCTCAACAAATTTAAAACTTCGGAATTTTTACTCGTTTTTTTTTTATTTAACTACTATTTTTATCAAAAAACATGTCATCAATATTAATTTTTCATATTGAATTTAAAAAGCCCAAAAGCTTAACTTTAATATGACCTATCACACTCTGTACCCAAAATGAAAGCTTTTCTGCCTGTTTGCACTTTTTCTAAAGCAAATTCAACGAAAATGGCTGAAAAAGTTCAATAAGTGCCAGAAAGTAGGCAATTATCTTTTGGAAGTGACCTTTTTCAGCCATGCCATTTTCGCTGGATATGCTTAAGAAAAAGTGCAAAAAACGCAAAAAGGATTACATTTTGGGTACAGAGTGTGCTAGGTCATTTTAAAGCTAAGCTTTTGGGCTTTTGAAATTCAGTACGAAAAATTGATATTAATGACGTGTTTTTTGATAAACATAGTAGTTAAATAAAAAAAAAACGAGTAAAAATTCCGAAATTTTAAATTTGTTGAGCCATAACTTCAAAACGGAAAGGGTGAGGCAAAAATGTATAGACCATTGGAAAGGCCCAAAGATAAGATTATCTATCTACCAAAGTTTAAATCATCATTATAGGGTGTAACGTTCAGAAGTTACAGGGTGATCTATAAAAACATACCCAAATATCTTAAAGTCCAGTTATCTCGGAAACCGTTACCATTTCCCTCCCCCCACCCATATAAATTTTTTTTGTCTAAGCATGACCTATCCATAGCCTTCGGGTGCCAGACTACATACGGGACACCCTGTATATGTATGTTGTATATGGAAGAATGCGGTGAAAAATTAAGAAATTAAATTATCTCCAGCACAAAGTGGTTGGCAGAAAATAAATTGAAAATTAAATGGTTCGAAAGAAATGCCACACCGAAAAGACTGCAAGATATCCTTAAAGTTAATGTAAATGAAGAATATGAAAACGATGTACTCACATGTGATTCATCAGTTGAGAGTGAATCTGACAGTGAGTGATATTTGAATTAAAAGTATGAATTGGAAAAACGATTTCTAAATGTAAACACGAATGCTGGAAATTGTAAGATTTATTTGATATTTTGCAGTACTTCAACTTCGTGTGGCAAGGGGTTAGCCGCTCGCAAAAGTCTTGGATCTGTATATTTGTGCTGAGGGATATGAGCTCTGTTTCTGAGCCGAGTTTCATGTGGTTATATAGATTATTAGAAAATCTGAAATTTTCAGTACTTTCACTTCGTCTGACAAGGGGTTAGCCGCGCGAAAACGTCTTGGACCTACATATTTGTGCTCAGGGAATACCTCTCTGTTTTTGAAAACGTGCATTAAGTGGCTATAATAAGTATTTCAAGGTTGAAAAAAAGTGTGTTTTCAACATACTATTACTCACTTAAGCCGCGGAGATCCTGCCAGACGATTGTTTTCGATATTGCCTTTCCTTTAACTTAATACGTATGCATACATTTTTTGGTTATATTTCACACCAAAAATTTACTGCGGGCTCTTAGACTATTTCTTCTGTAATGTTTTCGCGGTAGAATTTTTTGGCTTTGTTCTAAAACCAATTCGGATGATACACTAGAGGAGTGCCCATATGTAATGTCGTGCAGGTTTGATTATTGAAGTAGCTTTTGGGATACATGTGCCCAACAAACTTTTGAAGACTGATCTATAGAACGTCATTTTTTAACTGAAAATAGATTATGAATTCCTTGCTCATTTCGACATCATTTCGACGTAGGTAAGTTTTCTACGAATCTAGAACATATTGATCAAATTTACGTTTACTATTGAGTTATTATTGACCCCTTTCCAACGACGTCCTTTTTACGTCAATATTTGAAATTTTAAGACCACCGAGTTTAGTTTCCGTCAAATATAGACTTTGTTTTGACTGGCACTTTTTCAGGAGTCCAAGTTGGTATAATGTAATCGGAATTTGATCACAAAATGACCGACCATGCAGAAACATTGAATAAATAACTAATAAGGAAACGGCATATCGGGTGAAAACGTAAGCATCTCGGCGAAATGTATTAGTGTGCTCTGTTTGTAGTCATTTCGTCATGGCAGTAATAAAATTCTGACATTCTGAAGGGGAACATTTTTTATAATCCAAATACCTATGTAAAATAAACAAATTTTTAGCTCCCCCTTATATTCAGATAATATTTCTTGGCGTTGCCTTTGTATGACTGGAATAATTTAGGCAGCAATTACAAATCAATTGTAAACAAACAAACCGGCATTGGAAAATTGTTAAATTTTTTGCCATTGCTGTTTATTTTTATTAATATTTCACTTTTATTTTATTTTAAACACAATTATTAATTAGTAAAGCTAATAAGCTTACTTGAAGAATGATTTCCCACGACAATAACTCTATTCGTTCCTGCAGCACAGCACAGCGCACTTCATTACGGTTTTTTAAGACTCCGGAGTCTCTATTACATAAATAATCGTTCACAAAAGTATATTGTGCACTAATTTTACACTACTATTAAGAAAATATCCTGTTAAATTATTTATTTATTAGAATATCGCGAATTCAAATCCGATAACTTCTTTTCAAAATAATGAAATGACAGAATGTTGAACTGACACAAAATAGCAACGACGTCCTCTTGTCATTTCTTCCCCCCCCCCCCCGACCAAAGGTCACACTGTATTCGCACGATACCCCGCTTTCTTATTAGTTATTTATTCAATATGCAGAAAGAACGTCATTTAATGACTCAAAATAGACGTAATCCTAGTTAACCCTCTACATAGACTCCTAATATTAGAAACTTTTCTATTGTTCTTAAACTCTTTTTGATATCTTACTTTTGCCGTCTTTTTGTCGTCATTTTTGCTATTTCATAAACAAAATAGTCATTTGATGACTAATAATAGACTCTAGTTATAACAGCGCTTTGCTGTCATTTTGACGTCAGTTTGTGCTATTGCATAGGCACGCGTTGTCTATTTCTCATCAGTTTTTGACTGCATTTAAAAGTGGCGCTCTCGATTTTTCGTAGCTTCGTGGAAGGACGGGCATTCAAGACTTGCATTAAAGCTAAAACACAATGTGAGCGACACGACAAAAACGCCGTGAAAAACGCTTTCATTTGGGTTCTAATAACATGGCAGTGTATGGTATAAAATACAATGCTGACGACATCGTTCGACGTTGTCGTCCAACTTAAATGAAAATTGAAATTTGTTGCACGTTTAGGGTGCGTTTAGCAAAATTATGATTTTGGGTTGCGTTCATATTTATTGTTATACGTTCATTGCAATCATATTTATGACTTGATAAATTAAAAATATCAGTAAATAACAATGCCGTGGTAAATATCAAAGTTGGTTGAATAAAAAATGGATGAAAAGTTTATTGAGATGGTAAAATATCACCGTATTATACAAAAAAAACGTATCCGCATAAAAACCCAATTCCGACTGAGTTTTAGATAACTCTTGGACACACCTCTTCTTCTATGTGGGTTCTGTTTTTTTTTCTTCATTAACAAAATGGCCACACATGGAATTTTAATAATCTTTTTTAATTTATTCGTTGAAATATTTACTATTTTTAATTTACAACACAAATAACAGAATAAATTTAATTGGGGATTGACAGCTATTGTCGCTCCCATTGTATTTTCATGGACGTTTTGTACGGTGTTTTTTATGCGTTTTTGTCGTGTCGCTCACATTGTGTTTTAGCCTTTAGTCTTGTTCAATCATCAGTACGGGCAACAATTCTATGGTGTTTAGTCAAAAGTGCCTACCTATCTCCAAAAATGTACTATGCGCTACTTAAAAATAATATTCAGTTTTTTTGAAGTTATGCATTTTGGATACATCGTTTTATTTCAATGTTTTTGTGAACGAAAATGCAACGAAAACATTGAAAAATGCTTTTCTCGATAAACTACGTAAAATATTAATTATTTCTTTCGAAAATAATAAAAACTTAAGAATTTTCCTATCTTTTAGTTGTAGTTCTATTGGAAATATTCGTCGTTCCAGGGTGGAAAAGTAAGTTTTTTCATTAGGCGTTTTTGTCTTTCGATGTGCCAACTAGAGGTCATTTTGTATTAATAATTGGTGACTAATATGACGACTTTCCGTCTGAAGACGTGTTTCAGGTGTTATAATGACGTCTTCTGGGCAACCAAAATGTACTCATTCAGTTTAATTTTGGAGGTTATTTTGGTGGCTAATATGACGACCTTATTTCCCGGTAAACGTAAAAAACCTAAATTTTCATATGACAACACCAAGAAAGGGTTGCCCGATTTAGCTAATTTATTAAATTATAGTTACCGTTTCTATGAAAACTCCGCGTACAAAGCTCTCCAAATGAACGCGTTCTCAGGAAGTGTCCAAATATATAGTGAAAAACGAAAACTCAAGAAGGAGTTACCCGATTTGTCTCAATTTCGAATATAACTTTACTTTTTTCTTTAGAAGCTCGTGTGCGATATTCCATCTCTCTAAGTATACGTGTTCTCCAGTTATCGTGACAGACTGACAGACGAATGGACGGGCGGACGGACATACGAAAATACAAAAATCAAAATAAATTTTAATATTATGAGTGGGTGTCTAATCCATTTTGCTGTACCATAATTATACTCTAAATGATGCCATCATAGGGTATACTAAGTTTGTCATTCCTTTGTAATGTACAGAAATAATGCTGGTAGAGTAAAATGAGTCATACAACTTTCGGCCCGACATCAGCAGACATGAGAGATGTCTTAAACGAAGCATTATTATACTCTGAACATATTTGATTAACAATCTTTGTTTAGAAAGCTTTGGCGATCGGATGTAGCTTGAGCGACTTTTTTGGGTGAAAAAATGGACTTTTCTACTTCTCGTAATCGCGCGGAATCGGTGTGTCGTGGGAAATAGCCTCATATGAGGAAAATGTCACAGCAGAGCACTAATGGCCATGGAAGAAAGAACTGCAAAAATATATTCGAAATGTAATAGCTGGGGTGTATGTGAACCAAGTGCATGAAAAGTGCTTTCCGGCGGCTAAAGCGTTCCGAGAAAGTTGTGTGAAGTACACCACCCGATAGTAATCGGCGATACCTTTAATTTGATATGCAACTTGACCTATTAAAACCACCTCCCCCCCACCAGCCGGGGGTTACAATCCCCGCCCTAATCACCAGCCGGGGTTCCGACCACCCACAAAAGCATGTAGCGAAAAATTTTCTTCGACAAAAAAATGCCTTATGATAATAATAATGATTGAAAGTAAAACGAGGGAAATACGCCGAAAAAATCACGTTGTGTATTGGGGCCCCCTTTTATTTTTAATTTAATTTAATTTTATTATTTGTTATTATATGGACAATAGCAGAACACAGTCTGTGACAATTTCAACTGACTAACTATTACCGTTCATGAGATACAACCTGGCGACGGACAGACGGACAGCGAAGTCTTAGTAATAGGATTCCCGTTGTTAACCTTTGCGTAGGGAACCCTAAAAAGGTAAGAAAATCCGAAATTTTTAGTTCAGACCACAATTACTTTTGTGATGAGAGGAGTACCGGGCTGGTTGAGCAGTCGTTGGAAAGTCCATGAAGCTCTGCATATGATGACGGATGGGGTTTTGTATACCGTCCAGGCTTTAAAATTTTGGAAACAAATTTTTTAAAAATTTAAATTTTTGTATGTACTGTACATGTACGGTGTACCTGATAACATCGACAGACAGACCGACGCGGCTCTCAAGCGGTGTTGCCACTTGAATCCAAATGAATCCATTGGCATACATTTTTTGAAGAATTTTCATTTTTAATAAATGAATCCTTTTTTTTTGCATTGGATACACTCCTTTTGCATATTTCTTCCTTAGAACAATGAAATAATGTTGCAAAGCTTGCAAAATTTATGAACACATGAAGTTATAACATCAGCGGCAAATCCATTCCATTTCATTATCGTTGATTTGCAAGTCCATAACTTTCCGGCTGTTCTCATTTACTACTGAGTCATCTATTTTTACTAAATTGAATCGGTCATTTACAGAACATATCTCTTGAATTCCAATACTAATATGTTTATATTTTATAGCCTGCTTTGCATGTGTGAAATAATGTTTATTATCAATTAGCTAAAGTTGCCCGTTCTTAGAACGGGATACTGTCTTAAGTTTATAAATTTTTTTAATTTTTTAAACTTTTTTTTAATTTATTTTAATACTTTTAATTTTCTTTTATTTTATATCCTAGATGATACTAAGTTTGTCATTCCGTTTGTAACGCATAGAAATAATGATGATAGAAAAAAATGCATTGGACACTCACGCAAAATATTAAGACATATTTTGATTTTTGTATGTCCGTCTGTCAGTCTGTCTGTCAGCCCTCACTCGAGAGGGCGCTGACTAAGAAAGCTGATTTTGTACGCGGCATTTTAAAAAAAAAAATTCGAAAATGTGACAGGTCGAGTAACTCCTAAAGATGGTATTTGAACACTGCCTGAAAGGGCGTCAACGTAGGAAGGTGAAATTATGTATACGCAGTTTTTATAAACATAGTAAATGCAATTTTAAAAATTGAGGTATTTTACGTATACGGTGAAAACGATTAGTCCTAGATATTTTTCTTGTACTGAAAAGTTCTTCTAGATATGATATCATATAAAAAAAGTTTTGCTTAGTTTTTGCTGTCCGACGAACCTTTCTATAAATATGTGCGAAAAACCACTTCAACAATCAAATTTCAGAGAGGTGGTGACCGCACAAAATTATATACGGAAATTCGTCTAGAGTATCGAAAGAATTGGTCATTGGACCATTCCAGCTCTTTTACTGGTTTTATTTAATTTCAATTTTTTTAAATTTTCCTAATTTTTTTTTTTTTATTTTTTTTTTAGAAAAAAAAGGTCTTGGATTCTAAATCGTTACAGACAGTATGGGTTTTTCTTAAGTGTATTTAATACTTTTTTTCATTAAAAAAAAAGATGCTGGACTCGTCCGCGATACAGACAAAGTCTGGGTTTTCTATATGTATATTTAGTTATTACAGCATATGGTGGGTTTAAATTTAAATCGCTATAAATCGTAAATCGCCGACTGGGGAAAGCTTGTTTTTTTTTATGCAAAATGGTTAATTTGTACATTCGATGAGTTAAAATATATCAGTACCAGAAATCTTGACCTATATACTAGTAGTGTGCCAATTCGGGATCTCACATTGCATAGGAAAAACGCTACTTGTTATCTTTGTGATTTTGGCAGTTATATTATAAAAATAAAAGTGGATACGTTTTTGGATCACTGGATACATTTATCCGAAAATGTGGATACAAAATAATTATACAAGGTCTCTCTTACCGTCTCAGTCAGTCTTACTCAGTAGCGAAGAGAGCAGTAGAACCGTTGCGTTGTGTGTCTGTAGATTGTGTTCCGCGCGCCCGCGAACTCAGTGTGCCAATTCACGCAAGTAAAATAACCGCAAATACCAGCGTTCAAATACGGGACGTAGGTAACCCAAGTTGGCGGCAGTTCACGAGAAACAAAGATTACCCATATAAAAAGAGACCTTGTATTCATAAAAGTTTAAAAAAAAAAGCAAGAAAGTTTATGTAAGATAAAGGATAGGTATAACCAAAGAACATTGAACTTAATAAGAAGCTTCATCTGGCCTCTAAAAATGCACAAGTTGCAGGGTTATTGGGATGCGCTCGGGAGGTAATAGACGGGAAGAAGTAAAGATTTGAGACTGAGAGAATATTGCTCTGTTCTCTCTGTTCTCCACCACCCCATAGCTACACACACACCGACGCCAGCAGCCAATTACACTTTTATGTTTCCCTGGGCTGCCTAGCTGAAGAGGCGAGCCGGTTTTACTATTAATTTAGGTACTCGAAAATGTTTCATAAGAACTTTTGCACAACATATTTTGGCCACCTACATTCATGAAAATGTTTAACCAAAGAACATCTAACAGAAAGAATACTCATCTCATATATTGAAATGTTTTATATGGCGGGTCGTTCCATTACGACCCGCTCTCACAAATTGTATGAGAACTCTCTGCTTGTTAACCGCCACTCACCCGTGGTGATATTACGACCCGCTTTCACAAATTTTACGAACACTGCTTTGAATGACGGCCCGCCGGCAGTCACCAGTGGTGAGTGGCGGCTGGCGGGTCGTCATCTTCAAAGCACCAGCACAGCACCAGAGCCAGAGGACAGAGTCTGCATTCCGCATCATCCCCATGCATTGCTTTGCGTGTTCTCTTTGCTTCTTTTACCTCTTCTCTAAGAAACCGGTTTCATCAAGAATACTTTGTTTGAGAGAATTTTCAACATTGCATCTGCATGACAGCAGAACAGGGGGAGAATAGTAACATGAGCGGATGTGACAGGAATTAGTGGGCGACAAACAGTCTAGTCACAATCAATGACAGTTGCATTTTCATGAATGTAGGTAGCCAAAATATGCTGTCCAAAAGTTCTCAGGAAAAATTTTCAAGTACCTAAATTAATAGAAAAACCGGCTCGCATTTTCAGCTATGCAGCATAGTGAAACATAAAACTGTGCATGGCTGCTGGTGTCGGCGTGTATATAGCTGTGGGTTGGTGGAGTACAGAGAGAACAGAGCAATATTCTCTCAATCTCAAATCTTTTCTTCTTCCCGTCTGTTACCTCCCGACCGCATCATCAAATAACCATACAACTTGTGCATTTTTAGAGGCCAGATGAAGCTTCTTGTTAAGTTATATGTTCTTTGGTTTAACCCAAGCACACGAATCAATGCAAGTGACAGTGATTGTGACTAGACTAGACTGATTGACGCCCACTAATTCCTATCCCATCCGCTCATCTTATTATTCTCCCTCTGTTCTGCTGCAATGCAATGTAAAAGAACTTTCTCTCAAACAAAGTATTCTTGATGAAACCGGTTTCTTAGAGAAGAGGTAAAAGAAGCAAAAACGAGAACACGCAATGCAATGCATGGGCATGAAATTTCGGTTTGAGATTTCGTAAAGTAGTACGTTGTTTGAAAGAAAAAAATAATGTTTAGGTGATGGAACGTAGATGGTGCTCATATGAAGTGGTATAACTTGATAAAGAACCAATGCTCACGTTTAAAAGAGAAAAACATCGGATTTCTTAACGAAAAGGGGAAGTGTAGGCGTGTGCAATCTACTAAGAGCATAAGTTTTATTGAATGTTTTGCGTAATACATATAACTGAAAATACTCGATGGACTGCAATTGAAAATACTGTTTTATTTCTACAAGACAAGAACATCGAGATTTATCACACAAAATTGATAGATGACTAGGTGAATTTAAAAACTTTCAATCAAAACCTAAGCGACCAAGACAGGCTTTTAACGGCAAATCAACATTGGCTTAATTTTTTAAAAACATCGAATGCTCATTTGTGAGATGAGATGTAATCATATGTTCGATCCGTGTACATGAACGTACCCAAAATTGCCCTGCATTTGTGTATGATGCAATCCACCATTTTTGGTCTTCGCTGTCAAATTCATACTTAGGATTGGTTTGTTTTGCGTTTGGCGCATTGACGCAGGAATACCCGTGAAATAACCGTAGGGGCACGAAGCAAATATTACTCACAAGCTTTTTACCACTGAAATTTTCTTCTTATAATTATTAATTTTTTTATATTTATGTTTGCGAATTCAGTAAATACTTTTGTGTATATGAAAATAAAAGCGAAAAAAAGATAAAGATTGCGCACAGTTGTACAATTGTGTACAGAGGTGTACAAATTTTGCTGCGCTTATGTACAAACAATATCACATGGGTTAGAAATGGGTATGTGATATTTTCTCATTTTCATCTGCTTTAGTTCATAACCTCGTTAAATATTGTACAGTATTTTTTAGCATACTAGCTCATAATACAAACGTAGAAAGAATGTTTTCACTAATTTCTCAACAGTGGAGGAAAGAAAGAAACTCACTGAACACACAAACAGTTTCATCACTCATCAAAGCAAAATATAATTGTGTTGATATTTATTAATTCTTCCTTCTTCAAAACAGCTTGCTTGTTGTTTTGAAGGCTATATGGCAGATTGAATTGTGTAAAATGTAACAAGTTGTTTTTACTTCCTTTAGTTAATATTACATAACTTATGTTTGTTTTTTCTACAGAAGTAAAATTGTACTTTTTTTTGTGTGTGTCCGGCCTTCACCCGGACCAGATTGGATTTTCTGGGGTCTGCCCTTCTATCTGTAGATGATCTGAAAAACCTTCTTTACCAAGACCTGATGCGCTTCATTAAGAGGAAAGGAAGCTTTTGGTAAATGGGCTTCTAGCAGGACAGCACAATTAGCCGCTATGGCCTCCGCGCTTGGGATGGATTTCTCCTGTTCCCCTGCCTCTTAAAAAATAAAATTGGATCAAGTAACTTTAAGAAGATTCATTTTTGTTCCTAAATAGAGGAGTGATTTATTTTATTTCTTTGGCATCGTTTTGTTTAACTGTTTTTTGTAAACTGATTAATTTTATAGTAAATAAATAAATAAAAACACGATATAACAATTTGAACCCATTTCATTAGTAAATAAAATAAGGAACATTATCTGGGAAGAATGTCCAGGTTTTATGCTAACAAATCCGGAGACTTCGAACTCGTTACCCTAGTTTCATAATTTTAGAGATGACATCCCTAAAATAAATCAACATCCTGTACAAAATACGACTAGTATAGATGGCAACATGAAATTTTTGTTAAAAACAATCTAAGATGACAAAATTCAATTTTTGCTGCTTGATGTTTCAATAAAAATAACTGGAAGTTTTTCCATTTCGTATATACCATCTCAAACATGAGATTAAGTATATTGATTATAAATCGTATAATACATAGATAATGAAAAGTTTCACGGATCTAAAAAAAATTAATTTCAATGCTCTATATGCAGTTATTCCGCTCAATATACGCCAAAACGTGCAAAAATCGCCCCAACTGCTTGCTCAACTGATAATATTCAAAAGAAAATGAATTCGGATTTATTGGGAGTAGTGTGCAGTGTTGCATAAGAAGATTTGATTCTTAGAAATTTACGTAGTAGAAAGCTTAACATTTCATTGATTTTCCTACCTAACTATGTAGGTAAAAAGATTTTTTTCTTGAACTGGAAAAGGTATATTTTTTACGTCTATTCAAACTATGTTATCCACCATAAATTTAGTATATTGCAAAAAATCTCACAATTTAATTTGAAATTAAATGAAAACTATACATGTGAATATGGCTCCTAGTAGGAATAGCCTCATTTGATTAATAATAATTTTCCAACTTTAATTCTCGCTAATTGATAACAACTGACAGAGATCAGTCCCACAGGTCATGGTCAATCCACAGTTTTAGGAGAAAATTGACGTAATTCCGAATGTTAAGAGACTTAACTCTCGAACTATACTGAAATTCATGCAAACAACAAAACACTGCTGAATATCACTTAAACAATAAAGTGATCTCATAGATAAACCTAAAATTCACAGCATGTGCATGTACTTAACAAGCTCAAAAGTTGAAGAAAAAAACGTACTAATTTTATGGAAATGAAAGCTATGTTATATAGTTTTATAGTTTTAGTAAGTTTTACTTGACTTTAACCTTCTACTGATGAAAATTTATGTATGTATGTATATATATCTACTATAATATGTATGTACCTGCAAGGTATGCACAACAATATGTATGAATCACAACTCGAATTATTTAACTTTAACTTGAAGCACTTGAAACACGTAAATTTTACTTAAGTCGTTCACGATCTTCTTGAAGATCATTTACAGAAAAAGCAGAGACGATTTTCTAGTGAATGTGTTTAGCGCTTTACTGAAGAAAGCAAACTGATCGAATGCGTTTGATGTGCGGTTCATTATATACGATCAGTTCAGTTAAAATAAAATAAACTCCTCAAGACTTGTGTTCTCTTCCATCTACATACATATTATTAAGATTAGGGTGATACTTAGAATTCAATTTAAGACGGAATGTACAGCATCCAAGATGGACCGATTTTAAAGTTATCGGCTTTATATTTATATTAATATAAGTGTATAATATTTCTGTCATTCTGTGAATTGTTTACATACAATGATGCCCCTAGGTCAATTTTTAGACATTCGGGAAATTTGTTTTTAATTTTTATTATAATCGGAAAAAGTGTAAAAAGTATTTTTGCGATAAATTAGATTTCTGAGGAAATATAACTCGATTAAAGTATTTTATCAATGTAAACATTTTCTATAATGATAAATTGGTTTTTATACATATCTACTTTATATTTAGGTAAGAATATTCAAACAGTCGTTAGACCCTGGTACACATATATCATGATGAGTATATATCGATGAATTCATTATAATTCTTTAAATAACTGAGAATAATTAGTTTTATATTATTTGTTTTTTTTTTTTCAGAAATCAGAAAAAAAAATCATCATATACCTATACACGTACTAAAATGTACATAAATGAAATGTTTTGTTTCAATTAAGATTTAAGAACGCTGTAGTCTTGGGTCTCTCCTTTTATATACGTTATTAAATATGCTTCTCGGTGCTTAGGTATTAGTACAAGTAATATGTGACTAAATAAGGCCTTGGCCCTACAAAAGATGGGGTAGTTGTGATTTTTATATACTTATGTTATTCAGTTCCAGGATCCGATGAAAAATCCAAGTTTAGGCCCTTGATAGGGCCTTCGCGGCCCGCCATCTTGCATTAAAGGTATCAAAAATTGGTTTTTTCAAAAAAATATCTCAACGGTTAATCCTCCGACAAAAATGTAAAACAAAAAAAATTTAAGAAGACTAAACTCCCAGTTGAAAGACTATCGAATTTTCTTAATCACCCTGAAACTCCGAAATGGTTAAGATGCCGCTCCCCACTTGCCATAAAATTTTTTGTTTGACTGGGTGACACTACTATCACTTCCTGTCCTATGGACCACCATGGACGAAACACTCTGTATAAATGGTACATAGTATATGTATACATTTTTTTAGAAGAATGTTCACGTTTCCGCCTCTGTAACTCGTTACACATCAGACTTACATAAAAACGGTTTTTATAAAAAAAGTAGGGAATTTAGTCTTCTTCAAATTAATGTTTTTACATTTTTGTCGTAGGATCAACCGTTGAGGAATTATTTTGAAAAAAAAAAATTGGTACCTTTAATCTAATATGGCGGACCGCGCGGACTCTCTCAAGGGTCTAAACTTGGATATTTCATCGGGGCCCGGAACTGAATAACATATATAAAAATCACAACTACCCCACCTTTTGTAGGGCAAAAATCCCTAGTGACTGGACTATACTATACCCAATAAGTATTTTGCATGGAACTCCGTTCGTTTTCTATGTCATTTATTTTCGATGGGTTTACCTGCAAATCCGTACGATATTCGCACAGATTTTCGTGCTGCTAGCCGAAGAGAACTGCATCAAGATTCCTAGTGTCTTTGATTACTATATTGATAGTTGGAATTAATCGTACCTATTATGAACCATATAAAGAATAGAAAAAGAAATCATCTGAAAATTAGTCAAAATAGTAAAAACATTAGGTATTATTAACAAAAGAGCTTTATAGATTAGGAGGAGTTTATGAGCCATTACAAGCCTTAATGAATTTTTTTAATAAGCTCAAATATGTTGGTGGCGCATATATGATATGTTTTTAGAACACTGATTAGAATTCCACATTGATTTTAATACTGATTCTAGAATAAAATTTATTATCTTTCAATGCGAACTGAAAAATACGAGTGATTTCAAGACTGATCGTGGATTATATTGCGAAAATTTTCAAACTGGCCAACAATTAAGAGCTCGATGAAAGAACTGTCTTCAGCAGTATTTGAGCAATACCGACGGCTACATTAAAATTTACTGCACCAAAGACAAACTATTATTTATTCTTTATTATTATTGTTCTTTATTAGTAATATATAGAAGGTTGTGCCTAATGGAAATACCAATTGCTGTACCCAATGGCGTCGACCGAATTTGTCGCCTTAAACAGAGTTGGGAATAATTCAACTTTTGTCGTTGTTGTCGTCGTAATTTGATTTTGACAGCTGAGGATCAATTAATTAATTTAGTGAGCGAAATGACGTATTTTTATGCCAAAAGAAATCCTCAATATTGAAATACATATTTAAAAGAAGAAAAAAAAATGGAAAGAAATTGGAGAAAAGTTGAAAATAAGTGGTAGATGATAAACTGAGCGTTAATCATTGTTTATTACACTTTTACAACTTTTTTATATCTTTTATATCTTTCCCATTTTTTAAATAAATTTCAACAAGTAATTTTACCACCTACATTTCTTGATATGTCAACCAAAATAATAATGTCGGTGTTAATTCGGCGACATTTACGACGACAGTGTTGTCGTAATTACTGTGTCAGACTTTAAGTGGGAAACACAATATGCCGCTGTAGCTCGTAGCAGGCGCTGTAGCCAGACCTATCAAAATTTATAAGCACGGAAAGTCTATGATGGCATTCCAATGTGCAGCTGTCGCTGGCACGTGGTGCTGACGTTGTAGTTAATTGTTGCCAACTTTTAACTTTTGGCGCGAGTTACATATACAGATATGCAACGTGACCTAAATACATACCTCGACTTGCAACGTGACAAGACAGATGACACCCTGAGAAACGACCAGCGATTAGACATTCCAACCCGACCAAAGCCAATGGCTTGGTAAGTGTTAAATTTTCTCATGCTTCAAAAATATGCACTCAGCATAAACATAGAAAGAAGATTCTTTCTATGAAAACCAAAACGTTGTCTTCCCTTATGTGAAGAATAATAAAAGTGCTTACTCGGCGACACGAATTAAAGAGATAATTTTCTGCACTGTAAAAAGTTAGTTAGTCAGTCTGTCGGTAACTTTAAGATCGGTTAAGTCCAGGTTGATAATAAGATTTTATATATTATTAAAACTAAATAGTAATAAAGTTCATTTTTATTTTAAAGGAAGTGATTGTTGTTTCTGTGATTAAATAATTTTCTTTTTCTCCTACTACCGCTCAGCGGATAAAATAACTCGCGCGCCAAATCTGACATTTCAGTATTTACCCTATGAAATGAGTGAAATGAGTAATTTATATATTTAAATGTTTTTTTCAAAAAATCCTGAACTCTTTCTCTGTTGAGCTCTGTTAGACCTCTATAAGCCACCACTCTCTGCTTTTTTTGCCTTTAAATACTTATAAAGCACACACACGCTAAAAAGCCTATTTCTTCTAATTCCTCCATATTAAATAATATTTTCATATTCTACAAATTAAAAAAAAACGTAAATAATGGCCAGTGCCATTGGCTAAAAGCTATACCATTGTAACCAATGTTAGTTACATGGCGAACGCCAGTGCAAGCTACAGCGCCACATTGTGTTCCAGCCTTTACATTGAAATGTCGATATACAAAATGGAAGGGCAAGCTATTGTACACGACACCACAGTGTACAAAACCGTTCAAATAACAAGTCACCAGCCCAGTGAAGGCAGACTACGATCGACCGCAGCCCCGTCCAGAACTTCTAGTCCTTAACAGAAAAGTTAACGAGCCATTCGTGGACTGAAGTTGGCCTGATTGATAGCAGCCGTTATTACTAGTGCCACCGCTAGATTAGCTTAGATTTGTGAAGGGGTGTATAGGCGTTAGCCTCGGAATCAGTGCGACCTGAAAGATCTATTGTGGGTCCCCGTTGAATTTACTCCATTTCTACGTTCAGACTGTTAATAAAGTCTAGAACCATTCTGGGATTGAGGCTCCACACGTAACTTGGTGGAGGAAAAGAATGTTTAAGGTGGAGTAATCTCAGCCCGGCCAATGCTTCGCAGTTGCAGAGTAAGTGCTCCGAGGTTTCGTGAGCATCGTGACAGAAGCGAATGAAGTCTCAGCCAAACCCACCTTGTTTAGGTGATACCTCAAGGGGCAATGGCCTCAGAAGAGCTCAGTAATCATTTTGATCTCTGTTCTTCTAAGAACTAGTAGTTCTTTTATTTTTCCGCCAGAGGGTCGATAAACTTTTTTACCTAACGCCGCTGGCGCATAAATAAGCCCTCAATCAGTCACCGTCAATCACGAACCGCCACGGTAACAGCTTAGTGTCACGCGCGAAGCTGTATTAACAATCGTAGACATTTCTTAACATAAAAGTTTTTTAATCAATAAGTGTAACAAATGAAGACTAAAACAAGACAATAGTAAAATCAAGGCCAAAATTAAAATCTTGAGTGTATACAAATTAACATTAATCATAACTGTGAATAAATTTTAAATGCGCAAGAACGACTCTGACTATGACTAATAAGTCAGTTGTCTCCTCCCAGCAACTCAACTGTTCACATATCTTCGTGTACTAGCGCAGAGATGTATTCATGCTTCCTCTGTAATCAGACGCTATATATTTTCCTATCCTCTCGTACTAAACGTGACGACTAAGCGCTCCCATCTTGCATGGTTTGACGTTGCACACTGGTATCCTCTCGTGTTCCTCTGCGATATATTCTCACACTCTCTCACGCTACGACCTCACAAGCCTGACGTACACATCCAAAACCTTCAAGAAATACTTCCCAAGCTAAACCCTCGAGAAATTCTTCCCTAGCCATGAAACAGATATCTATATGTGTGCATACTAGTCCAATTCTCTAAAATGTTTTATATTGATTGTTATGGAAAAGTGACTAGACATTAATTTTATATATGCCATAGAGCCTAAGCTACTGTCCACACAGGAAAATAGTTTTCCGGTAATTTTAAGCTTGGATCCTTTCCTCCCGAAAGGCTACACTTACAATATACCTTACTTAACAAAATGATAAAATAGTTTTGATTAAAACGCAAACTTACCTACCATTTTACACTGAATAACTCTCATCTGAGTTTAAGTTATATGTAAGTATGTGCGGCCGTAGTTTGAATGTGTAGGCAAATTGATTCGAGTTCATCGAACCACGGCACATTCACATATGCAATTATTACTCAGAAATGTATAAAAATTTGATTACGGTTGGAAAGATAAGAAAGTAAGCTTTCTATAAGAATTAGTTTACGGCGCAGGACCAATGCAAATCAAACTTTTGTCAGTTTTATATAAGATCACTGCAAATATTTTAGAATGTTAGGATGAAGTTGGGGCTCTCATGTGGTAGTGAGAAAACGATCCGAGGAAAGGTCAGTCCAAGATGCCAAAGGATGAGAGCGCCACCAGAGATTCCTCAGCCAGGCTGCTAGCAGCGTGCCAACTCCTGATTACTGACGGTCTCAGGAGCTGCTTTCCTCCCCCCCTTCTACACCTCTCCTCGGTTCAGGATCTCTCCAGGCAAGTGACGCACAGTGTGTGTGGGAGTGTAACGGAAAAATCTACAACGAGTTCAAGTTCCTCACAGAAAGTATTAAGAAGGGTTGGACAGAGATGCCAGAGACTGAGAGCACCAACAGAGATTCTTCAGCCAGGCAGCTAGAAGTATGCCAACTCCTAATTACTGAATGTCTCTGGCGCCGTTCCCATCCTCCAACATCTCTTCCCTTCCTCTCCTCGTGGATTGCTCTATCCATCTGACTCTCCAGCCAGGCAGAGCCATGCCTAAGGTTGAGTACCTGGCTTGCAGTCTCGAGGTCATCTCGCAGATGCATGGCCCTGTCTAGCCAGATGACCAAGACAGACAGGCCTCCATGATAACTGAACTCAGAAACTTGAGTGGGGCCATCCGCCATTTCCATGGCAGAAGGCCACAGACAAAGATAAAAAACCGAAACATTAAAATCGCGAATTGAACTTAGACTAAAAATATTTTCAGACCTTGGAAGAAGATTAGAACGTAAAAGCTTTAGAAGTTTTTAGAAACGAGTAAAAAAAGGATCAAAAGAAATGAACAGCACAACAGTGATTATATCACGCGTCTTCAGCGACCCCTACTTGATATCAGACTCCGTGTCCGAGCACTAGCTATTAGCCAGAACTAGGAATCGTAGAAGTCTCAGTCCCCAGCAGAGGCTACTTTCAGACCGCAGTGATCCAACCTGGGTGACCCCACGTGGGGCGCCATTTGTTATATGAGTTATGAAAAGTGAGAGCTGGAGGACGTCAAGTCCGTCTGCCAACAATAGCTGACAGCTCACTCAGTGACAATGTAGCAGGCCGGCACGCTAGTACCTCGCCTATGTGGTGGAGAGTGCGGGGTGGGTTCATGGCTTGGGAAGAATTTCTCGAGCGTTTTGATACATCCCATTGCCTAGTATAATATAAATTCACCGAATAAACTCTAATATACAGGGTGTATCCACCTAGGTGGGCCGTAGAGCAGGAGATGATAGTATACTATACGTATACGCACCTAAATAAGCAAAAAATTGTACGGAATTCATATCAACCGAAGTACGAAGTTACAGGGTGATTAAAAAAATATACTAGGGTTTCACAAAATACCCTGTATATTACAAAGTACGTCTGTGTTCAAGGCATCCTCAACCAGCCCCGCACTCCTCTCTTATCAGATGGTGATCTAAACGAAAAATTTCGAATTTTCTTACCTTTTTTTTTAGTTTGACCTCTTTTTTTACACAAAAAGGTAGTTAACATTACTTTGTTTTAAAAAAAAACTGTAAACTGGTGACTCTGCTCTTTAATTTGACCTATTACACTTATATGCTATCTTAAGCCGTTAAAGAACTCTCTTAACCTATTCTTAAAGCCTATCCATAAGCCTATTATCAAAGATAATTAATTCCCTTAGTGACTACAAACATTTCATTTAAAAAAAATATCGTCAAATTTCGATATGACCTTAATAGATTATGAACTAATAACTCTTTAAGCCACAGTTAGGATATTAAATTAAAGAGGAGATCCCACAGTTTAAAGTTTTTATGGAAAAAAGAGGTCAAACTAAAAAATAAAAAGAGGTAAAAAAATCCGAAATTTTTAGTTTAGACCACCATAACTCCAGATAAGAGAGGAGTGCGGGGCTGGTTGAGAGGTCGTTGGAAAGGCTAACGAAGCTCTGCATTCAATAAGGTCTTAAAGATGACCATATACTCTGTACTTTTCAATATATAGGGTGTTTTGTGAAAGTCTAGCATTTTTCCTTAATCACCCTGTAACTCGAAAACAGTTGATATAGACACCCCCCCCCCCCCCCACACGCCAATTATACAATTTTTTCCTTATTTAGGTGAGTACTATCATCTCCTGCTGTATGGACCACCTGGGTAGAAACACCCTATATGGTAAAATAGCATAACTGAAGCCAAAATTTGTATAATTAGTAAGCATAGAGTAGAGCAACTATTGTAATTGCTTCTAATGCTGAATAAATCAACATTACATACATCTCAAAAAACATGCGCCGTTTTGACTTTCTCTGTAGATTTATACTGCTTTTCAGAAAAAAAAACAATAATAGGGGTACTGATTTACGTCGAGTACCAGAATTTTATAGTTTTAATTGTCTTTTATTTGTTTTTTTATCAGTACGTACGTTTACATGAACACTTGAGTACTTGACTTGATATTCTCTTGAATTTCAAGTTGGCTTTTTGGTTGAATTAATTCCAATTACTTGGATTGAAATTTTCTTGAAATATATATCAAAAATCACAAACTGAATTGTCAACAATAATATTCTTTTTGTTCCTCTTTACCATTTTCATAACTCGCAACCATTAAAAATTTTCAAGTATTGCAGTTGCATTTACGTGAACAAAACTTTTGTGATTTGCTTGACTCAAGTATATTACTTGAAATCAATTCGTGTTTACATGATATTTTGATTACTTGATCTCTCTCTCTCTACTTGAACTATACTTGAAGTCTTCATGTAAACGTACTGTATGTTTGAAATAAACCTATGTTAAAATATTTTTACTATATTATGAAGATTTTTTAAATAAATATTGCTTTTCAAATAGAATTAAGGCGTTTAATAATTCTACTGGTTTTTGTTGATCTACTGCAATTCTTTCCAGCAAATATCTGACAATTTTTGTTTGTAAAGCGACACCCCCAGCTTCCGTTCCTGCACGGAATAAACAAACAGACTTTATTATTTGATATGTTAATTTTTAATAAATTTGATGAATCTGCATAATTGGTACCGACTCCTCGAAACATTTTGTTGACCAAGAAATCGGTCATATTTTGTAATTGGACTTGTTATGTCAATTTTTTCCTTGGCAGTTTACATCGTGAAAAGCCGGATAGAACTATTGCAAACACTTAATATATTACTACTGTAATTCAAATCACTCACGTGAAGTTATTTCAATGGAATTGAATTGTCACGATTTTCCAAAACCATTCCAGTAAATGACAAAAGAAACTCAAAGCCTAAATTAGGGATTTAAAAAAGTTTTTTTGTCTCCTCTCTATTCTATTTATTTGCACCTGAACCGCAAACATGGAAGGAATACAATAATTGTAAAACATTTACAGAATGGAAATTGAAAAGCCCTCAAACAATTCATGGAAGAGAAAGAGATCCATTTCAACAAAATCCCCCCAAAAAAAGTAACCAATCCCATCAGCACCTATTGGCAATGGCATCGATGTAAATATACTTCCGCGAAACGAAACCCCGCATATTTCGTATTTTGAGAAATCTTTTTTTTTTGTGATATATGTAGAGTAGAGGAGCTTTATATGGGAGAATAATGCGTCAATGTGATAACTAGAGCGAAAGCTTTTAAACGCGGGTTTTATGATAAGCCTATTGACACAGAAAGTTCAATTCCCACCCAAGTTGTACGAGGCCTACTAACTACATATTATATACATACTAGGATACTACACACATATATATGCACGGGCTCCAAAGTTAGCTGGCACTCTGGCGGTGTGAATGTGCTAAAGCAGTTTATGCGTTTTAATTAAAGTCCTTTAGTTGCGGGAACGATGCTGTTCTGAACCAGCAATTAGCCTATACTTCAAGAGGAATTTGAAAAGTTCTTGGTGCTGAATGCATACCTATGTACCTACATATAAAATATAAAACGAATGCAGGTTGGGCCACACTGTTCGTAAAGTAGAATAATATGGCTGATTCCCTTTAAACGAGTTTCAGTTTCCAGCACCAAACAAATGTGCAGCTGAAGTAAAAAAGAAACATTTGTGTTGTAACCATTAATTATTATGAGAAGTCCCTTGAAAGACTTCTATAAGATTGCTAGGTAAATTCTGTACTAAATTGTTCCTGTTTGTACTATTCAAGTCATCTTTGTACGTATGAGAATGTACGTATCAGAATGACACGTTTTAGGTATTTCAGCTTGACGGTTTGAGTAAATCTATAATAGCAGCTAGATACCTACCTTAGTGCATATATCGTTGAGGGATAATATTAAGAACACAGGGGGGCAGATATTATTTTCGAAAATTAAATTGAATGCAGAGACAGACGTAGTAGGTTGACTATACCAACCTCTGAATTTCCTTTTTAAAAGGATTTATATCGCTATGCTCTATATTCGTTAGATTAACGTTCCTCAGGGAAAAAGTACCTTATCATGTCGGATATTGTGTAGAATGCAGAAAAAAAAATATTTAATCGCTATGAGCTGACGATAAACGAAATCCCAGCGTTTTCAGACTCTATACATATTTATAGCTTTTTAGTTAGGATTAAAAGTTCTTTTTTTTTAAACTTTTCACTACGCCATGAAACTAAAAAACTAAACTAGAAATAAATATGAAATTTAACTATACTTACTTAGCTTTCATGAGCACTTTATTTTCGATTCCGCTTTAAAAATATTGGTTTAAGTGGAATTATTTATTAAATAAAGTTGAGCACTTTTCATTTATAAAGGACCTCAAAAGGAAAACGTTAAAATCTATATATATGAAGGTAGAACTATATACATATGTAACTATGTAGATAAACTGAATAGTATACAAAAAATTCCTCATTTTCACATTTCTTAACGTATAGTAGCGATAGAATATTATGTTTGAAAGCCTTGCAGGCTTCGTTTAGATACAGCTTACAATCTTCGTGCTTGCTACAGGATAAAGAGCTTTTGAGTTAAGTCCTAAGTAGCTGTATTAATGACTACCACAGTACAATGAGTCAGGCAAAAAATTTTATATTTTGTTAGAGAATAAATACTGTAGATAGGTATATAAGGTAAACCTGTTTTCCTTCGTGTAGTTAAGTCATTAAATTCGAAAATTCTTAGGAGGAAGGAATGAACCTTATAGCTACATACATATTTAGTTAGGTAAAATAACAGGAACAGTGGTATGCTCTTCTATTTCCACTGCATAATTATGTATAACTATCAAATAAAGAATCTGCAAAAGGGTTTTTAATTTAACTATATAAATAGTAAGCTTAGGTATATGTCCAGGGCATCATTATAACGTTTTAAGTAACATTATTTTTTACTTGCAAAAATTTAGGTTGAACTTAAACAGGGAAATGTGTAGTAACGCTGATACAGCCCCCAGTGGCGCATCCAGGGGGGGGGGGGGGGCACCGAATTACGGGGTCTTGACCCCCCTAAAAACTACAAGTAAAAAATATTTAATTAATTGAGTTATTTTAACAAATATATTTTTTATTTTATATTTTTTTTTTATTTATATAATTCAACTTCAAAAAATTTTGAGTTTGGGGCCCCATCTTTGGGTGATCCAAAACCCTCGCGAAAGACTTCCCGAGCCACGAAACAGACTTCGTCACTACCACATCAGAGCCCTAACTTAGTCCTAACTCCTAACATTCTAAAATATTTGTAGAGTTCTTATGTAAAACCACTATTGTTTAAGATTTCGCGATAGTTTTCATTTCTCCAGAAAAGAAAAATTTACCTGTTATTTCTCAGAAATCTCGAGAATTCTCATAGAATATGTAAAATACATTTATGTACTCGGTTATACTCAATTTGAAAGGTTATATAACAATAAAATATGTACCACTCTTATACTGAATTCATATATTTTATTTATTATTTCATTATGTAGGTGTAAATATAAAATGATTGCAAAACAAAATTTAATTCAATTTTTGTTCAGCTTTGATATAATTTTTCAAAAAACATAGCGCATCAAAAGTATTATTGAACAATGGATTTCTCTTCTTCTTAACAAAATCCTTCGCAATAATAAAATTACGTTCATTATTAATTAATTATTGGACAAATCATCTCTAAGTATATAGTTACAAATTTGTTTTTCTTGTATACCCGTTGTTTGAAATAAGTATATTGAATTGTTGTTTAATAATTTTCAGCAACACCAGGACTCACTTCTCTGGCACTGTCTGTTATAAATAAATTTAAGTTTTTCTTGAAGAAACAGTTCTTCATTTCTATGGATTGAAAATTCGTTAACTTTTTGTTCGTCAGTGTAAAACTGTTCAGAACTAACAAATTATCTATTTAACATTTCTTTTGCAATTTTTCGAGAATAGTCTAAAAAATGTGTAAATATATCTTTTTGTTTTCACGTGGGACTTTCTAAAGATTTATGATGTTCTTGTTTATTCTTTTACTTAATTCATCTTTAATTACAATAGGAAGCTTGTAACATATAGCTCATTGCTGACCTTTTTAATTTCGTTAAAACAAATATTTTAAGGCTCCTTCTGCAGTTAACAATATAAAATCTTCTCTTACTTGTGTAATGGGCTTCAAATCTTTTCCTTTAGATGCACTCAACTTGACGACCCGCCCGAATACGATTTACCGCCTAACTACTGTGAACTCTATATTCAGACTGCCTCCTTTTATCTTCACTCAAGGATCCTACAAATAATAAAATTCCGATAAATCCTAAAATGCTATTGCCTACTACTATGATAATCCTGTCGCCGGCATTTATTCCACCTGGTTCAATATTCTCAGATATTCCGAGAATTTAACCTTTCTAATTACCCTATCGTAAATGATATTTTACTTTCCTTTACTTAGCTGTATCTACCTACACTGTCGGTTTATCGCCGAGTCATCAAGAAGGTTTCTTAACCTTGGGAATATCGAAGGGTCCCATAATGATCGTGCCAGATGGGATTTGTTTGGCGGTGATCATTACACTTGTAAAGGCTTTTTAATTCGTAATAGGCATGTGATCATAATCTCCATAGTATGCCCACTTGTCTTATGATTCAAAAGTAATGACATCTCCTTTTATTTATATTAGTAATTTTGTAAAACGATATTTTTGTCAGGGAGGTTTTTGAATATTTTTGCAATTTTTCGTAGGTATATAGTAGGTACATATACGGAAAATTGTAAAAATATTCAAAAACTCTCCTCTCAAAATTGTAATTCTATAAGATTTCGTATTTGTAACTCTCTATTTTTCACTAATTCAAATTGATAACTCAATTCATATTCATCATCATTTTCACTATCACCATTATCTTCCTGAATTCGCTACTATCTTTCTTCTTCTCAATGTAAAAACTTTTAAGAAGTTTATATTTTAAAATTATTTGATCAGTAGTAGGTCCTTCAAATCGCCTTTTGGCTTATTGCCGTGAAGAGGAACTATTTTGCTGAATAATTGATTCCTTCCGGTTCTAATCGTATATACCTTCAAGCATCATGAGAAGACAAAGTGTTGCTGAACATTTAGAATCTTATTACAAAGTTTAAAAGCTGCCAAATCCTTATTTATAATACCACAGACAACATACAACTAGATACGAAAGTCTCCATATAAGCATGGATCAATTTTCAAAGCTGCTTAACTTTATATTCAACCAAAAGCTATCAGTAAAAAATTTACGAAGAATTTATATGGCCTAATACACTAGAGAGAGAGTATGTATAGAGCTCTCTATTAAGAGACCATTAGTGGGTCAGCCTTCGTACCGCTTCATTTTGGGGTTTTCATATCTTGATATACGTTGTCTCAGTTTATACAATTCTTCCTTATAAACTTCTGATAATTGTGTGAGAATTATCGGTAGGAAAAGTTAGTATTGTATACATTATATCTCTGTTAATTGCTACTACATGCCTGTACTGACCTCTCAACACAGCGACAACAGCTTCCAAAACAACCAGAATTTATATTCTAAGAAAAAAAAAAAAAAAGTCGAGAGCTCACCGCACATTTCTTCCTGTTTTTGCTACTGTCGATTTTCGATATAATCTGTTACGTATTCCTATGATTTTTATACAGTATTGTCAGCCACTGGCAGGACGGGACTATTAGGAAACAAAAATCGCCGATATCCTGGTTGCGACTTGAGTGTTGGCGCCTTTCTCGAGAATAAACTCTTTTCTCGAGAAATGAGGAAAACAAATTAGTATACTATTTTCTCGAGACATTATCGAGAAGGAATTCTCGAGAAGAAACACTCTGGACTAACTACGTCCATAAAAATACACTGCAGAAAGTAGACTCACTTCTACATATCGTTCTCTTTCGGTCTAAGCACCAAGTACCTACCAACTGAGAGAGAATTGTAAACAACAAATAAATATGTGGGTTCGACGAAATAAATGTTTTTAGATCAATTATTTGGGTTAATTAGTGATAAAGAATGTTTTACCAAAGGTGATATATTCATAAATACTCAACAGAAATTCGAACGGTTTCCCTTTTCAACTTTCCGCCAATGGTTTTGTCAATATTGGCACCGACGACGTAAGAACTATTTTTGACACAAAAAATTGTACCCACAAGAAATATCATATCGAGCCGTCCATATTATTTATACCAGTGTGTAAAACTGAGAAAAGTTTGGTTTGAATAACTCCTGCAGTTTGCACCCTAAACTACTATTCTATTAAAAAATAATGACTTTTGTGAAAAAAAAAGTATACAAAAAAATGACACATCATCCACACCGCTAAATTCGTGTTTTCATAAAAGAGCGGGAGCATTTTATGAGCGTAAAATAAGAAAACTCCGCCCATTCTCTTTTATTTACGATAATAAATCATTTGCCATTCCATTTCGTTGCATGTAATCTTCGCATTCACATTTTTTGTCTTATTCGTAAAATGTTCAAAGAGTGTTTGATTTGTTTTTTATTTTTTTCTCTTCCTTCCTTCTTTTTCTCGCCGTGTACATTTAAATGGAAAACAATCGGAACACTCTTCTGTGTCCTTTCTTTTATTTAGTTATTCTTTGCTTACGGCGCTGGAAGATTTTTTTGTTTGCTCAATTTAATTTGTAAGATGACTTTCCCCCCCCCTAATTTCAATGCTAGATCAGCCACTGCAGCTAGAGGGTCCCTAACATACGTAGGTAAAAAATCGTAAAATATCCACATATTAGTAAAATTAAAGAATAAAATTAAGTTGATACTTGATTTGAAAATTCATAAGTTTACTTTATCATCACCGAAATATTGTTCATACTTTTAATTCATATTGATCAAAGCCCAGCCCTAATTAATAAAAATTCCGCTACACCCATTCTCCGAAAAAATAAAATTGGGGATTTTCGCTTAACATAATTTGTTAATTTTTCTTTCGCATACATTAATTGTTTAAGCCGCCTTGAGCTTTAAGACAGTGACGGATCAAGGATTCTGGTGAGGGGGGCGCAACTACGGTTTAAAAATTGTATATGCTGAAAACTGAATACAAGTTTGAAGACACTCGCCACCTTTAGGAAATGTCAAATACACAAAATTTATCATTTAAGAGATACGAGTAGAACAGATTAGCAAGTGGCTACCACTCGCAACGAAAAAACTTGCTCAAGGTTCTTTGCCACTCCGAAAAGTCAAAGGAGATGTTAGATTATTCATTTTGTTTTGGTTTGTAAATGGTGGATGTGTAAAACTCCCCAATCATCCATTTTAGACAGTAAAACTAGGGAAACGTACTTTATTCAAATTCACGATTCATCATAAATTGTATCTTTGTAAAATACATGAACTAAAAGTTTACATTTATTTAAAATAGCAGTCACGTATATAACTTATATTATTAAGCCAAGCTCAGGAGATATCCCATGAACTATGATGCAAAGCACAGCATGGTCAGAAGGTGATATAAAAAGGAATTAGGGAACTTGAGAAGGGTGGCGAAGGTGCTGATGTAAGTATGTCACCCTAAAACTTTCGCAGATTGCATGCCGGAGAAAAGGCAGAAGATTGGAGACTGTTCCACGTTCGCACACGACTGAAAGTATTTTGAAGGATAGAAGGATGTGCGCGGCTTGCAGTGCGAGTATTTCATCAGAACATTGATCATGCATGTAGCAATATAGGAGCGAAAGGCAACCAACATTGCGACGGTAATAAGTCCATATGACAAGTTTTTGCAACATCGCCAATGAGCTGAAAGCTCTCTGTTTGACAATATCGAACGAAACTAAGGCTCTACCACCAGCCTCGGCCTACATATGGAAATTGTATTCCATTCTAGGTCTGATGTAGGACTTGTAGAGAAGCCCGAGAATCGATGGGCTGAAATATTTCTTACACCTTTTCAGAAATCCAAGATATTTCGTTGCTTATTTGGCAACAGAGAAGAAGCTTAAAATACTGCAAATATTAATGTTAAGAATGCATAAAGACGGTGTATCGTCAAGCAATGCTCCACCAAAAGAATGGAAAAATTATGATCTTGTGTTAAAGAGATAGGACAGCTTTGGAACTTAAATGTATTGAATTCGATGCGATTCAGTTTGCTCCAAGCGAGGATATTATCATGGTGGTTATTTAAGGATCTAATCATGTCATGCAACCTAGTTTGACAGAAGTGACGTTTCCTCTGTAGTCCCCAAGGGTTTCAAGGGAGTAAGCGAAACCAAGGGTACTGTCATCGGCAAAACAATGGATGGGATTGAAAGTAATGGAAAGCAGATCATTAATAAAAATTGAGAAGAGAGATGGAGAGATAGCAGAGCCCTGAGGCACCCCGGCATTTATTGGCTGAGATTGAGATGTGACGCCATTTAATATAATCCGTATTATATTAACCGATCAGATAAAACACTTGACATTCATAATAGAAGAGGACGAGAGAGGCCAAATGCTTTCAGCTAAAAGGGCTGAACTCCAGACACTATAATAGGCCTTTAAAATATCTAGGGTAACAATTTTGGACTCACCAAAATTGAGAAGACTAAGGCTTCAACGTTCCCTATGAAAAGTCAGAAAAAGAAAAGCCATATTGGCCATCGTTGAGAGTTTGATTAGTTTCTAGATACTTCATTAATTTGGAGTTAATAATAGATTCACAAGCCTTTGAAAGAATCGAAGTGATTTCAATTGGTCGATAATTTGAGGGATCGCTACCCTTTCCTTTCTTGGGAATACGTTTAACGTGAGCTAGTTTTCAAGCAATTTTAAATTTTCCTGTTGAATAAGACAAGTAGAATAGTTTTCCTAGCTTTAACCAAGAATGAGGTACAGGTTTTATTTAACGGGGGCTTGAAACTATCAGGACCTGCAGCTATGGAGACGTTGGTCTCCTTAAGGACCTTGAACATATCTCTCGTATGGATGTGTATTGGCTCTTGTACACATCTACAAGGGGGATGTAAAGTGGGTGGAAAAGGAGAATTTGAAGTGAATCTAACAGTCTAAATATAAGTTTTATTCAGGGAGACAACAATCACTTCATTGTAAAGTAGTGAAAGAATAGAGGAACTGCTGAAGTTGCTCCTGATAGTTTTGACCTGGGACGAGAAAGCTTTGCTACCTTTGCGTCTTGCCAATATTCTAACGTTCTGGTTAAAAACAAAAATTTTTCTCTTTGGATAGTCTTTTAGTTCTGGACATGGATGCAATTGATAGGTACGACAAGCAGACTATTTCGCTTTTATTGCTTGGTTGCACTTTGCTATTGTTAAGATCTATTGTGTAACTACCGAATGTATTCACTCATGCCAAGACTTCAAATTGTACTAAATTCAACTGTGCATTCATCAACATCCCTTGAAGCAAAACGGACCGACCAATCAAATTCTCTAGGATACTGATTAAGACTTTTCCAATCTGCATATTTATTTTGTTTTTATTTAACACACCGAGCAAAGCGACGCTCATGTAAAGGTATCCGCGCTTCCTGTTTTCTATATAGGCTTCAACAACCATGACCGAAGAGCAAGGTGCTAGCTAGGGCCTGCGTTCCTAAATGTATCATATTGAACGCTTCCAGAAATTGTTACGTTCTTTACAAAAGGTACAGTAGAATAGATGTGAATCATTTTGTTAGAAAAAATTCAGAAGATGTACTGCAATTTTTTCAGTGGTTTTCAGGGAAGGGGGGCCCTAGGTGGATCCGCCCCTGCTCTAAGAAGCAGTGATCTGTAAAGGGACAGGTCTATAAATGTGAATCTGCTCTTGTAGGAATTAATTAAATGCAAATATGAGAGTTTAATTGGTGTCTGAGAAATTAAAGTACATAATTAAAATAATGTAATAATGATAAAGTGGATAGCAATGCGATAATATGGTTGGCGATCACCAGCTAAGAGTGCCTCTCGACGCGAGGTGACAATCACTACAACAATAGGCGTACAGACTTTACGTACAGGCTTTTATTTTGGACTAGGTTTCACTCATGTCTTTGATACACTTTACACTTTATTTGTTCGAATAACTATTAAATTTAGATAACGCGATGTCGAAAAATTATTACATGCGTTTCTTCCTTCCCGAAAGTCCAGAATGGTCCAGCAATGATGATAAGTCCCACGATGGTCGAGCAGCGCCAGGATTGTGCCCTATCCACGATGGTGACTTCCTGTGCTAGTGAAGAAAGTAAATCTTTCGCCCAGGTAATAAATGTTTCTCGTTTCCGAGTGAATAAGGTGAAGAGGTGATAAATAATAGAAGTTTTCAACTTGGAGTTGCATTGAAAGCTGACTAATGATGGGTGTTAAATGTTGAGAGATCTTCTCAAGTTGTTTGAGCGCGAGAGTTAGGAGGTAGTCCTCGATTGGAGTGATGTTTGCACTGTCGTACAAAAAGGTGTTGGGAAAGTAGTGTCCGTCAGAATTTCTGTACACTCCTATACAGGCCCGTAGGATATTTCTTTCAAGGGTGCTAATTTGCTTCATATATAGTGGCGAAATGGTGTGTCAGATGGGGAAGCAATAGCAGATAATTGGACGGATAAGCTGTTTATATGTATCTTTCGGGAGACCGTTTCTCCTACTGATAATAGGATTCAGTAGGGAGTAAGCGTAGTTGGCTTTTCTCATGATTAGTTTGGCGTGGTTGTTGAATTTCAACAGATTATTGAAAGAGGCATCAAGATACTCGGTGTTCTTTGAAGACTGAAGCTTTTCGTTATTGACTTCGATTTCAATGTTGTTGGCTCGTGTGGGAAGATTGGGTATTCCCTTTGTGACGGGGTTTCGGATGCAAATCATTTCAGATTTGTTCAGATTTATTTTGATGCCCCACTTTCTGTAGAGCTCGTTGAGTTTCAGGACATGCCACTCCACTTTTGTAGCAACAAAGTTGGCTGACATGGAGTCGGAGTCATCAGCATAGAGATGTGTGGTGGAATTTGAGTCGTTGGCAGGCTGATCATAGGTGAAAAGATTGAAGAGAGTTGGTCCGAGGACCGAATGTTGAGGGACACCAACACTGACTGATATTGCCTGAGATTTAACATTCTCAATTTCTATGTAGAAAATCCGGGATGAGAGAAAGCTATGTAACGCTTTCTCTACATCAAGGAAGCAGCCTACTGTCTGCTCCCTTTTGTTGAGGGAGTTTGTAGAATCAGAGAGGAATTTGAGCAAATCGTGAAAAGTGGAGTGCTGGGGCTTGAAGACGAATTTGGTGTCCTGTCTGATATTTAGGTCGAGGTAGGTATTTTCAATGTGTTGACGGACTATTTTTTCGAGAAGTTTGCACAGATTGGATAGAAGAGAGATTGGGCGGAACTCATTAAGGTTTTTCGAGTTTCGATTTTTGGGAATTGAAACTATGCGCGCGGTTTTCCAAACATCAGGAAAGTATAAATTATTGAGGCAATTATTAAAAATAATTGTCAGAAATTCTATGGCGACAGGTGGGAGGTTTTTTCTAGCCTTGTTGGAGATGTTATCTGGGCTGGCGGACTTTTTACCTCTAATAGTTCTGATTAAGGTGAACACGTGAGCAGGATTTGAAAAGATGCTTAAATCGTCCGGGTTTAAGGACGTGTTTGTGGAATTAAAGATTGTGATGGAGGATCCCACTGCCTGTGCAGTGAAATCGTCATCATGAGTTTACAGTGGCCCTAAAATTTGCATCGCTTAGGGAAGGTTGCAAGCGTTCGAGCAGCTTGAAATGGCTTTGAGGAGTTTTGCCTTTCTATGTCCTAAAAGCAGTATGGACCGGGTCGAATGGAAGCCAATTTCTTCCGAAACTCTTTATCAAGAAACATTTTCGTTTGTTCCTCAATAATTGTTGACAAGCAATTAATTTGGAACAACACGGCTCTGTAGGCTGAGTTGTGGCTATTAAGGGTTCGGTGAAAAATACGGTTAAGTATTTTTCGAAGTCTCTGCCTAAATTTATATAATTTTTCCAGTTGAGGCGGGAGATTTTTGTATATGTAGTGTTTGCTCGGCACTACACTAGAAAACAAGGCGACGTTTCCTTCAATGGCGTTGTTGAGGAAGTCCGAAAAATTCGGCCAATAAAACATAAAAGTTGTGTTTTTCTTAAAAATCTGGAATAAATATATTATTTTATTATTAAAATTATTAGTTTATCCATTTCCTTGGATTTTATTAATCATTGGAGCAAAAATCTTATTTTAAAGTGGAATAAATTGAGTTTTTCGGTTCTCGTTTTTGATGTGAAAGTGCCTTAATAGCGTATTTTGAGCCTTGGGGTATAATTTTCAATTCTTCATTGGTGGATTAACTGGTCTAGTGCTAGCAGCAGCTCTTGGGACTTCTAAATATTGCTGACCAATGAGGGTCTCTTTTTCAGCGGCGTGTATTCCGTTGATCCTTTTATTCGATACGGTGTACCTGAAGCTACTTATGGTCGCATGGAGGCCTGTTTTAGTTGGAAACAGCGCACAAAAAAATTTCTTTTCATATATCGATAAATATATATAAATTTGCGTTACGTAGACGACTATGCCAATCAACCAAATATGAGGTCAATGAGCATTGCTTCAACTTTACTTTTCTCGTCAGCTTTATTTATTAATACTATAGTAACCGACGTCTGTATATCCAGCGTTTAATCACCAGCAAAAATTTCTCGACTTTTCAGCTTCTCTGTCTGTGTTCCTTTCTGAAATGGATTTGCTGTACCCTTATCTCCGGTTATCCTTTATTCCTTGTGCAAGGCACAAACGTTGTAAGTGGGATGAATTACTTCGAAAATAAAAAAACTAACAAACTTTCTAAGTTGTTCGGGTTAAAATATAAACTTTGGTTTTGATCGCTCTACTTTTTGGCCTTGATTCCTTCCGATTTTTTTTTTCCAGCTCAATCCTTTCGCAACTTGCTATTAAAATTACTCACACCATTACTATGTTTCCATGAGCCAGAATTGAGTTAGGATTGAGTTAGCATTAAGTTTTGCTGGCTGAGTTAACTCGATGCTGTTTCCATGAACGGCTTGAGTTGAGTTGAATACTTTATACAAAGTAGCCGGTTTTGTGTTAGATAAAACACCCATTCCGCACTATTCTAACTTATACATACACAAAACCCAACTCAACTCGACTGGTTTCGTGGATTTAACATGGATTGAAGGAAACTCAACTCAATTCTCGTTTCCATGAGCATTACTTCGGATCCAATTCGCATTGAACTCTAAATGGAAATATAGTACATAATGGCCTCCTTCCTGTTGAGAACGGAACCGTCCGCCGGCTGGAAATCAGATAGCGAAGGCGCTCGGAGCGCGCTTCCTGGGGACACCTTTTCTCGCTACCTGAGGTACCTTCATAAATTTCGTGAAACCGTTAACCTTCAGATTCAGCACAATCAGTTCTTGGAGGAAGAAGAAGGACCTCTGTATGGTGCTGAAATAGCTGAAGTATGTTGTCAAAGATTTTTTATAATGTTGAAATTTAAATGCGTTTTTCTGGGAACAACATTTTACATCGCGCGGGGCGCTCTACAGCTTCAACGGATGAAACGATTTCCGGGGCCATCAGGAAGCGATTTTTATCAAAAATTGATTTAGAAATAATTCTTTCGTCCGTTGCCGTCCGTCGTTATTCAGAGGTTTTTTAAAACAAAAACCGAAAAGGCCCCCAAATTTCATCTAGCTTAATAATTTTCAATCCTATTTATTTCCGATGAACTAGCAGAGTTATGGAGCGCCCCGCGCTGCCTAAAATACGCCGTGCACGGATTTGTTTGATGGATGCTGGAGCCGCCATTTTGGATTTTTTTTATAAATAAACTTGGAATTTACTCTCCATTGATAGAAAAATAAAATACGTTAAAACCCAAAATATTTTTATGTAAAAAAAAAAACATTTCCAAAGTTCATGCAGTTTTCATGCCTCTCGATGGTAACCTTCCCCCTTTCGCCTTTAGCTTTTCGTCTGCTTTTCTTTGATTAGCTTCACTGTTTCCAATTTTTTTTCTGTTAGCTTATTAACACCACTATCTAGGCTTGCGATTGCTCCATTATTTTCACTAATTAGTTCCACTATTCTAATAAATTTTCCCATTATAAATCTTTTTGAACACATATAAACAATATTACGTTTTGTAGCAATCAAATTCCTATCATATTCTGCTATCCCCGCACATTTTTCATTGAATACACTACTGCGAAAACCCGTACACAAAAAGCCCCCTTCATTCCTTATCGTCTAAGATCACTTTCGGCATTTCGTTTTAATTTATTTTGAAATTGTTCTTTATAGAACTATATATATATTCAATTTTCAAGAGAACGACACGACCTCACTGAACGACAGTTGGTTCTCTCTAGTTGATAATAAAGCTTCACTAAGGCATTGAATTGCTGTCTGCTAAAGAAAAGCAAATGCCCTGATGAGAAGAGAAACCAAAGCTTTTAGCAGCAAGCCTGGCACAACTTCGCATCTAGCATTGACTCTTCCACCCCCATGAAGGAGAGCTGGCGCAAGGTCAGGGCAATCTGTGGACACCCCTCTAATGCAGGCATCACAGGCCTGAACGTGCTGATAGCAGAACACCTTGCCAAGCATTACACCAGCTACGCAACTGATGCAGACCGCTCCACTATCTATGACTCCACCAAGATTTCTTTGGAGACGTGCAGACAACGAGACATTGAGAATATTTCCGCCTCCCCACTCGATGATCCCTTTTCACTCCTGGAGCTTAGACAAACGCTTAACTGATTAGGCAGGCACCTGCAATCTGGCACGCCAGGCTGACGGTACTGCTGAATCGAGCTTTGACTCTTGGCAGGTTTCCGACAGCGTGTGGAAGCTTGCCGAGATTCGATCAATTCCGAAGGCGAACATCCACATTCCAAGCCCCGCCAAAACCAGACCTATTTCCTTCCTTAAAACCACATCCAAACTCATTGAGAAGCTGATGGCAAACAGGTTAAGTTGGCTTCTAGACCAAAGGCTGCTTCCCACGGTTTGGAGCTACAGACCTGGCAGAGGTACTCAAAATCTTCTGCAGGAACTGGAGCACAACCTAAAATGCACCTTATCTAGAGGTCAACACACTGTATTGCTGTCGATCAACTTGGAAAAAGCATACGATAGAGCACCGAAGTACTCCGTCCTTAAACAGCTTATAGACTGGAAGGTTGGCTTCACCAAACTGGTTGAGTCATTCACTACAGACAGAAGAGTAAGTCAGATCAGGTGGACAATTCTCCTCCACACTCACCTTGGAGAACGGCTTACCGCAAGGTTCGCCGCTCTCAGTACACCTTTTCTCCACATTCATGCTACCAAGTTGGCAGCCACCCACCACGGCACCACGGTGATTTTCCAGACTGCTTTTCAGCGATCGATCCGTAACATTAAAAACAAAAACACTCTGGCAGCCAATGTCAGAGGAACAATTCAAAATCGTAGCATCTGGATCGTCTGGTGTACTGGCCATCTTTCACGAGTGCCGGGAACTATGCAGACTACCCTTCGAATGAAGCAACTGAACAACTGAACTCCTGAAGTACTCCAGAGAGGCTACGAATGGACTAATCCCCGCACTCCAACAATACCTAAATGTCAACGGACTAACAACGAGACTCTAACTCCACAATTTCTTAAAATCCAATTAGGAATCAACCGAGAGTGCAAATCGCTTTCAAGTAATACCTACTTTGAACATGGTAGCTGGCTCCGGTAAAATATTTCCCACAACTTCAATAATAAAAACAATATTTTATTCATAATACAGAGGGTTACTTACATTGTTACGATTACGATATATTCATCTATCGCGCAGTTTTTCCTATGCTAATGTTGTAGACCTCTTTCGACGGACTTTTTTTCCATAGTTTTTTCTTAGGGGTTACCTTACTAGTCTTTATATTCTAAGATCACTTGAAATAGTTTTTCTAAGCGGTGGTTTACTTCAAAACCGGTTGTTCGTGGTAAGAGGAAAGTTAATGAAAATATGAATGGTAAAAACACATTTATCTTAAAAATGTTTGTATGTAAGTATGTAGGATTTGCCTGAAAAACACTGCCTGAAAACACTACATTTGTCCGGCAGTCTATAAGACTCGTGCTACTAGCAGTTACTGGAGTTCACTCCAGCCCCTGTGCCCGAACTCATCTTGGATCCATCCATAAAGATAGAGATATCGGATGCTACCATCATTTCCTTCCCATCCCAATCAGTCCTGGTAGACATCATTGCATTGACACCCCCACAAAAAGTTGGGATTGGTATTTGATAGTCAGTTTCTTCCCTGCAGTCACTGCAGTCTATCTTCTCGATTATATTGGAATGCCCAAAACCCCTCTCCGTCGACCAATCCCCCTCTCTGAGCCTGACAGCGCTAATTGCCGCTACACTCCTGCAGTTGTGTGGGATAGTTTAAGTGTAGGAAGACTATTAAATCCTACAACAGCTTGGATCTCTGTTGATGAACTTCGACCCACGTTTTATTACAATTGATACTGATAACGATGTATTCGGTACAAGTTAAGTAAATTCGTAGTTCATAGTTACATAAATATTATTATTCAAGTCAAAGAGTTAAAGATTTAAGGGAATCACATAGTCTTCTTTTGTATCCACAGGGAGGAAATTCCATAAATCATAGGAGAAGACAAAAAAAAGGGATGTTTACTCAGAGAATTTAGCTCTTAGCTATTAAATTTATAATAGATAAACTTAAAAGTATAATCTGTATATAAATCTTATGTGTTAAACTTATTACGAACTAAACCAACGAATAGGCGATTTGTATAAACAATTCCCCAATCTTTAAATACGAAAAATCATCAGTTTGTAAATATTTGAAATTAATACAAAACCTAAAATTATTGTATTCTAGTAATCTGCTGCAGTGTTCGACAAATAGTCCCTTCGTCCAATATTTGAAGCTTGCTTGCTCTGAACAGCCTCCAGTTTAGGACATTCAGTAATACGATGTCCCAGCCCACCACAATAGCTGCATCCGTGTGAATCTCCAAGATCCAAATATTTTTCACTCTCAGAACAAAGTTCTGCCAGAAATGTTGGAACTTTTTGTCTAGCCTCAATAAGAAGATGTTTCATATCAAGCAAAACGGATTGCTCTGTTGTTTTATTGACGAATGTTGTAGCCAAACCTTTAGCTCCAGAGCGACCAGTTCTTCCTATCCTATGCACATAATTTTCTACATCGTCTGGCATATCATAATTAATAACATGTTGAACATTTGGAAAATCAAGACCTTTAGAAGCAACATCCGTCGCCACTAACACATCTTTCTCTTCTTTCCGGAATGCTTCAACTGCTCGTGTTCTTTCCTCTTGATCTTTCCCACCGTGGATTGCAACAGCTTCTACACCTGAGCGACAAGATTAAATTCGTTCTTGTTTCAATTATATAGACTATTTAATACGTACCTTTCAGAAGTAGATATTCGTGTATGGCATCAACATCTTGTTTTTTCTCTGCGAATATCAGTACAGGTGGATGTGTCTTTTGCAGGCACTCTAGTAGATAAACGATTTTTGCTTCTTGCTTAACATATTCAACTTCTTGCATTACGTTTAGAGATGCTGCACCAGCACGTCCCACATTTATAGTAATAGGCTTAACAAGGGCTGATCTAGCAAAATTCTGTTAAAATTTTCAATTAGAATTCTCAAAAATACTAGAAAATGCCTAGCTCTTACCTGAATTTTCTTTGGCATAGTAGCTGAGAAGAGAAGTGTCTGTCTTTGTCCTTTAAAAAATGAGAAAATCGTTCGTACATCTTCTTCAAAGCCCATATCAATCATCCGATCAGCTTCATCCATACACAGATATCTACAAACACTTAATGTAACCATTTTCTTGTCAAGCATATCCATTAGTCGTCCAGGAGTTGCTGTCATTATATGGACACCCTTTTGAATTACTTCAGCAGCTTCAGTTATAGGCATTCCACCGATAGCGAGACAACAACGAATTTCAGGTAATCCACCATGATGCAAGTGCTTACAATAGTGCTGTAAATTTGAAATCCTTATTGTTTTTTTTTCGAACAGAAACATTTTAATTTTACTTACTAATATTATATCATGAGTTTGCTTAGCCAATTCCCTTGATGGGCAAATTATAAGACCGTATGGCCCTTCATTTTTAACAAAAGGTAATCGTATTTCCTGTTCTAAAGAAAACATTAGTACAGGCAAGACAAATACCAATGTCTTCCCAGATCCCGTGAAAGCAATTCCAATTAAATCTCTTCCAGATAAAACAGTTGGAATTCCTTGAACTTGAATTGGAGTTGGTTTTTTTATATGCTTCTCGTCAAGAGCTTTTAAAATTCCTTTAGGAAACTTCATTTCTTTAAATGAACGAATTGGAGGTGGTATATCTTCACCTTCTACTAAAATCCGTAACCTATTCCTTATGGATTCTCTTTTATATTCTGGCATTGCTATTATATACCTGGGTGGCGTCCAACTTGTTTTTATTGGATCTTCATACTGAATACCTTTTGCTAACTCAGCTACACCCATTAACGCTTTCTTCTCGGCAACACTCTCAAGGATTTTCTCCTCTTCTTTCAATTGTTTCTCGACGGCGCTTATTTTCTTAGCTTCAGCAATCTTTTTCAGTTCAGTATGTTGGTCTAATAAGCTTATATTGAATTTTCGTCCCCAGATCTCTTCATTTCCTGAATCTTCAAATTCATTTTCGCTTGAGGATTTGGTTGGTCCTGCTGAAGCCTCCGCAGTTAGCTGAACAATACGACCCATTTTCAGTTGTTGTTGTTTTGTCCGTTCTTTTACGGGAATATAAGGTACATAGTTGTCATCTGATTCACTTCCTGAAGATCCATTCTCTTCGCGACGATATCTCTTTTTTGAAGGCTCATCACCCATTTTTATATTCAATACTCAATAAAAGAACGATCCAAAAATACACTGGATACAAAACGTTTTATATTTATCTCTTGCAGAAATTGTCAAAACAAAAATGACATTTATATTCTTCTTCTTAAAAACCACCATTTAAAAATTGTGAGCAGCTCATATGAATATCTTGCGGCATGTTAAGATTGAGCAACCGAAATGAAACGAACAGAAGTTGAGCAAATTTTATCGAATATAACCTTAAAAATCATCTGTGAGGATATGTTTATACTTAAAGATGGATGGAACGACTTTTGTTAAATAAATAAAACAAAAACATGAATTATACGTCAAAAAAATCTTTACATAGACGGATGTAAAGGGGTACTACAAGATCTAGTAAAATTTTATAGTCAAGTTACAGATGCCCCTGGTCACAGCCACAGACTGACCGAATTCCTTGGCTGTAGTGGGCTGTAGCATTCCGCCATTAAATTAGCTCCAAATCGAGAATATTGAAGAAAACCCTGTGCGTACTGTGACCGGTGTAAGCCACGGTCGATATTGCAGTTCAACAGAATTAACACTTGTTGACATACATTTGTACGTGTACCAAGAAGAAGATTTCGTTGTCACTTTGACAAAGGCATCATCGATAACACTTGTTTTACGTTGTGTAATTTTTGTAAAATTAAAACAATTTTTTAATAGCAATAAATAAAATCACAAAGATTTAAAAATGTCTATGTCCAAGACGACAAACACATATAATCGGCAAAACTGGGAGGATTCGGAATTTCCAATATTATGTCAGACGTGTCTGGGCGACAATCCTTACGTGCGGATGATAAAAGAGCGATATGGAAAAGAATGTAAGATTTGTACGCGTCCATTTACTATTTTTCGTTGGTGTCCTGGGGCTAGAATGCGTTTTAAAAAGACTGAAATATGTCAGACTTGTTGTCGTTTGAAAAATGTATGCCAGACTTGTTTGCTAGATTTGGAGTATGGATTGCCTATTCAAGTGCGTGATGCTGCCCTCAAAATAGCAGACCAAATGCCACAGAGCGACGTAAATAAGGAATATTATATACAAAATATTGATAATGATCTAGCGAAAACAGATGGAACACAAGCTGCTGGAGCTGTTGGAAAATCTCTTGCAGCCAGCGAGATGCTTTCGAAATTAGCACGTACAGCTCCTTATTACAAAAGAAATCGTCCACATATTTGTTCGTTTTGGGTTAAAGGTGAATGTAAACGAGGCGAAGAATGCCCCTATCGTCATGATAAACCGAATGAGCCGGATGATCCACTGTGCGAACAGAACATCAAAGATAGATACTATGGCCGAAATGATCCGGTTGCTGAGAAAATTATGAAACGTGCAGCAAGTCTTCCAACTTTGGAGCCTCCAGAAGATAAAAATATAACAACATTATATGTAGGAAATCTAAGTGAAAACATAACAGAACCTGACATCCGAGATAACTTCTATCAGTACGGTGAAATCCGTTCCATAGCCTTAGTTCCGAGACAACAATGCGCCTTTGTGCAGTACACAAAGCGTGCAGCAGCTGAACTTGCAGCAGAAAAGACATTCAATAAACTTGTTCTACATGGACGTAAGTTGACTATTAAATGGGCACACTCGCAAGCAAAACAAAATACTGTGGCAAAAACTGACCGTCGCTACGAACCCATTCCAGGACTTCCACCTCCATCAGCTAGCAATTCAAATCCAAATGATTTCTTCAATTTGCAGTCAGAAGTTACAGTTCTGCCACCAGGGATGAAATTGCATCAAATACCTCCAAGCATGATTCCATCTGGATCATATCCAATGTATTCCTCAGCAACTTATGCAGCCCCATATGCATCCATACCAGTACCAAACTCTTCGATGCCATCAACTAGTACTGGACTTGATAGTATACCACCACCACCAGGAGGAGCAACTACAGTGCATTATCCTAGTCAGGATCCCTCAAGGCTTGGATCTATTAAGAAATAGAATTTCTAATAATATGTTTTATGGAATAAAAAAAATTTAAGATAATGTGTTTTTTCTCTAATCAAACTGAATTACTGGTTCTACTTGTACTAAATGTTAGCTGCAGCGTCATATATTACATGGCTGCAGTTCCCTTTGCGTAAATCACACTCCATGTGTGTTAATTATCGTTCAATAGGTCAGACGACGAGTATTTTTATTTTGACAAAAATCGGATAAGTAATTTATGAAGATTCATTTGGGTCAATATGAAGAAAAAATTACAATTTTTTGCAGTGGCTCGAAAAATTTATTTAGAAGTTCGATCGTTGAGTTGTCTAAGAAACGCTTATACCATAAAGCACCTGAAGTTGATTGTCCCTCACATTTTTGCAGGATTGGCCTAGGCAGTTCCCACTTATGGTGAAGCATAGACGTCCAGTCTTTCTGCAACTGCAGACCGTTTTGCCATCTTTGTTGTATCTACATGAAGTTGTCTGGAACAATTTGTGAATAGTAACATAGCCGCCTTTCCGAATGGGGATTTTTATGGAGCATAGTTTGTTTCTTTTGCAGTCTCAATTTTCCGGACTCCATAGTAAACATGGCACTGCTGAATCTAATGGTAGATTCAAAGCGAATGTTACATTTCTTCCGTGTTCGATTGGTGATAAGGATGCAAGATTACAAGCAGCATTCAAAAGGAATTTAACGACGCATAATTCATCACTGGTCATTCCGTACAGTGTTTTTTTAGGGATAAAAACATCAAATCACTGGGATCATCTTCAGGTGAGTTATGTACGTAGTCCCTTCAGGACTAAAGTGTGATAAGCTTCGTCTGTTTTAGTACTAGATCTTCGCTTTTTGTCTAGGCACGATACCTTCTTTGCTTAAAGGGACGTGACAGGCCGGTTTTTTTGTTGCTGAACACACCCCGCCCTCTCCGAATTTAGCCCGAGGTGCTAACGTGCCGTTCGGATAAACTGTCACAGAGTAAGCAGCCAACTCATGCTGGCCGATAGGACATTACGTACTCCAGTCCTCACTCTTTTCATAGTACCATAACAAATTACAGTACGGAAACAGCAGCAAAAAAATTCTAGACAGTCACAGAGTGAAAATGAACAAGATAGGTTGAAGTAGGTAGGACCGCCTTATAAGGACAAGGGATCAGAACAGGAGCTGGAACTGGAGCAAGCTGGTGTGGGAAAGGGAGAAAAGAGTAGGAGATCCTCAGGGGTTGATGAGATGCAGCAGAGCAAGCTCCTTGAACTGTGTCGTCGCGTGCGTCTTCCTGATGGACTATGGCAATAAATTCCAAAAGGGAGGATTCCCGATCAAACACTCCATTGGACTCGAATTGGGGATGCGTTCGGTGGAGGACAAGTCTGGAGTTGTTGAGACTACTCCAAGGGAGCCTTGTGGATGAAGCATAGGATTCGGTGTTCGAAGAGCTTAGCAAGGAGGCCTAGCGTGAATAGCTGGAGTTTTTCCAAGATATGAGAGTTCCGTTTAAACCGGTAGATGCATTGCACGCAGGCATTAAGTGCTCTGTCGAGCTTGGCGATTTCTGTGGCATGCAGAGGATAAATAGCGGCGTTGACATAGGAAAAGTGAGGCTGATGAGGGCTGTTACCAAGGAGTGCTTGATGGATTGGTGTTGGTGATGCGAGACCGCATACAGAGAGCGAAGACCGAAATAGATCCTTGAGCAGACTTTGCTCACACGAGGCCGTCAAGTGAGCTTGGGGTGAGCTTGGTCTTAAATCCAGAGGTATGTGTACCACCCCTCATTACACAGTCTTCGGATGTCTATAGTGACTTTCGCAAGAGCGGTAGTTGTGGAGTATCTATGCCGCAAACCAGATTGAAACTTAGACAGTAGGTCAATTGACCTTCATATGCTCTTTAATGTGATCAGCGACGAAACCTTAGAAATATATGGGAGGATGGTGATGGGACGCCACTCATTCAGGTTAGAAGGGGATGCAAGTTTGGGAATAGGGGTGACAATACCAATTTTCCAACAGTTGAGAAAGAGAAAGCTAGTGATGAGACTATTGAAAACATGAGTAACTAGTGGTAGAATGGAAGCGAGGATAATTCCGAAAAATTGGATTGATGGCTCACCATGACCAACGGCATTAGACTTAATACGATTGACAACAGCCAGAACTTCAGCGGATAAATATTTTATATTACTTAAATCGGTTTTGCTCAAAGTGTATTTAAATATATCTGGTGAATCTTCATTTCTTTCATATTAATTAATTAATTAAGTAAAGGGAATGGTTTCATATATGAATCCATAACATTTTTCAATATTTCACTAAAAGTTTTCACAGTGATATTTGATTTGATTTGATTTTGTAGTTATTCCATTCATATGAAATATAAATTGAAGGAAGATTATTAGAATTGTATTCCACATTTTAATTTGCACTAACTCCACTTTTTTACACTTTGTTATGATGCATTGCAAATTTACCTCCTATTTGAGAAAATTACCATTGCCACTAACTAATTTCCCTATAGAAATAATAAAAGGATCTCAAATAATCAATTAAGAGTGCAAATTAAAAGTAATTTTTTTTCTACCTTTTTACAGTCCTAGGGATCGAAAAGTTTAGCTGAATCGGATAATAATGAGCGCTTCGTTACTAGTAACTTGAATTCTGATAGATGGACATCAAGCCTTACTGTACCGTCATCAGCAAGTGAATCAGAAGCTTTGGTGTCACCGAGCCCCATTGGGATTGCTTTAAGAACTGCGTCTGAATTTGAAAACCCACTTATGTAACTCGAAACCGCCTCCCGTAGTAGGCACAAATTTGAGAGCGGAGTATGTTGAAATCATTTTTGTTATCACATCCAGTAAGCAGATCGTCCATGTAAAAGTCAGTGCGGACGACTGCAGCAGTAATTGGAAGATCCTTTCACTCATCTATAGCCACTTGTTATAGATATTTGACTGCGAGAGGCGGAGCGTAAAATATGCTACAGATTACTAACTCAGAAGATTCAAACCAAGCAAGTCTCTGAAATTCGCAATGTTCCTCGGAAGCCTTGTTACATCTAAGCCACATTGGCTGTCATTGCGAAACGGGGGTTATGAAAACATAACAATATCGTTGCCAAAGCTGGTTGTAACTGAAGGTCAATCATCAGAGTGTCATTAAGGGAAATACGAATCGAACTCTTTTTCGATGCATTGAATACTGCCCTGGGCTTGGTTGTAGTACTCAATTCTGTTATATTTATTACATCTCGATGAGGCACATAATAGGATTTATCAGGAGGTGGAATAGGATTTGCTTCCTCCATGTGACCTAAGTCCTCGAATTCTTTCACAAGAGCCTTGTATTGATCATGTAGATTTTTATTTCTAGCGAACTGGGCTTCCACACGATGTAAAGCTTTGATAGCAGTGCTCTGAAATGTAATTCAACAACATACCATCCACTGTGAAGTCTACAGTAAGTGTCCGCGATTATCTCCTCACAGGCTTGCACTTCATCTGTCTGATGTTTGGTGATTGAGATGTCTTCCAGTTCCCAGAATTCGGAAATAGCTTCAGTGAGGGCTACGGTTGAGTGGAGACACACTGTAGCCACATTAGTTGTCAGAGTATCTACTCTCTAAACTTGACCAACAAGTATTCAACCAAATGCGGAGTTTTGTGCAAGCCTTGATAAAGCCTTCTAATAGAATAGCATCCAATTCATCTGCCCCTAGCAAGATATCAATGGAAGCACACCTAAAAAACTATGGATCTACCAGCTGAAGGTTGCTCAATGCATTTTAGAATGGATTACTATATTATTGAAATGATCTGATCGTCATTTTTATTAGCAACATCAGCAGTGAATATCTCCTACAAAATTGTTGCTACTATTGTTTCATCGAACTGTACGCAATAGTGGTGAGTCTGTGCGATTGACGGAGACGGTTCACTAATTTTGCAGAGCTATTGAAAAAGACATTTGCACAAGATTATTGCAATTCTTTTGATGCTCAATTGACATAATGGCGGAAACTGTCACTTAGTACGGACGTATGGTGAAAGAAAAACCAGAAAACTATTAAATATTGCGTTTATTACCTTGTTTTTTAAACTCCAAATGATTGAATAAACAATTAAAACCTAAAAGCGTTGCTGTGATAACAACTAAAATTCGCGAGTGCAAAAAAAGATTTTTTACACATAAATTCAGTTGTCTTTTGAATTTTTAAATAAAGTTTTTAGAACGTTGAATATTTACATACAACTAACTATAGAAGTTCCTTACAAAACTACAATATAATAGAAAATATTCTGTCCACAAAAGTGTTAACTTTCACTAAGCGGACGACTTTGCTTGACTGCAAAATTATTTTGGAAGTTAATTAATGTCCACTTAATGTCAGCCACTAATATGATCAGAAATCACCAAACATTCAGGCTTTTTAAGCTTAAATTCCTCTACTCCTGCCTTTGTCACAGCTGTTCCAATTAGATCTAGATACACCAGTTTTGGAGAGCACTGCGCCAAATGGGCTAGAGATGTATCAGTGACTAATTTATAGTGACGAACTGTCAGCCTTTCTAAATTGTTATCTACGGGACGTGGTTCTGCGCGAATCCAAACGATATTTCCTTGGACAACATTTCTAGGGGCTCCAAAACACAATATACCTCTATCACTAATTGGATAAATTCGGGGCGGTGAAAAAGGCGGTGGATAGCGCCTTTCAAACCAAAGTGACTGAGAAATAGCTCTGTTAATATCTGGAATTTGTCTTTGTGCTTGAACCTCTCCGTTTTCAGCTCTGTTGTTTCCTGCATCAAGTTCCAAACTTACTGCGGACAAAAAGAAAAAACATATAAAATGAAATTTTTACATTTGCACATGCAGTAGAATATAATGCCAACTCACCTTGAATGTTTGGTATTGGTCGATTTGGGGCCCGGATATTGATTATGCTGCGATCGTGAATTACAATTTGTACCACATTGTTTTCTCCTCCATTGGCAGCAGGATTATTATTCGGTGGAACATATTGAATGGGCCTTGGTGGTCTTGGAGGCGGACTTCCGGCTTGATCACGTGAACTTGAAGAATCTAATTCCCGAATATCATCAGGGCACTCAAGAAGGAGTTCTTTCAAGGTGTAGGTAATGTTGAAGCATTGAATATCCGAGTCAGAAATTAAAGTATCACGCACGTCAAGATGCTAGAAATATGTTATTTAATTTTTTATCTTCTACATTTTATTTTAAGTATTTGGTACACGTATGTTGTCATACATTAAATTTGTCGGATTGCAATAAAATTGTTAAATAATAATAAATAAAACTATTTTCTTTTCCTCTAAGTCCTCATTTTTATAACTATTTTTCCTTTTCGTGAATATAAAATCATATATCATTTCATTTTGTTATATTTTTTTCATAATAGATTTAGATCTTGCATATTGGCAGTAATGGAGCGCCAGCGTTAAAATTAGAATTAATGATGGGTCGACGATAACGACGACGCCGGCCTGAGTAATGTAATGCATTCCATACATGCAGTACTATTGTTAATGTAATTCAGCCTTTTGCCAGTCTGATTTCGTTCTCCGTAAAGGAAGCAATATAAAATATTAGCTAACAAATAAACTAATTATTCAAATCTCACAATAGCCGTTCTTCTTGTCGTATTTAAAACGAATAAAGATACATACAGCAATACAACCTGTGTCAAACATTGGACTTCCACAGAAAAACATATTTAATATTTTAAATAATCGTTTGTCTTTATCAGGATCTAGATGCGGCGGAAGTTAAGGAAAGATTTGTCAGTCTTTTATCACATCGCAATAGATCAAGAGGACGATTTAGGCATTATCTACAAGGGATAATTCGAGATGAAGGAAGGACTTGTCAGTCTATTCATTGATTCAATAGGTCAAGAGGACGATATAGTCACATAATACATAGCAAATGGTTATAGGCAATATCCGAAGGTAATGGCTTCATAACCACAAAACTACGTTGGGTGTACCACAAGGATCAGTACTGGGGACACTGTTAATGGTGATCAACTCGAACTGTGATACTGAAATTTAAATTAATGGTGAGACAATACAGAGTGTAGAAGAAATTAACAACTTAGGAGTGTTTTAGACAAAAAACACATGTGGACTATATTTGTAAAAAAATTTACTTCTTTAAGCGAATGTATAGTAATTTATCTACAATGAATGCCATTCATATATATAATGCCATCATTAGACCGCATTTTGAATATTGTTCGACGATATTATTTTTGTGTACTCAAACAGCAATATAAAGACTTAAAAAATTGATGTGATTTCAACGCGCCGTGGGAAGGATCTAGTCTGAGGAGGCGCGAGCTTGCCCGTCCGATCCATTTAGAGTTGGTAACTACAAAGGCGCAGCGCCAGCGTACGCGAGATAGCCCGAGCAAACGTATTATTTGTTCATACAAAACCGGCTGTAGAAACAGAGATAATTTCTTCACGCGACATTTTGGAATGTCAATTTAATCAAAACCGGTCGCAAATCAGCTCGGGCCAACACGCGCCGTGGGTAGTGTATAGACGCGGCACTATCTTGCGCCAGATCGTCCGCACTAAATGGACTGGTCCATGAAGCCACGGACCGTGGGAATCAAGCTTTAATCTTACTTTTATATTCAACATAAAGATGAAACGACTTCCGGGATATTTTACTAATCAATTGAATCTAGTGGCCGATATGCAACTAGAGGTGCTGACGTGGCATATCGACTGTATTGACCTAGAACAATAAGAGCGCAAAATCTTTTACTTTATATTGTATTTAATTGTAGCTGTTTTTCTAGAATACATTTGAAACGGTAGACAGAAACGTTCTGATTGAGAAATTGGACAAGTATGGAATTAAAGGGTGTGAATTGAATTGGTTCGTGAATTAACTCAGTAAAAAAAAACACATAGAACAAAGGTCAGCGAAGCTTGCTCAACAACGATTGAAACTGAAATGGGGGTTAAACAGAGATCAGCCTTGGGAACGCTATTAGTCTTGCTTTATATAAACGACTTAAAGCAAGTAACAGTTCACTCAAAGCTTATGCTGTTCGCTGATGATACACTGATATTTTGTACTGGGAAAAACAGGATGATATTAAAAAAAAAAAAATGAAAGCGTTCTGAACGAAATTAAAGCATGGATGATAGCAATCGGTTGAAATTAGATATTAGCAAATCGAAATTTATCATATTAAACAGCAAAGTAGATGTGTTGACCACAATTGGGAATGAGCCAATTGAACTAGTTGATGACATAAAATGTTTAGGTATGATGTTGGACAATAAACTAAATTAATATGAAGTGGATGAATGTGACACAGAGAATTGATCTTAATATGTTGAAATTTATGTTTAGGATCAAGAAGGGGGATCTTCCACCATATTTAAGTGTGAAAATAATACTGGTGACGAATGCGCAGTCATATAATCTAAGGAATGCAGAGAATGGTTTTCCCTATATATATTACTCACTTTTATATTTTTTTTATTTTTTTATTTTAATTTTGGTTATGCAATAGCTATCACTATTCTTTGAACATGAGTGAATTTAAGTCATGATAGTTGAGTGTTGAATTAAGTTATGGCATTGTAACGGTAGTGTATACTTATACTACCTGGATAACTTTAGCTCTGTTTGTTTTTTACTGACCTTGTAATTGAAACTGTAATTAAATAGTACAGAAGTTAGACTGAACTTGAATATGAATTTGTTATAAATTATTATTGTTTTTTTTAGTGTTTAGTTGACTTTGAAACTTATATATTGATCAATTATCTGTAAAATAGATTTGCCCAACTCTCATACCAGCCTTGCTGACCGAGTGGGGAGTACCGCAATCGTACTAAGAATATATTGTAAATTGTAAAATTATAAATAATAATAATATAAATAAATAAAATAAAAAATAAATAAATAAATATAAGATTATTTTTTATTTATTTTATTTATTATAAGCAACTAGGCCTTTAGGCCCATTGTGTAAAAACATGTTACTACAGCAAATAAAATGAGTGGCAGAACAATAAAAATAAACGAGAAAAAAAAATAATAAGATTAACTAATATGAAAATTTTAAATATGCCGACAAAACGCACTCGATCGATATCCATCCCACTGTCCAGAGAGGTATTACGTAGAAAGTACTAGTACAGAAGTGAGAACTGAGGGTGGAGGTGCACTACCTATTGTCAAGCCGAAGAGTGTGAAAGTGAGTAAATCAATGCGCGAAATAAGGACGTAGTACGAAGGGCAGCAAAAAATTGGATTAGATTAAATTAGAATAGAATGAATTAGATTAGGTTGGATTAGAATAGAATATAATGGACTAAAATAGAAGAGCATAGGTTACCGGAGGGCAAGACAGCCCGACCAGTTAAGACTTCCAATTGAGTAGCATTAAAAAAATCTAGAAGGCGCGATCTAAATGCCATCAAAGTAGGCGAGGAGTGAGCGAAATTCAATAAGTTCCAAACGGGAATAACACGAACAGAGAAGGAATTTTTCAGAACGTTGGATGAATGACGCGGGATAATTAAATTAAATGGGAAAGAGGGGAACTAAAAAAATCCAACCTGGAAAAAAAAATATTGCTGAACGCGAGATCGAATTAGTTTGAACAAAAAGATGAGGTTGCGGAGTATAAGGTACCTGTCAAAAGTAGTATTAAGAAAGTCCACCGTGTAGCCGCGCAAATCATGCACTCGCCGTGGAAGATCGTACACATACCTGATAATTGAATTAAAGGACATGCGTAGTCTGTCAATATTTCCTGCGGAAGTTCCAGGGAGCTGCCCCATAAACAAAGTGGGAAAACAACAGGGCGTGAGCAAGCTTCTTCCTTACAGATGTTGCCTATTAAGGTATTAATGTGGGGCGAAAAGGATAAAGTCTCATCTAAGATTAAGCCAAGGCTGGACACCCTGTCAATAGGGTATAATAACCCCATTAAGGGAGATGGGATCGAGAAGGTGCTTGATTGGATGACCAAAGAAGGCAATCGATTTCGACTTAACTGGGTTTAGGGTTAATTTATTGCACAAAGCCCAAGATGATACAGAGGAAAGGTCGGCGTTGATATCTACAGCACATTGACCCACAGATCCCAGTGGCACAGAAGTTTCAAATCATCTGCAAAGATGTGAACAACAGGGAACCTAACTGCAGCTGGGAGGTTATTGATAAATAGGGAAAATAAGATTGGACCCAAGATAGACCCCTGAGGAACACACACTGGCGTCTCAAGCTCAAATAAGAGTAGATCAGGTTACAGGAGGACCGGGAAAAGCGTAAAAGCCTCTGCAGCTGATGGCACAGAATAGTATGATCTAAGCTATCAAAGGCTTTGCTAAAATAGAGTAATAAGAGTATGCTAGCCAGCTTGTGTTCCATGTTGAGCCTAACCGTCTCGGTAATGTCCAGAATGGCACTCAAGGTACTATGACCTTTGCGGTAGCCAGATTGCTTGGGGTATATAAGATAGGGGACAGCAGATGCAGAAGTTATTTGGTTCCTGATTAAAATTTCCCAAACCTTAGAGAGTGCGGGTAAAATGGTTACAGGCCCAAAATCCGAGAGCTGTGAAGGATTGGAGCACTTGGGAACAGGAATTACCTTGCCTGACTTCCAAGCAGTAGGGAAGGTTGAAGTGGTGATAATAGTGTTAAATAGGTGAATAATATGACCAGAGAGGGCAGGAAAATCTAGCTTCAGAAATTTTAAGGGAATGCCATCCAGACCAACTGCGTCCGATTTGACACACGAGAGGGCGTATAAGACTTGAGAGATATCTACGTTGGAAAAGGAAAAGGAGTCCTCATGATCGGCGATGCTAATAGTATTACTCGATGAAGAGGTAGATGTGGGATCAGTTTGCACTGAAGCAAAGTAGCTGTTCATTACGTCAGGGTCCATGTCATGCTGCACGGAGTTTGAGTGAGAAAGCACACCAAGGTTACGAACTTTCGCCCAAAGGGGCGGGCCTTAGTGGAAAACGATGCTAATGTTATTCCCTCAGCCAACTTGGCTTTACGAACCTCCTTGCGATACCTGTTCCGAAACTTCGTGAGTAGTCCCCATCTCTCGAGCGTACATTGTTCAGAGTAAGCCCTAAATTCAAGCTTGATGGCTGGAGTATGATACCAGTTGGATACAGTCGGTCTTTTTGAAAATGTTTTGAGAGGAACGTGCTAATTAAAAGTTGAAAACCGATAGCTGCAAGTCTACATTGCTAGTTAGATACATGCCAGAGAAATTTGTTAACAACGCACAGTCCAAGAGGGCCTCCACGTTAACGCCTTTATAATCACGATAGGAGAATTCTTCGGTGACCTGGGGAAGGGGCATGTCGAATGAAATATATATGAAGGCATGTCTAGAAATGCCCGACACCTGGAACTGATTATGAAACTCAACCTGCTCGGCCGAGCTCACCAGAAAGAAGTCTAATAAGAACTTACTAGAGTGGAAAACATCAAAATGTGTAGGCGCATTATTATGAACGATATATAGGCTATGACCAGCATAGAAATCCCTAGCTCTAGCCGAGGCATGCGAGTCAAGAAGATTATTATTGAAGTCTCCCCCAATAATGATGCTTTCGTATCGCGGCAAAATACGAGATGGGACATAATCCATTTTTGAAAGATCACCATCGGGGAGATAACAGACACCTACAAGCACTTTGGCCAACCCGATTGCAAGCCCGCAAAAGATGTATTCACTACCATTAGTGAGATAACTTGACTTTTCAACTAGCTTAGCCTTGATCCTTCCCGAGATATATATATATATTACTTAACTACAATAGGTCAGATACACAAAATTCATTATAATTCATAATGGTTTTCAATTGTATAATGATTTGCCAGTAATGATAAAGGAAGAAAGAAATCTAAATGTATTTGTAAAACTTTGTATAGAATATAATCGAGCTATGTCATAGAAATGGGTTAAAATTGTATTGTTTTTTGTGAAAAGTACGCTTAGTGCTAATAAATTATTATTATTATTTTTAAAGGTTTGCAGAAATTTAATAAGCTTCCCAGTGAATTTAAGCGAGAGACAAAATTTAATCGATTTATAGTGGGTGTGTGTAATACATTAGAAGCAGATCATGAATATGTTTAAAGAAAAAAAGGAAATATGTATGTGTTTGTTATAATATTGAAATCATTTAAACAAAATTGTGATATTGAGCACAAGAAAACAATCCAATATTTATGAACTGGCTCCAGGTTACCAACGGATGAGAAGAGGTTATTACAAAAAAGCAGCAATCATCAAATAAGACACAGAGAAATGTTAATGTGATGTGATGTTCATAACAAAGACTGGAAGGCAATCATTTGGAAAGACTAAATTCTATCGTACTACTAAGTAACAATTGTACTAAAAAGAAACGGCTATTATATTGAATCAGCTTAATTGAAGTGGTATAAGAAGATACCTTCTCCATTTAATATGATTCCCCTACTACTAGACTTGTATGTAAGCACCGTCCTGTATAGTCTCGTGATAATATCGAGAGAACGGTAGCGAAGAAAAAAATAAAGGAAAACCCAGTTTTAGGAATGTAACTGACTTCATAACTAATATTAGTGAAACAAAGAGATCAAAAAAGTCATCGCCGTAAATATTATATGATTAAATATAGTATTGTCCATTATAAAGTGAGTTGCTCCTTCTTACATAAAAAGCGAATGGAATGTCTGCATGCCGATCTGTATCGGTCAATAAACACTCCCAAAGAGTTCTAGACGGCAACGAAGTAGACGAATGACGACAACTGGTCAGGTGCCAGGCGAAATATATGAAAGTTGCCACAAATTGGATAGTTTTACCCGTTCAGATTTTTCAGAAACGTCCTTGGCCTGAAAAAACTCAAATTTTTGGTTTTTTGACTCATTTGAGTGATCAAACTGATTCGCATGCGATTTTCACTGTAAGAGATACTTTAATATCATTCTAGCCTTGTATTAGGACAACTTTGACAAGCTTATGAGCATGATTGTTATAGTCTATCTAAAAATGTTAATCTTAACTACAATCTCTTTGTAAACAGATACCACAAACCAATTTCATGAAAATTTTGACAATGGAGATGGAATTGATAGAAATTATATACTACTGAATTGCTGTCCGCACATTATAAGGATAAAGTATCTCATGACCATTTATCTATAGCTATCCACATGGTACTCTCCTCTCTACCTAATAAGGTGCTTAATTGTTTTGAAATTATGACTATTAAAATCCACATCAAGTCACATCAGGGTTCTCAAATGCATTTGCAAGGAATAAGTTCATAATAAATCCCAAACTTACCTCCAATTTCTTAAAACCAAATCTAGTAGCAATACTCCCGTATGGTACGCAGTCTTTTAAGTTCATGCATCCTCTCAAACTTAACTTTTTTAAGAGCGGAATTTTGGAAAACAATACTAGATCATGTGTTTCAAACCAGTTGCAGTACTCCAAAATTAATTCCTATAAAAAAGTCTTTATTTAGCACTTTGCAAAAATAAAAAGAAAAACCTACTTCTAAGTGCTCAAGATGAGTGTCAATGCGATTGAAAAACGCATGAGGTGCTTTCGGCCAACGTACATAACAGTTATTAAAGACCAAACGTCTTATGTTCATAGGAAAATCGGTTATTGACATCTGAAAAGAGGAGGTAATTAATTAAAGATCAATTCAAAATTAAAACAGGTTACAGATTCAAAGTTCACAAAGCTGTGATGTAATTCAAGAACTTGCAAAACTTCACATGTTTCTGTGATGTCCTTCAGGAGAGAAAATCCCAAGGTAATATTATTCCAAGTGTCTTTAGGAAAGGTTCCAGTTAATCCCCGAATTGAAATTGTTTCGGTATTCCGATGCATGGGCTTTAGTCTTGTCCGTATAATCTTCTGTGATAGTTCTTCACTAGTAAGGTTGATATTTTTCCACAAACCATGATCGCTGGTCAGCCTATATAGTCTGTGGCATGTTCTACAATAATGAAAATTGCATTATTTCAATCAAAGCTACACTCTACACTTACTGTCCAATAGAATGTAACGAATTAGCATCTAAATTTTTGAAAATTTCTAATAAAACTTCGTCACAAAACTCAAGCAGACTAAAAGGTGCTTCCTCAATCAATATTTTTGGAGCAGAAACCTCACAATTATTTTCATCGGCGCTATCAATATAACGTCGTTTACGACTAGTAGTACTAAAAGAGCAGTCAATTGTTTGACTTTGTTCTTCCATTATTATATTACAAGGAACTGAGAAGCTATATAAAGTTTTTTTTTCAAGTTTTCGTCAATATAAATTGCTTACAGGCGGGCCACTTTTCATGACGAAAAATTGATGTTATTCTACATATTTGAGAAAATTTCTATTTCGAATGTTTCATTTCTACTAATACTACTTTTTTGTTATCAATAATATTTTTAATATTCGCGGCTAGGCACAGAAATTGCCAAAATTAGGAATTTGTTTATATCCTTTGAGGAATTTTGACAGCAAACACGAATTTTTTTTGACAATTGAAGTCTATAGAGAAAGAATAACGAAGGGATGGTAATGGAGTACTCTGCATTATTATATCTGCAAATTTCATAGCTAGAAGAAGAGAAGCAACTTTATATTTTTGCTTTGGCCAACCCTGGTATGTACAACATTTGGAATTTGGAACAAAAACAAAATTTCATTTCTTTCTTTTTACAGTGCGAGTGCGCGTGAAGTTGTTTTTATGTGGCGTGCTTTTTTGTCAAATTTTCTCATTTTTCTCGATTTATAAATAAATTATTCCATAGACACGATGTCTTATTCAACAAATTGGGACGTTGATTACTATAAAACCGATTATGAAAGCGAGGAGCATTGGGAATTAAGAAAACGTTTTATGGAAGTGCATAAAAATAACTTTCCTGAAGACGAGTTGGTTTGTTTGGCGCAAGTGTTTACAAACATTGAATTTATGGGTTGTAAGTATCCCGATGAAACTATGCAATTAGTTGCACAATTATCCCAAGAAGTTGCAAAAGAATTTCGCGAGGAGAGATCACAACGTTTAAAGAGGACCTTTGTACGAGCTTCAGATGCGGCTGAAGCTAGAGCGAAAGGTAGACGAAATTGTGAGTTTATCTTGTTGTTTTCAGAAAATAGCAGTGATTTTTTTTTTATTTCATAGGAAAAGTAACAAAAATGCCTAATTCGCAGAAAAATAAAAACACATTTAATAGTAAGAATTCAAATAAGAAAAACGTCGTCAATTCTGGGGTTTTATTTCGAGCGCCAGCAGAGGAATCTAGCTCTGGAGAGAAAATGAATATATTGGAAGGTTTGGAGTTTGGTCGATTTATTTTATATTTACTTGGTGATCGAAATTGCATTTTGGTATCTGGACAAAGATGTGGCGTTAATGTTACCGAAAGGGAAGTACTTCATTGCAACCAAAAGTAAGTAGCCGTATGTATCCAGGGTGTTCAGTCTTGGGTGTTACAGTGTATCTACGTTTTGGAACGCACAGTTGACTACAGCTGACTTCAATCGTTTCAAAGCCCAGTAGTCAACTGAATTATCATATATAGGAATGGTTGAATCATGTAAAATTCTTGTAAATGAGCATAATTCGTCAAGAGCGGGAGACTAAACATAAAAATTTATTTATTTGAATAGCCGTGCCAAACGCACGCATAGCGTTGGGCACATCTTAGAAAGTTAAATAGTAGATTTACATCGTAACAAAACAAATAATAAAAGAATGAGAATAACATTAGTCTTAATATATAGTACAGTATAAAATATAACAAGATAGAAATAGCTTAATACACAGCACAGTGCAGTACAATATAGCACAGTCCAATGCATAGTGCATCTGGCAAATAGATTTACATAGATTAGAATAAAATAAGATAAGATAAAGGTTCAGCATAGATTGTTGAAGCTTCTGAATGATGGATATCCGGTAACATATCCAAGCCCGGGATCGAAGGCTGTGAGGCAACTAAGTATAAATTAAGGAAAACTGAAGACCATATTGACAAAGATTATTGATAGGATAGAAGGCGGAAGGCCATTAGATAGCTGCTGTCAGGAAGTCCAGAGCTTCAGACTTAAATGAATTTAGTGAAGCACTGCGTCTAGCCTCATCTGATATACGGTTCCAACATATGGCTCCACTACTCAAGAACACAGTTTTCCGAAAGCCAGGAACTGTCATTTAGCCAAGCCAGAAAACTGGCTATTGTATTTCCAAACGACGATAGACGCATCTACACCTACCATAGCCGGCTGGCCGGAGGCTCTGGATCTCATGCTAAGACAAGCAAAAAATTGGAGCAGGGATGGGGGGATATTTTAACAATTTCCGGGTCTTAAATATCTTAGAATATATATATTCTAAGTTAAATATAATGTCTGTTTAATGAAGTCGACAAAAGTTCAGAGCAGGGCAATTCACCTTAGGTTAACTGTCACCCAAAAACACAATTATTAAAATTAATGTAAAGAAACTTTTTTTTAAACGAAAACAATTATTATTTCAAATATTCCAAGGGATCTAACTTTCAGCAGTTACAGGATGATCTAGAAAAATGTGTCAAGATATCTTGAAGTCCCGTTAATTCGAAAACCGTCTAAAGCTCATTTTGAAAAATTTTATTACTGTGGCAATCATCATTGAAACTCTTAAAGAGATAGCTATTTGTTCATGTAGCAATGAAATGTTTCTTAATTCTTCCATAGCCGAAGCTGTAACATATTCCTTTCGTCCAGGGAAAGTTCCAAACCTCTCTTCAGATTTGTCTCGGTTATATCTTATACGACACATTATTTTGATATTGACACATGCAAAATAACTTGTGTTTGCTCATGGATCCTGATCTCACTTGGGAATCGTATATAAACCAAATTTGCTCTCGAGTCTACTCCGTTATTCTATGCAGTCTCATCATCTTGATCAGACCATCTTTTTGAGATTGTTCTCCGCTTTAATTCTACCCCATTTTTCTTTTGTGGTAGACATGCTATGTTTTTGCGAGCTTTCAAGGCATGGGCCATATATATTTTCGACCTTATATATATTACCCTGCTTCTGGGCATGCTAATTACATGCTCGCTGCAGTACAAAGTATTTTATAGATCCAAATTAGGCTTATTGCCCAGTATGCTTTTAGGTGTATATGATCGTGAACAACCTTAGAGTAGTTTTTGCTAACGTTTGCACTCAGTTTGATAGCAAGGATATTTTTCTGCTTAATGTCACGCTTGATCTAAAGTTCACTTAACCGAAATGATTGTGTTGAGATAATAATGTACCTTAAAATTAGGGCATTTATTCATGTGATTGTTTTCGGGTAGCAGATTAAAAATTAACGGGAACGTGATTCATTTGAAATTCTCAACATTTGCTAGCATAAACTCACAAGAGCTAAGAACTTGTATCCATTAATATCTTCATTGATTACAATCCGGCTTTTTTCTAAATTTTCATAATTTGTGCTTGTTGAAGATTGACCAGGCAGCGCTTGGTCTTCAAGTGATATTCTGTCATGCTTGAAATGGGAGAACCACTCGTAAACATGTTTTACCTTTCTCCGTTTCGATATTTCCTAACGAACATACAACTTTACTCTCTCTCTCTCTACCTCTTTATCTTTCTCTCTCTTTCTCTCCCTCTGTCTCTCTCTATCTCTCTGGCATAGATTGAGTGGCGCCTCATGGTGGATTGGCCCAAAATACTGTAGATTCACCACACCAAAAGTAGAAATTGTATTTACTTTGAGAACCGCTCAATAGGCGAGTCTACAGGCAATTTCAGCCTACTCCATATGAACAGAGAAATTAAACACATGTACCGAGGTACTGTCAGTTATTGGCTTTAAGCTGAAAATCAAAATTTCATGAAGAAAGTACTCTGCGTGGAGAATGTACTGGACGATCTCATCAGGACAGCAATGACACCATGAATCTGCCTGGTTTCTACACTGTGGTGAACTTAGGCTCACCATACCTACTGATACAATCCACACCGCTCCTGTCTCAGTCCACATTTAAATTTCGCTTATTTTTTTTACAACAGAGATGCTCAGTTTTTTTCTACACTTCATTGGTGACCATTATGTTGAGAATTCATGGGGCTCAAATTGTTAACCAACCACGTCGTGTCATGGATCATGAAATCATCTTCATAATATTTGACATTCAATACGACCGATGCTCTCTTAGCTGACACACAAACTCTATTACTTCTACAGCTCGCAAATTCTATAGTTGTATATCGCAAACTTTTGTTAAATCTGTAGATATTCAGCCAAATTTTACTATGAATACAAACTTAAACACATTAAATTCAATTCTCTTTTTACAGTTCATCCATTGCAGTGCTTGTAGCATGTGTCTAACTGGTATAAATCTGTTGCATTTTAGTATACACTTCATAGACTTGTTTTGAAGTATCTGTAGTCGATCTAATGATGCTTGGTTACACAGAAAAAATATCGTTGAACTATACTCGAAATAGGTCATAACTATGCTGTTGTAAACTAGTATGGCAGTCATTAGAGACATCTTACGTCTAACTCTTCTGACGAAACCATTTTTTTTTGTAAATATAGTCTGCGTGCTGCTCAAAATACAAATTTTTGTCTATTGTGACACCCAAATATTTGATTTTGGTCACATTTTCAATTACTTCTCAATCAATATCAATTTCCATGTCAGTTCGTATTTACGTTCATTAATTTAGTTTTTTGCAAGTTAAGCAGGTACCCATTTACTTAAAAATGCAAATCTTGTTTTAATTCATATTTCGCCTGATGTATGTCATTGTCAGGTATAGTAATGTATCATCTGTAAACAAAATTGGTCTTCCATATTTCATTAGTTTTTCCATATCATTACAATATCGATCGTCTAGTTCAATACTGGAACAAGTCAGAAAAATTCGTTTGAAGTTAAGTATTGCAATTAGTAGTGTAGTAGTAGTGAATTCACCATTGGAATCTATATTTGACAAATGCTGAGATGTGTCGTTCCAAGGAATTTTCGGAACCGGATCCGGGTCATCTATTTTGGACCCGATTCCGCAGACCCGTTCCATTGTTCCTTTTGTAATTCAATTCAAAGAAAGATGTGAGTTCAGCTGATTTTTTATTATAGAATTAAAAACAAACAACATACCAACTATAAATATAAGCATATAAAATTGTCGATTCCTGTTATCAGAGAGTATTTGGACAAGTTTTGGACAAAACCTTTCACGTGGGCTAAGTTGTTGGTATATAAAGTTTCATTCTTACCAATTGTAAAAATTGTAACAAAACGTAAAAACAACGCGCCTCAGTTTCACTAACAAAAAAAACAGCCAGTTGGCGGAATTTTTCGATTTGGTTTTACACAATTGATAAAGGGGATGATAGGTGCGATGCGCACTTTTACGTTCCGTTATGCACATAAGCTAAATTATGTAAGACCGTAGCAATATTTGTGTTGGGCTTAAGTTTGATAGTGTAAAGGACATTGCAGCCTGCAGGTATAAACAGCTAGCAAAACTCATTAAGGAGCAGTGGATTCATTCTAGGAGTGCAGATATACCGACATTTCTACACGCTGCCATACATCAATCACCTTAAGTTTCCACTTGCATTCATCTAATTTTTCTCTGCATTTTTTCCCTTCGTTACTACCTTTTGAGTCAAAAGAGTTCATTCATATCCCCACACAAATTTTATATGATACCCGGATTCCTATGACTCTATGTTCTAAGGGGTACTTGAGTAAAATTAAACAAGTTTCTAGAAAATATTAAAATATGCAGCCAGAAAAGATTAAGTGTAATGTGCTCAGATCAGTAAGTTTTTTTTTGCATAAATTGGTTTAAACGAGTGAACGACAGCTCCATATACTAATTATGGACTCGTTCCGTTCATTCGTTGTATGGACCCGTTCGTTTCGGACTGACAAATCTCTACTGACTTGCTAATAAAAACAGGGTACAAATCCTATTCCAGTATGTAACCAAAGTTTTTTTGATAAAAAATCCATTACGTGTACAACTTAAATGTCAATTATCTCGAAACAGTTAATTTTTATTTGTTCCAGTATTGAACTAGACGACCGATATATTAAGAATAGAATGGTTCCAAGAACTGATCCTTGGGCCATACCTAAGATTATGTCTTGTGACTCTGTAGCACCTCACCTATTCTTGTTCTTTGTGTCCTCCCATTTGAATAACCATTTAAGTTCTCTCCCACCAGTCCATATTTGGGCAATTTTTTGGATAAGAATGCCTCTGTCAATTTTTCTAAGGCTCTTTTAAAGTCCAGAAATACTGCTAGTATGAATTTATTCAAATTTTTTTCCTTCTTCCAGTCTTCTATACCAGATTTACCGCTGCTTCACAATTATGGTTCTTTCTAAATCCAGATTGTTGCTTCATTATAAGTTTTCATTCCTCGCAAGTATTTCTCTAATTGTAGTTGGATTACTTTTTCTATTATTTTATCAAAAAGGTTCAACATGTTAGTTGGTTGAAATTCCTCCTGTTTGGTACGGGCACTACTATAGCCTTTTACAAGAACTAAGAAATGTACCTTCCTGCAGACTTATGTTAACTAGATACTCTCCCATGATGTTCCAGTTGTCTAAAATTATTCTTATATCTACTCCGTTTTTTTTATTCATCGTCATACAGTTTTTCATTTCTTACATTTTCGAATTCAAATCTCGTCAATCTTTGCTCTAGATTTTCTACATACGTTACCGTTGGTATTGAGCTATTTAAGTTTAACATTTCTGTAAAGGCTGAAACAGATTACACTTTAGTGCGCGGCGCGACATCGCGGCAAATTGAACAGTGAAATTGTTCCGCCGCGCTGTGACACAGATTGCAATAAGAGCGCAGCAGGGTAGTTACAGCGCTCTTATATTGGTACTACATATATTCATGAGAAGTTGCCTACACCAAATATAATTTTGTTGTTGGTACCACTGAAAGTGAGCAGCAAATTTAGGATTAGAAATAACTACGCGGCAAAAAACTACGCCGCGCTGTCGCGCCGCGTTCAATGCGTGATGCACAATAGGGAACACGTCATGTTCTCTAACATTTTGCCGCGTTGTCGCGCCGCGCACTAAAGTGTAATCTGTGTCAGCCTTCAGCCTTAATTTCTACATTGTATTAGAGTAGGGATAGGAATAGGAATGGGATGATTACAGTCGGTTATGAAATTATGAGTGACTAATCTCAACTACAGTGAGGTCTAAAATTATACATTTAAGTTACATTGGTCAAGAAAAGAGGTGACTTGGAAATGGTTCGTTACAACTATAAATAAAATAAATATTCAATTTATTCGCTATTTTATTACTTTCTTTAACTATAATATTTCCGAACTGGATTTCACTTATTTCTGGTTTATTTTCCTTCAGTACTGATTTTTATATAAATTGCAGCTTAGTCTTTTAAATTACTAACATTTTCTATATTACTTCTTAAAAAAATCTATTTTTGGATGCTCGAATATTTTTCTTATATCTATGAATTTCTCACCCACTTGTACATGTTTCAATTCGACGGAGTGTCGTTGATTTTAGCTTCTAAATATGCATTCACTTTTCAGGTTTTAATACTCTCAACTCCTCGGTAAAAAATTCATTGATTTGCACATTTTTTCTTAATTTTAAATTTTTCCCAGCTATTATTAAAAATTCTCAATTTTGATTTAAATCATTATTTCTAGCTAATCGAATATTACTTCTTTCCATTTCTGCGTGAAAACGTTCCTTTTCATAACGAATATATTCAAAGTATGTATATTGCCCTTTTTTCGTGTCACATTTAGTTTTTTTTTTATTATTCTCATGTAAGCTCTGCTTAACTAGCCCAACACTTGATATTACTTCCCTGTAAGACTAGTTTCTAAACATTATAACTGACTAGAAACAAAGCAGTGGCCATTTTATCGATAGTGCATCTAATTTTCTAATAAATTAAATGATGACATATTGTAGCTAACTCTAACGCAATAATTTTTCTAGAGAGTTTGAAGTAATGGTCGATGGGAGACTTACTGGAACAATAAGAGCTTCTGGTGTTAAACAAGCAAAGCAAAGGGCACTTGAAGCGGGCATAATAAAACTAGAGGAAGTATGTCCCATAACTGAAGTAAGGAATTCAAGAATCCGTATAGTAAAAATATATTTTATGTATAGCTATTTCCACATCCAGACGGTGTTCGCGTATATAAAAGCAAGAAAAAAATAGAATGCAATTTAAATACAACAGAAAATTACGAAAAGAATAAAATCACCAATAGCAATATTGGCTATAAAATGATGCAGAAACTTGGGTGGTCCGGAGGTGGTTTAGGCTGTAAAAATGGGGGACGCGAAAATCCTGTTGAGTATGTTCAAATATTTAACATTTGATACTCTCTCGATTGAATTTATATTCTCAAATATCTTTTTATTTTAGTTACGTTATTAAGAACGATCGAGAAGGACTTGGTAGTAAAAATAGTGAAGCTTTAAACCATGGTAGCCAACATGCTTTAGCGAAATTTATTCAGAAGCGGTTAGTACGTATACAAACTTAGTCCAGTTTCTTTAATATATATATAGCATTCGCAGATTTATTTAAACCAAGAGGAAAAAAGTTTACCCCAAGATCAAATAACATTAGCCCAAGCACCATTAAGTTTAACCTAAGCACAAATAAGTTGAACCCACTTATGACAATTGACTGAGCGTGGCACAAATATTGTGTTTCTGTACGGTAAAGCACCCTTTAAAACTTTTACTACATAAAAAACATGTAAAACTCAACCAATCAGATGAAATTTTACACCCGAAACTCGAATTAAATTAAAAAAATATATTTTCTTGTGCCCAAGTGATATTTTAATCGTTTATAATGCCTAATCTACAATGCATGGTAGAGCCACGTCGTCAAAACGATATCGTTTGCTGAAGAATGCATGCATGCATGTTGACCTGTCAATTATCATAAATGTAATTGCTTCCTCGATTTCATTGCAAAATTACATCAAGGAAGTATTTGGTCTCAATAATATATACTATGATATAGCAAGGCACACTATCGTGAGGTACCTTCGCAAGGTTCCAAAAGCTGGAAAACTCTATCTTTAGTTAACAATTTAATTAATAAATAGACGTTAGCTAACCGTCGTACAAGATTCCTTATAGTATAGAAATAATTAATAAAATGCAAATAATAAATTGAAAAAAACATAATGAATATAATAAACTTGAAAAACATAATAAATAGATCACTCGATAATGATAAAAGAAGGGCATGAACTTCGAACAAAACAAATTGGAATAAAAATACCGAATAATTTTAATAATTAAAATTTACAACAAATTGAAAATCTGCGTAAAGAAAACTCAACCCAATATCGAAGTAATTGACTTAACGAAAGCAGTTAAACAACATATGTGGACCATCTTTACCAATATTACCTTAAACCCTATAAATGTGGAACATCTGCTAATCTAACATTAAAATAGGGGGAACATTCGAAAAAAGAAAGTAAATGACATGAGAGGCGACAAGAACTTCTTTTTCCGGAAGACAAGTCGAGGGGACCGCACAATAAAAAGCGGGCAGTGAGTTTTTTTCCTCGGAATAAGAAATCCGGCATCATTTCAAGTGCCAGCTAAGTTTATTTAAAGTACCTAATCAACTTCGAAATAAAAGAAGCAAAATCTACGATATTGCTGCGAGCCTGAAGAAGGATACGATTAACCTGCACGCACGTGAGAGGAAATCACTGTGTAGGGCTCAACCAAGAACACCAAGAAGCTGAGTATAAAAGAAAAAAAAACACAAATATACAAATTAAAAATCTAATAATAACCTAGCCAGTAGTCCTAACAATACTAATTTAATAAAAAAGGTTTGCATCAGTCTAAACAAATAAAAACTCCAGTAACTAACCTACCTAACCCTACTTTTAGTTAGATTTGTAATTAAGGACGGCCGTAGGGAAGACTATTTAATCAAGTTAATCTGTAACCAATTTGTAAAGGAATCTTGAAATCACGAATAATTAATAATCATTTTCTCCAAAGTAAGTGAATCTTCTTTCTAAAAAAAAAAGGTACCCGAAGATACAAACTTTTCAGGTAATTAATGTGAGCCAAGGTCACCCCTGGACTTCCTGGCTTACAAACTAAGAAATTGCTTGGGATAAGTCGAATAATATAAAATATTGTTTTCAAGACTGAAAGTACAAGTTCCAGATTACAGTTTATGCTGAATACACCTGAGGTATTACTATATCGTTTTTGCTGATTAACTACTCCACATAAGCTCGTGCTCATGTCGTCGAATGAATGAGAGAGAAGGGACATTTTTGCAAGCATAAATTTTCAAATGCCAGAGTGGGAAGGAAACACAAAAATCCATATCGTTTTGACGACGTGGTTTTACCATGCATTGTAGTTTGGGCATAAGGAATTAAAATCATTCCGACTTTATTTTCAAAAGTTATTCTTAACTGAATCCTGCGTATGGGCAAGAGAGACGGAGCATGGTAAACACTATCTTTACCTTATTCTTTCTGCATGGCATGGCATAAGAAAACGTTTAGTAAGAAATAGTTTGTGTTGGTAGCTCCAACTCTGCCATAAGGCGAAAGAGAAAACTGTAAAACTTGTGCCATTCTTTCCTATAGGAAAATGGTAATATGCTCAGTTTATTGTTATAAGTCAGTGGTTTAACCCAAGAGCAAATAAATTTAAACCACAAATAAGTTTAACTCAAGAGCAAATAAATACCAAGCAGAAATAAGTTTAACCCAAGGGCAAATAAATTTAAATCTAAATTCTCAATAAGACATTTTAATACAAAAACTTTCATATCAAATTGTAAAGCGATTAAAAACGAATACTTTTTTCTACAATAAAAGTTTTACTTAACTTACCCGTGTTTCGATGCAACTGCATCATCTTCAGAGTGCCTAATCGCTATTAGCGATTAGGCACTCTGCTTTATCTTCGAAGAATTTTGCTCTAAAATTTTTGCCAATGTTTGAAGCCTAATATTGTTTTTACTGACAAAATGAAATAATAAAATGTTGATTGAAATTGAAAGCTTTTGTATTAAAATATCTTATTGAGAATTTAGAATAAATTTATTTGTTCTTGGCTTCAGTTATTTGCTCTTGTGTTAAACTTATTTCTGTTTGGGTTAAAGTTATTTGCGCTTGGGTTAAACTTATTTGCTCTTGGTTTAAATAAATCTGCGAATGTTATATATACGAGGATAAGCTATTAATTACTATATATAAATTTTCGTATGAGATCTGATTAGTAAAAGATCTGAATTGAAAATTATCTAAAAATGATATTCAGTAGACTTGAGTTGGGAAAAACACCCTCTATTGGCAAGTATAGTTAAAATCTGCACTTGTGACTTGACCAGTCACGTTTTGAAGTCAATTTGCTTGAAAGGCGAAAAATATACGAAAGTATTTTCGGTTATCTGTCTTTTTTGTGGCTGAGAGTTGTAAAGGTCTGAACTAAGTACATTATTGGTATCCACTGATTGTTCAATTCAAACGGTGAACCTGATCAAATATTGATCGATTTTTACAGACTTTCATTTGACTGGACTGAATTCCACAGTAGACTCAAATTTTGGATCGACTCGTGTTTGGAGTAAACTTGAATCAGTTCTAGACTATTTGCTAGATGAAATCTAGAAAAGAAATATAGTTGTATATTGTGTACTTTGTACATAGCAAGTGTGTATGTGAATTGTTAAGAATATCTTGGAGGTAACCTACAGAAAGTGAAAATAATAATGGTCTCAGAATAGAGTTCCACTACCTTTGCCAAAAATGGGAGGACTCTACTAGACCTAAAGAATGTGCAGCGATATATATATATTGTTTAACTTTTGGAACAAGTATTACTTTGGTTGATCGCCAACTGTAAGTTAAGTAGGATAAATAACACTAAAAGTCCTGATTATCTCATCATGGCAAGAATTTAGGCTTAATCTGAATTGATATGCGCATTTTGTATAGAAAAAAGCATTCAATTGAAAAGGTTTAGCATTACCATTAATGTCCAAAGAGTTAGTAGCATTTATGCTTGTAAGATTCTTCAAAATAAACTTGGGCGACAGATTTTTATGACACTGAAACTTGTATTGGGAATGTTTTCGAAACATAATCGGTTGGCCAGTGTTCGATTACATATTGATGGTGTGTAGAGGTACTCATGTTTAATAATCAATATCCATAAGATAGTGGTATCGAGTAAAAGCAACGAAGTTCGACAAAAAAGTATGCGATGACCTACGGATAAAAATTCTAAAAAAAGAGGACTCAATGATCTGAAGTAATATAATTGCGTAAAAAGGCAAGAAAGGAATGACCATAAGTTTTACGAAAAAGCGAGATCAGGGAGATTGCGGGAAATGACATGAAATCTGCCTATAAAATAACAAGAATGATTTCCAGGGGACTGAACTGGTTGAAAGTCCTAAAAAAATTAATTACAAACATCAAAAATCTGTAACGACACAGTCAGGTGAAAAATGGAAATTAATAAGCAAAACTTAAAAAGAACATCTAAAGCAATAGCTTAACATCCGTTATATTCGGGGAAGAAAAATGCGAGACGGTAAAGAACCATTTGAAGAAGGAAGCGAAATACCTTTACCATAAAAAATGTAAAAATCGATTATAAAATATAATTAAAAACGATATAATACTCAAATTTTCGATGTCCACATTACTTACGGTTCTATGGGGCTGCCGACTGACTGACAAGAGCATTCATAAATAGTAGATGAATCTCTGCATATATGCCCATGTTTCCCATCAGGAATTTTTAGAAGCTAATTAATTGAATCAAAAGATCAAATCGGACTTCGTATAAAAAAGAAAGGAGAACTACAATACATTTCCTAGGGCCGAGGCTAGGCACTGCCAGAACTCAATTGACTTTCTATTAACTACTATAATCAAAGGTCATCCAATGTTAGCTTGCTTGAAAACCTGCTAATTTTGCTAACATGTAATATGCATAATGAAACAAAAAATACGGGAACTGAATCAGGTATTCAATTTGTGGACTACAAAGCCGTACCAGTACACTTATTCAATTAAGTAGTGTTCCTAGTTTTGCTAGCTTGTGGTATCGTATGAACCGATTCGTTAGGTCCTATTTCTGCAATACGAAAGGAAAATTTCTATATACTACCGTGTTTAACAATATAAAAAGACGTTCTCTCGGCGTTCCAGTATACGGCCGTTCTAATCTTTACGCACTATGTATAAGAATGGCAAAATAATTCTTTGTAACTCGAGTTTCGCCGCGTTATTTTAGTTTAGTTTAGTTTATTTAGTGGAGTCTTAGAGAGGATAAGGTGATATATGTATTCATCAATGAAACATGCTAATATTTGAGTTCGTTTGATCTTGTATGTTTTGGCTACAGGTTTATCCCTACGAGAAAATATATAACCTAAGAACTATCAAAAAGTTCAAAAATAGCAAAATAGTGTCACAAGCTTTATCCGGACCAGATCCAATCCAATAAGCATCAGATTCGCCCTGAAAAATGTCTCGTATTGAATATTGATTTATCTACAATGTGAAATTAAATTTTTTTTAGAAACACAAGAAAATATTTTCATTGTTTGTTCATTTGAATGATCTGAATCAATCATAAATTTCAAATATAGATTGCATTATCATGTATTTCAGCATATTTATCTAGACAATATTAAAATATTCAATAAATTAAAATGTATTCTAACGGCATATTATGAAAAGGTCCTTTCCTTATACAACTAGAAACGCACACCTTTCACATAATTAATAAACAACAACATTTTTTCTAGGAAATTTGAAATACTAATCGGAGGGAAATTAGCTGGAACAGCAGTAGCTTCTACAATAAAGGAAGTAAAACAAAAGGCGTTTGATGAGGCAATGAAAAAACTAACGAAAGAATGTTACACAATAGCAGTAGGCAATAAAAAAACTTGTTATAAAATATTAATAGTAAAAACTTATTATGTTTAGCTAAACCGAAATGCAGATAGAATTGATATTAGTAAGAACAACCAAACTATCAAATGCAAAGTAGTAACAGCATATAACGATGAGGTAAATAAACTTGACCAAAACAACATTGGCTACAAAATGATGCAGAAACTTGGATGGTCTGGAGGTGGTTTAGGTTCAAAGAAGGACGGACGCGAAGATCCTGTTGAGTAAGTTTTTTTTTTTCTATAAATAAATACATTCATTTTTTTTATCTCATTAGCATTTATAAGTTTTTTTTTTAATTAACAATATATTTGTTTCTAATAACTTATCCAGAGTTTCGGGGATGCTGCAATGCATAGCTTTGTCCAGTTGGGTACTAGGGGAAGGAAATGTAATTAAAGGGAGAGTTAAGAAGATATGCATGCTCCGTTTCAAGAAATGTAGCCTTTAATTGCCAGGAAATACGATAGAAAATAGATTACTTTTCAAGTCAGTTGATAATTTTTCGCGCATGGGTAATATTTGGGCAATTTTCTAAAAATAATTTCGTTCTTTTGCTATTCCTACACAACATGCATCATGTATACTATATATGCAAGTTTTTATAAATATTAATGACAAGTTTCTCTCCTATGTAGAAATTTCCTACACAATAAAAAAAAACAATAAGAGGCCCCAAAGCAACCGCCTGCCTCTAACGACTGTCAGAAGCAGACTAGAGAGTTTTGCTATGAAAATTCATAGCGAAATAAGTCAATCTGAAATTGATTTAGTTTGCTGCTAAGTCTGCAGCTCTCTGACTTATTTCGATATGAATTTTCATAGCAAAAATCTCTATGAAATGCTAGCCCCGCATAGGGCTAAATCTTGCTAGGCATTCAAGTAAATACGTAGTATTTCGCCTCATATAATTCACACTTAAAATTTATATTAAGTCTATTATGATGTCAGCTTGGCTGTTTGCTTTAGCGTATACGACAGGCAGGAACCAAGCCGTACTGACGATTATACGGTTCCTGCTTAAAATGAAACGCCCTCTTTTTGTAATGAAATTTCTTTTTTCAAAGATTTTTCGTTTGCATAAAGAGTTTTTTCAACTCAGAAGCAGATTAATTTATTTACAAATGAGAAAGTTTGTGAGCATGATCTGTTTATCTGCGCTGGGGTACACTGTTGGAAAAATGAAATGTTGAAATTGCTTTTCAGTAAAATTTATCGTAAAGAAGTAAATTGCATTCCAGATTTTAGATATTTTAATATTCTTAATTATTTGCGACTGGTTTTTATCGTGTGATACGTTTACAAGGTTGACAGCAGCTGTTTTGGTTTTTTTTAGAATTTTAAGTGCTGATATAATACTGATACTTAAATATTGTAGTAATACGTGGTTGAATAATTACGTACGCATGCTTTGAATATACGCATCATAAAGTGTAGAGGAAAGTTCTTTGGACACATTATAGGATGTGAGGACACTGTGACATATAATGTCTTTCTCCCTCATATAACTTTTCCACAATTTATTCTTTCTATTTTTAAATTTTTAAGACGTTTCAGTTCCTTATTGAACCATGGCGGACATATTTTTGAGAGCCCCTGATGCTCACGGGGAACATGAGAAGAAAATAAATCGAAAAGAATTATGTGAAATATAGACACGTCCCATCAAACTATTGCAAGACAGTAATGTGTTGAAATCATTAGAGATAAGTCTGCTGGAAAGTTTCAAAAAGTCACCCTTTTCACAATTTGTAAAGTTTTCGGTTTCAAAGCAATATGTAATTAGTTGAGTCGGCTGGGGGGGATATTTGTAAGACTTAACATTCCAGCTTGGCTGGGTTCAACTAGTTACCCGTGTCAGTAGAAAATACCAGGTCTAATTGCCTTACCAATTTCATTAGATTAGATTTGTGAAGGGGTGTGTAGGCGTTAGCCTCGCTATCCCTGCGACCTGAACGATTTATTTTGAGTCCCCGTTGCATTTACTCCCTTTCTAGGTTCAGACTGTTAATAAAGTCTAAAATCATTCTGGGATTTAGGTTCCACACATAGGTTGGTGGAGCAAAAGCATATTCGAGGTGGAGTAGTCTCCGCCTGGCCAATGCTTCGCAGTTGCAGAGCAGGTGCTCCGAGGTTTCGTGAGCATCCTGACAAAAACGGCAGGATGAAGTCTCAGCCAAGTCCAGCTTGTTTATGTACCAATGTCATTCTTACCATTACCAATTTGGCTGAGCCAAAGAGATGAAACAGTATCCAGGAAGAGTGATTCAATTGATGTCAAGTTATTAAGAGGAAAATAGTCATTGTCAACTTTATTTAGTACCCATTGAAAATTGAGTCAGTTAAAATCACCAATTTGTAGTAATTCGTCAAGAGGTTTCATCTTACCATGGATAAAATTTCATATTGAAATGAGTAGGTCGTAAATATTCTGAATATTTATCATTAACAATATTTATGAAATTGAGGTATAAAGCAATAAAGAGATATCTTCAGAGCTATAAGTTTAATGTCGAGAGTGTTGGAAAAAGTGGGAAGCTCAATTTGGCTGCAATTCAACTGGTTTTTACAGGCGAAGAGTATGCAACCGCCACAAGCTTCAGAATCTGTATGTCTATTTCTATGTTTATGATTTACAAGAGGTAAAGACATCTATCTCGTTAGCTCAGAGGTAAGAGCAGTCGCCCAGAAAGCAGTAGGTATCGGCTTCAAAAAACCAGACAACCGACCGATTCTAAAAATTTCAAGTTTGAGTCCACCATTGGACAAGATCAAAAAACAAACATAAATATTGAAGTCAGGGTGAAAATCTAACCAAACTAAGAGCATCTGTGCGATAAATTTTTTCATCGCACTAAACGTAAGATAAAATAAGCATGTTTAGCGATGATCATATTGCGATAGCTAAGCAGAGCTCTATCACATACGATATATCGCGCTCGTGAACAGGTCGTTGTCTCTATCAATGACCTAAACTTTTAAAGACTACCAGTTGAACTCAAAATCTCGACACAAATAGTTTACAGAGAGTTATGAGCCCTGGGTAGCTACAGCGATTTTCTTGAACATGTTTTCATTTACATTTTCATGCACTCAGAAAAGAGTAAACTTATAAACGTTAGATTTTTGTTCGTGCTATTGAATTTTTGAAATTGTAGTAATAATAATTCATTTGCAAAGTTTGTACAAGTTTTAATATTTGGCGAGGTTCAATATTCATTCAATCATACTTCTTTTATTATTTTAGTTATTTGATTAAGAACAATCGAAAAGGACTTGGCAATACAACTAATGAAGTCAACACACAATACTTCAAACAAATGTTACAAAACTACATCGAATCTGATGATGTTAAAGATTTATATTTTGAATCAAGTTTTACAAAACAGGAAAGGGCCGATTTGCATCAGTAAGTTAAAATTTAGCAATCAGAATATTACAATATATATTACAAATATTATGAGTACCCATTTTATTTTTTTGTCTTAGAATCGCTAATAGAAGGAATCTGAAATCCACCAGCCATGGAAAAGAGCCCAATCGACAATTGGTTATAAGCAAGAAGAATATAACTCCCCTGACGATAATTGAAGAGGTTCTACTCAACAAAAATCCTATGTACATCAATAAATATGAAGTTACGGTCCCTCTGAAAATGGTAATTATTTTTCTTATTAGATGTCAATTTGCATTAATTAACAAGAATTAAATTTCATTCCTTCCAGGCTAATATGTTTCCTGATAATGCAAGAAAGTCATGAATTAGCTGAATTTCTGTTTAATGTGTTTTTATTTTTTAGTGAATTTAGGTTTAAGAATACAAGCATTAAGAAATATGTTTTGATATTTTATTTCTTTGGAGTAAAAATGTAAATTTACGATGGGAATATTCGGATTAACTGATGGAACGAGTTCGTTTTCATTTATCCTCCCTAAGTGTTTTCAAGGCAGATAAAGAGCAGTGTTTGCCAACCAAATCCCAACAATGTGGCGGTGCTTGAGCGAATCGATATAATATCAAGTTATTGCCACATATCCAATGAGTTGAAGACTATTTTGGACAATATCTAATAAAGCTAAGGTTGTGTGCCCAGCTCCGGCGCAGATATGGGAGTTGTACTCCATTCTAGTTCTGATAGGATGTGATGTACCTAAATTCTGCTACACTTCAATTATCAAATAATCATAATACAAAGGGTCATAATAACAAGTAGCATAATATGCACATATGTAAATTACAAATTGACGATCTAGTTAACAAACAAAAGCTTTAGTAACGTACACAATCAAATCCAATAAACGATGCAGTAATGAGACAGTAATTAATCAGTCATCGAGTCTTTCATTTAGGGAACATACTTCTGAGCTGCCCACACTTAGTATTTGGAGTTAAAGCTTTTTCACAAGCTGCTCCCTTAAAGAGTTAAAGCCTTAGGGCTGCTCCAACGACCAATAGTTAAGGACTTAGGGGCTGCTCTCTTTAGTCCATCTAAGGCGCTTACTACATGTGATGATCAATACTACGATCAGTACGTGCATAACACAGCATCAAACTACTACGTTTACTACAATGAGACTAAGAGGAGCGCTAGATTAATGTCAAGAATGCTTACTGACGGTGTATGCAAAATTATTGCTCTATCAAAAGAAACGGAATTGGTAAAATATTGATCGAGTATTAAATTCGAATTCATACAACACATGGAGCATTCCCTCTGGTGTCCACAAGAGTGTCAGGACGTAACGAAATCAAGGGTACTGTCATCAGCAAAATATGGATGGGACTGAAAATAATGAGCGACAGATCATTATTGAAAATTAAGAAGAGAGAAGGAGAGATAATAAAGCCCTGGGGCACTGCCGCCCTAAGCATAAAAGTCTAAAATGAAAATTTGTAGAAAATTGACGCAAAATTTAAGAAAAACTCCAGATACGACCTTTATGCTTAGGACGGCAGCATTTATAGGCTGAGGTTCAGATGTAACGCCATCTAATACTACATCATCATCAATAATAGAAGAAGAGTGGAGAGAATAAGTGCTAAAAGTTTGGCTAAAAGGGCAGGATGCCAGACTTTATCAAAGGCCACTGAAAAATCTACATCAACGATTTTGGACTTCCCAAATTTATGAAGGCTACGATTCCAACGTACTATAAGAAAAGTCAGCAAGTCTCCAGATGAGCGGAAGCCATATTGATATAGAAATCTCCCAGCAATACACAGTCATAACCATTTTCATCAATTGCATGTATTCATCCATCCATTCAGCAAATCGATCACACACTTGGCGACTTGTAAATCGCAACTAAAATCATATGCATAAAAACTATTTACCCAGAAACCCACGCCATAGAATCAATTTAAAAAGAGGCTATCGGTACGCAAAAATATATATAAACTCGGACAGCCAAGCCGCGATAAAGGCACCTCACTCCAATGCCTTCAAAGTTTTTTTGAGACTGTAGGGATGTCCTAGGCTTATTATGAAATGATAAGAAAGTAACTCTTAGATGGGTAATGAGACCCATGTATGTTTAGCAAGAAAAGGAGCGGTATCTCTGTTTACCAGACCTTCTTCAGAAGAAATAATGTCCAAACCAAAAAGGCTCAGCAGTTGCAATGGCAAGAGATGCAAGAAAAGTTCATTAACTAACCATACTACGTTTAAAAAAAAAAAATTATCAATTGTGGTAACCACCAGATCAGGCTATTCAAACTGGTATAATAACTGACCATTGCTCACTTGGGTACATGGTTAAGAAAATGGACAAAATCACAAACTAGGATTTTGTAATCTCTTCACTCTAATGAGCTAATAGCCTTTCAAAAAAGGCGGTCATGGACTGAACCTAACACCAAAGGTAACCTATTAAGAAGTTAGGAAACAGGCGAACAAATTGGAAAAGTTTCTCGTTTTCAACAAAGAAAGAAATAGGCAATATACTTTTGCGTTTTGGTTTTGCATGAATGGGTAAAAAGAACTTAACTACGCATTACCCTAGTGCGATTGAGACAACGAGTTAAAAATACAAATTGAGAGAACGTAGGAATATCCGATTGATAAAATATTCTTGAATTCCATCAAAATCCTTTCAAACTATTCATAATAATGTACATCGGGTCGGGTCACACTACCTCAATTTTTAAGAAAAAGTAATTTCGCCAAGGTACTTAAAGGAGATGTAAAATTTTGTCAAATAAAATCTCATTTTCGCAAAATCATTAGAGAATCCAGCATGAGTTGCACCCACTTAATGTCTTGAAAGCAAGGCGAATGTAAACAGAAGGACGTTTGGTAGCTTCTCTCAATATTTCAGTAAAAACGTGCTTTCAAAAATGCGCGGAGCATTATATAATGAGAGTAAAATCTCCATCCATTTATTTAGGATAATGAATCGTTTGCCATGTTTCGTAATCTGTAATCTGCGCTTTCACATTTTTTGCCTTTATTCGTAAAATTTTTCAAAGAGAATTTGATTTCTTCTTATTTTTTCCTTTTCTTTCTTTCCTATTCTAGTTAACATTTAAATGCAATACAGTCGGAAATCTGTTCTTATTTTCTAACTTGTCCTTAAGTTAACTTTCCCCCTGACGTGTTACATAATAACACAAAAGATCTTTCAGTTCACAGTGCTTAGAAGTCGGCCCTCCGGCTCCACTCTCTACTAGTAATAATAATAATAATCATAATTTTCTTTTTTTTTTTATTTAGATAGGCTCTTTCAAACATTCCTTAAAGATAAATGGCAAAAGGAAAGATACTAACAATTAAAAGACCAAAATGAGGTTAACACTATCCTCTCAAAAGAGGCTATACAGGATGTTTCCTATCTAGGTGTTCCATAGAGCAGGAGGTGATAGTACTCACCTAGGCGAACAAAAAACTATATGGCAGGGGATCCATATCAACCGTTTCGGAGTTACAGGGTGATTAAGATAATATTGTAGGTTTTCACAAAACCCCCTGTGACTTAAAAACTACAGGGTGTATCGGCAAAAACTCTTAAGTTTTTGTATGGTAACACCAAGAAAGAGTTGCCCGGTTTATTTAATTTTTAAAATTTTTTTGCTATTACTTTGAAAACACCATGTACCAAATGTCAGCTCACTATGTCAACGCGTTCTCAGTCAGTGTCCAAATATACAGGGTGTTTCCTCCATGGTGATCCATAGCCATAGCCCACACAGGGGAGGATATTGGCACTTCTTACGGGCGAGAAGTATTCGGGGGGAGGAAAAATGCTAAAATGCCATGTTTCGATCGGGAGTACGGACAGCATACCAATACGCTAATACTACAGCAAGCCAGCTATTTTGAAATTTCGAAATTTCTGAAATTCCTCATCGGACGGCTGTACATATGTTTATTTGCAATTTGAGGTGATAATATAATAATTTAATAATCATTCAGTTATTGTTTATATCAAAAACTGTAACTTAATTGAACACGCACACAATTAATTTCGGTAATCATAATAAGGAACTACGCGAAGGAACATTATTGTTATGGCACGTCTAAGCCAAATTCCTTCCTTCCCTAAAAAGTTCTCGTCTGAGTTGGCCTATAGAGCGGGAGGTGATAGTACCCAGGCCTACTAGCCAAACAAAAAATTGTACAGCAGCGGGGGGGGGGGGGGGGTCATATCAACCATTTCGGAGTTACAGGGTATTTACGAAATTATGCTAGGTTTTCACAAAACACCCTGTACAGGACGCACGGTCAAGTTATAAAGCTGATTGTATTCAGAACTTCATGGCATTCCCAGCGACTGTTCAACTAGCCCCGTACTCGTCTCCCTTACAAATTATGTATAAAACGTAATTACAAAGTCCCATAAAATAAAATAAAACGTTTAAATATACAATAGCAGTACTAAAGTGCTCAGATGGGCGCAGGACGCGACTTTTGAGTCCTATTTTTCGGACTCCTTTGGACTTGGGATACATATGGTCAAATTAAAGAGGAGAGTCCACAGTTTACAGTTATTGTAAAAAAAGAAATTATGTTAATGACCTTTTTGCAAAAAAAATAGAGCTCAAAGTAAAAAATAAAAGGTAAGAAAATCCGAAATTCTTAGTTTGGACCACAATAACTCCTGAGAGCATACAATTAACTCTTGACGGTGACCGTATTCCATGTACTTTTTAAGTTACAGGGTGTTTTGCGAAGGCCTAGAATATTTTCTTAATCACCCTTTAACTCCGAAACGGTTGATATGGACCCCCTCCCCCCTCCAATCAATTTTGTTTTTTATTTGACAAGGTGAGTACTATCATCTCCTGCTCTATGGACCAGGTGGAAACACCATGTAGAGTCCTGCGACCTCATAAACTGCCCCCATTATCTCTCCAAAATTACATATTGATCACCATATTTTATGTAAACACAGAGATCACCAGTGGGTCTAGATTAACTGTTACAACGTATCATATTAAAGCCGTTCAAAAGGACTTCCACATTTGTTATACTATTAATTGCATCCAGCTTGTTGCAATAGAGTTATACATCCCCCTTTTAAAGTTTGAACGTATAAGCAAAGTGACGATTTTTCAATTATTACAAGCCTACAAAAATTATCGAAAAGTAATCTGTCATCTGGATATGGATCCCATTCTGAAGGTGATACAATTGAAGCAGAGCAAAGAGGGACTCAAAGGCAAAGAGTTACAAGAAGCATTTTGTTATAAATTAAGATAAGTGCATAAATGCAAACTAGATGTATCTACCTACTCACAATATTAGTGGCAGAGAGATAGAACTAAGTTCCTATCCTGTGCTGTCTTTTAGCAGCAATTACTTTAACGTCTTACAAGTAGCCATTTTTGTTCATTGGTACTTTTTACAAGGAAGGGAAGTGATTTCAAGGAATTAAATTATTACCTTCTTACTAAACCAAAAACCACCAAACATTATTTTTAGTCCAGTCAGTAGAGATTTTTGCTGTTTTTGCCCTACAAAAGGTGGGGTAGTCGTGATTTTTATATATGTTATTCAATTCCGGGCCAAGTTTAGACCCTTGGGGTGTTCGCGCGCTCCGCCATCTTGAATTAAAGGTATCAAAAATTGGTTTTTTCAAATTAATTCCTCAACGGTTGATCCTACGACAAAAATGTAAAAATATAAATTTTAAGAACACTAAATGCCCTACATTTTTTGTAAAAACACTTTTTTTGTAAGTCTGATGTGTAACGAGTTACACTAGCCGAAACGTGAACATTCTTCCAAAAAAATGTATACATATAGTACTATTTATATAGGGTGTTTCGTCCATGATGGTCCGTAGGACAGGAGGTGATAGTAGTCACCTAGTCAAACAAAAAATTGTATGTATGGCAAGCTGGTGTTGTGTTTTCTTACGTATGTTTGCGTTTGGTACACTACAATGGACTGGGAGTGCGTCTGTTCAGGACGGTACACCAGCCCCAAGATATTATTTTCGTTTGTTATATCTACTGGATCGCTTGGGGGATAACTTTAACAAGCGAGCTTTGGGATCAAAAAAAGTCCGTTGAACACTATTTATTTATTATTGATCAATATCCCATTAAAGCAATTGTCCATGTTAATTATATTACGTTCTGAGTAAATCTTGAGTAAATCTTGAGCAAAACCAATTCGATAATATCGTTGAGGAAATTCCAGAAAGTAATCATCGAAAAGATAGTTCTAATTAAACACCATTTATTTATTTTATTATTAATTACGGCTAGATTAAAAGAAAATTTTCAGGAGTTATGGTGGTCTAAGCTAAGAATTTCGGATTTTCTTACCTTTTTAATGATTTTGACCTTTTTTTTTTAGAAAGAGGTACTTCTTTTTCTTAAGCGTGGTTCAAGCGAAAATTTCGTTTCCTATACAAAATCTATGTAAAAAAAATGTGGGCGAAAATTGCCAAGAAAACTTCGGTTTGAGATTTCGTAAAGTAGTAGGCTGTTCGAAAGAAAACATCAATGTTTAGATCATGGAATGCAGATGGCGCTAATATGAAGTCGAGACATTTTTTCGCAGCGATTATATATCCAGACATTTATTTCGCACGGAATAGTTGACAGATATATCCTTTGATGTTTGGCGTTTTGGCACTTATATTTATTTTGTGATTTTAAGTGTATTACTTCAGTCAGTTTAATGTTATTTTGGTATTTTGTGATTTTACATTTCTCCACAACTTTTTTCCGTGTAGAATTATATGCCCAGAAGGCAAGCGAAATTTCCGCTTGAACAGCGTACTAGGCTTTAAACTGTAACTGTCCACTCTCCTCTTTAATTTGACCTATTATACCTATGTGCTCACTTTAGCCGTTAAACAGTTATTAGCTCATAACCTATTCAGGTCATACAGAAATTAGACGATAAAAATGAAGTGTTTTCAGTCAATAAGGAAATAAATTATCTTTAGTTTAGACCATCATAACTTTTGAGGAAAGAGGAGTATCTACGGGGCTGGTCGAGCAGTCGTTGGAAAGGCCTTCAAGTTCTGCATACATTGAGTTTTGTAAGTGACCGTACACTCTGTACTTTTTTAAATACTATCGTATTTTGTGAAAAACTAGCAAATTTTCTTAATCACCCTGTAACTACTAAACGGATGAGATGCCGGCTCCCCTTGCCATACAATTTTTTGTTTGACTGGTGACTGGTGATACTATCACACCCTGTCCTACAACTATCCCACCTTTTGTAGGGCAAAGGCCTTATTTAGTCCCTATTGACTAGACTATTTAACTACATCAAAAAATTATTAAGATATGCGGATTATTTTTATTATAATTACAAAAAAATTAAGACTTTAAACAGAATTTAGGATATCCAAAACTTTAAGGTGTTATATCTCAAAAGTGTGAAAAGTGTACTTATACCCCTTTGCTTTTGAGCCCCTCAACAGAGCATAACGAAGATGAAATTGGTAGTTTTGAAATCGAAGGTAACCGTTGGAAGAACCTCGATAGATATTTAGAAAGCTTATTATCAATATCACCAAGTTTGAATATTTTGCGCTCTCTTAAATCTCGTTTTAAGGTACAGCAGCAGTTGGAACGGATTGAATAAAAGAAAGAAAAAAATGTGCTCGTAAACGGAAATTTATCATTTCAGCATCATTATTCAAATATTATATATTTTGTCTTTATTTATACTTATAATAAAATATTTTTAAAAACTGAATTTTTTATTTTTAGATCTTTTTTCAGAACTGAGTTCAAAGTTTTGAAAATTCCGCAAGCGCGGTTCTGATAAAATGGTCTGGTTTTGGATGATTTTTGAGATAATTTAGCTTAGTTTTCTAGCGTTATAAATGGGACACCTGTATCAACTATCTAATGACGTGTATTTTATTACTTTATTCGAAGATAATAAGCATTCAAAATGTGACATATTTTCGTTGTATTCGTGCTCTTCAGGTCACTCCTCCTAAACTCAGAGCTAGTAAGGATGTCAAGCAATTAATTATAAAATTTTATATATGCATGTATGTCGCTGACTAAAAACGAAAAGTTCAAATGAAAAGCAACTTTAGTACAGAGCACACTCTACCGAAAAAAATCAGATAATATTTTTCAATATTCATCTAGTTACCTGAACGTAATTTTATGACATCAAGACATCACCGAAAACAAATGAATCAAAAGTGGCCATCAAACAATCAGAAATAAGGGAAATTTTTTGCTGGGTTTTTGCTATCTTCTCCAAATAAATTAAATATTCGCGGACCTTTGTTTACAAAAGTAGTTATAGCAATTAAATCATTTGCTCAAACATCTGATTGGCAACACTATTTATTATTGTGGAGTATTAATATATTTTTTGTTCTTTGAAGCTATTTAAAATAAATAACAAAATGTCGGCGGCTGCCCAAAACTTGGATGATCATTTGGAAAACAATTCACCCGATGAATATAATATGATGCCGTTTACAAGGCAGGCATATAAACGGACAGAACAGTTGGTAAAGTCTTTATATATAAAAGGATTGACGGATTTACTATTTATCTAATAACGTTTTTTTTTTATATATATTTTATTTAGAAACAAATCGCTTCCCTGCCAGAAGCAGTAAAAAGGAAGATTCGTGCTCTTCGTAAGCTACAGTTGAAGACGACCGACTTAGAAGCAGAATTTCACCGAAAAGTATATGAATTGGAGAGAACTTTTGAAGAGAAACACAAAGACATATTCGATAAAAGGAACCAAATTGTTAAGTAAAGAAATCATATTAATGGTAAAATTTGTAAAGGAATTAACTATCGTTTTGGTATGTTGTACATATTTCAGTGGTGAATACGAGCCTAATGATGAAGAGTGTGAATTCCCCGATGCTGATATATCTCCAGACTTTATTCAAACTGTAGCTGATCTAAATATCGATAGTGATGACAATAATGCTTCGGATAATCTTATAAAAGGCATCCCAAGTTTCTGGCTGACAATTTTAAAATATGTTCCACTCTTTGAATCTATTGTTAAGGAACACGATGAGCCAGCCTTAAAAGTAAGGAAATGTTATAATAAGAAATATTTATCGAATTCAATAATAATTTTATGTTTAGCACTTAATCGATATCCGTGCGGTATCAAAACCTGGACCTGAACTTTCATTTCTGCTTGAATTTCATTTTTCGACGAATGAGTTTTTTTCAAATATCGTTCTCACCAAGGAGTATTTTTTGAAATGTTCACCAGATCCAGAAGATCCGTTTTCTTTTGATGGACCGGAGATATATAAATGCGTTGGATGTGATATTAAATGGAATGAAGGAAAAGATTTGACTCTAAAGACAGTTAAAAGAAAGAACCAAGAACGTATGTACTTTAAGAAGTTTATAAATTCTAGCATCTTTCTATTAAAAAAAAAAAAAAAATTAAAGGACCCTTGAAGACGATGAAGGTGCCGTCATTTTTCAACTTCTTTGATCCACCAGAAGTGCCGGAAGATGAAAACGATCCTTTGTTTGAAGATATCAATGTGAGTTAATACCTACAGCTAAGAGAATTAAAAGTAATTAGTTTTTCTTTTTTTTTTCTAGACAATTCTAGAAACTGATTTTGAAGTGGGACATTATCTAAAAGAGAGGATTATACCAAGAGCAATACTATTCTTTACCGGAGAGAGTGAAGATTTTTCAGATAATACATCTGAAGATAATGTTGAGTCCGAGGATTGTGTTGCAACCGATGAAGAATTGCCCGATGGCGGAGTGGATGGTGAAGGCGATGTTGTGTCTTAATAATTTCGATATTTTTCCTTTGTCCATTAATTTTCAAATGACTGATTTTTTTTTTACAATAAATGTCCTTATTTATTTTCGGTGTATTCTTTTTTTCTTTTAATAACTGGGTTCTTCAAAAGAAATTCTGAAATTTTTCATAAGTTTTCTTTGAGAGTGATTTGTCTAAATCGAGAATAATGATTTCGTCATCATACATTGGATCAATTAATTTTATTTGGAAGAGAGAAATTTGAGAAAACCTTGTTCGAGAATTCGATTTGATTTTGTTATAATTGAGGTCTATTGGTTGCGTGAAAAAGTTTTGCCAACTCAATTTAGCTGGCTATGTAGTACTGGCGAGCGTATATTAATAAGAGAAATCTAACAGCTGTTCAATAGAAAGAGATTACCCATCAGAGTAAGCGTCGTTTGAAAGAAATAAAATAATTTTTGAAAGAAAGAACCATGTTGCATTTAAGGAAATTGAGCATGTGTGTGACAGAGAAATATACTTAGTTTTCTTTTAAGGAGAAATGCTTACATTTTTCAATGATCTATTAAAGTAAAAAATGCACAACAAAAAATTGCAAAAAAATGCAAAAACAATGGAAAAGAAAATGCAAAAAAAAAATGCAAAACAAAATGCAAAAAAAATGCAAAAAAAAAACAAAGTAAAACATGCAAAAAATAGTCTTTTTTAAAAAAAAAGTTTAGTTATAAGAAATGAGTATGATTTCGTTAGTAGTAAGGCGAAAAGAAAAGTGAAGATAAATTCAAAAATTTGTTATATTTGAAAATTTGTAAACGTTCTAGACAGAATTTGATTATAGTAAGAAGAAAGTTAAGAGATTCCGAAAATCCTTTTGAAACAATGGCCCGTATTGCTTAATCCGACCATTGAATAAATAACTAATAAGGAAACGGCATATAGGGTGAAAACGTAAGCATCTCGGCGAAATGAATTAGTGTGCTGTGTTTGTATTTGTTTCGTCATTGCAGTAATGAAATCGTGAGATTTTGAACGGGGACATTTTTTATAATCCAAATTGCTATGTAAAATAAACAGATTTTTAGCGCCCCCTTATTTTCAGATGATATTTCTTGGCGTTGCCTTTGTATGACTGACATAATTTAGGCAGCAATTACAAATCAATTGTAAACAAACAAACCGGCATTGGAAAATTGTTAAATTTTTTGCCATTGCTGTTTATTTTTATTAATATTTCACTTTTATTTTATTTTAAACACAATTATTAATTAGTAAAACTAATAAGCTTACTTGAAGAATGCTTTTCCACGACAATAACGCCGTTTGTTCCTGCAGCACAGCACAGCGCACTTCATTACTGTTTTTTATGACTCCGGAGTCTCTATTACACAAAATGTCGTACACAAAAGAAATATTTCGCACTTATTTCACACTACTATTCATAAAAATCACGTTTAATTAATTATTTTTCACAATATCGCGAACTCAAATCCGAAACTTATTTTCAAATAATATGAAATGTCAGAAATGTTAAATTGACGTAAAATAGGCAGCATGCCCTCTTGTCATCCCCCCACCCCCGACCATAGATCACACTGTCATTGAATTGCTTAAACACGTACACTGTATTCGCACGATACCCCGTTTCCTTATTAGTTATTTATTCAATGAATCCGACGGATTAATTATTTCTGCCGCAAGTAAGATTCACTTCCTCTTCACGATGCGATTTTTCAATCCGCCGGCAGAACTGCCACATTCCTAGTATCAGGATTCGATTCACTTGTTTCCAATAATCAAGGGAAGCTTGATTTTTTCACTTCGAATGTTTTCGATAATCACAAGTTGCCAAATTCGCAAATTCAGTTCTCCCGGCGGTTTCAGCAATAGGGGCCAATATCTGAGGAACAATTTGTTGAATTGTATCGGTTACCAATACATCTGTGTGTACAATTTTTGGACAAAATCAAGCTGTTATTTTATACAACGGAGCGTATTTCTGGAATTCCTGTACATTTGAGATTTCTATGTGCATTGCGTTTCCTGGGCACCAAGAGAAAGTGCCGCTCATGTAAGCCCACTGTTGGATATCCTGATACCCGGATCATTAGAATGCATGCATGAACTCAAAGCACTGGCATTTATACATAAGGCCAGACTTGGCCTTCTACCAGGCTATATAAGGAAACGCTTCTCTTAGAGTAGAAGGGACAACAAAAGGCTTATTTACCCAAGCATAAATACACAGTTTGGTGGCATAAGCATATTCGCACACGGGGTCACAAGCTGGAATGGATTGTCGGAGGAAATAAGGGAGCTCAGCTGGCCTGGCGAATTTGCAACGAAAGCCTTATTTGCTCTTAGCTCTTAGGATGTTGAACCTAATATGCATCCTCAGGAACCTAATATATCTCAGGAACCTAATATATCTCTGTGCCAAACCAACTATCTACGGCACTACACAGCTCACTTAGTCTGCCAAACGTTGGCACTAAATTTATAGTTCCTAAGTATTAGTAATGTCTGAGCAATACAGATATAGTACGCTATCCCATTTTACTTTTACTATTCTACCTATTTTATTTTCTATTTTCTATTTTTTATTACTGTTCTAGTTATTACTTTGTTCCACTTCAAATTAGTTCATTTTAATTATTTAATTTGAATTATTTATATTAGTACCCCGTATATGCACATTTTGCATTTTCCATACAACCATTCATTCATATGATCATCGGATCAGATCATGATTCCAGACTCCATATTTAATGGAATTGATATTCTATATACCTCCGTAACCATATAAGCTATTAATTTTATCTGTATAAGCTGTTAATTTAGGCTAACTGAATCTTGTTTAATTAATATATTGCTTATTTTGCTATATTTTATGTAAGCTATTGGACATACTGTGTAATCTCGTAGAACCCAGCGTTATATACGCTGCTTTAAGCAGAGGTTTATAAAATAAATACAGTTTGATTTGATTTGATTTGAACTGTGGTCAAAGTCGTTTGAAAATACATATGATAGCATGTAGCATGAAACTAGTTTGGTTTATCGTAGAATTCTCCAACTGAATGTCATAGAAATGTCAAAACCAAAGTCAACATAAAAAAGTTCAATTCCTTAATTATTCCGACATGATATTTTTACAAAATGAAAATGATTTTGATGAAGACGATGACAGATTCGCCAGAATAAAACGTCGTAAGCTAAGGGATAACAGCAATCCTTTAGAATTGTCCCAAAAGGAGTAAGAATACTAACACTTTGGTATATCAATAAATTGCAATTATTTCTTTAGGTTCTCCAAAAATTTCAGGATTAAAAAGGAATGTTTAGTATTGATTCTAGAATCTGTAAAGTTTCCTGAGTGTATATATATGTCAGTGGTAGGAGCCAAGTAGCGATTCCACCAATCCTTCAATTATGCGCTTCCTTAAATTTGCTTGCTAGCGGAGGATATGAAGTGAACATTGGGAATAACAAAAGTATATCAATGGCGCAAACGACTGTTTCAAAAGTATTTAGAAAAACGATTCGATTGCTGGAAAAATAATTTTGTCCTCGTTGGATTAAATTAGAAGAATCCAAATTTGATGACTGTAAGAGACATTTCTATGACAAGTTTAAACTTCTAGGAATCGTGGGATATGTCGATGACACACATATCGCCATCCTTAAACCAAGGGAGAACGAGCATATATTCTTTGGTCGAAGAGGGTTTCATAGTTTAAATGTCATGTCGGTAGGTTTACTCTTACATGACTAAATTCTATGATAAAGTAATCTGACTTGGCTAGATTTGCAACGAAAATACATATTTCCATAGAAAATTTGACGGGGGTGACACAAGCACTCGAATTTTAGGTAGCAATTGTGTAAATTGTAAATGCGTTTTTTTTTGTTCCATCCACAGAGGCTTCTAAGCCAGCACACTCAATAATTGCCTCTTCTAAGACACTTATCTTTTTTCTACGTAAGGTCCTCCACCAGTGCTCTTAATATTTTTAATATTATTCCTTAACTTCGCTTTAATTTTATACTTAATATCACTCCACGTCTAGAAGTCCACATAGATTAAAATCGGTTTTGATTTTTGTACTACAAATTTTACCTTTAGCCACTCGTGCGGTTGTTTTACTGGAGGCCCTTTTTATTGACTGATATATTTATTTTTGCCATAGGGAATTACTAGTTTTGAGTGCTTCTGACGTTTTTAGCACACTATTTGCCAAGTCCGTGTGATTTCTCATAAATCTAACCAAAAACTCATATTGGGAATTATTAACACTTAAATTTTGTTTTCCTTCTCCATCCCTGCAGAAAATATTTTGTTTTAAATTGTTTGTTCCTTTAAATTTTCCAATAATACTCTCATTTTAAACATTTTATTATTTCGTACTTTATTGCTGGACGATGACTTTTTTACAATCGTCCAATATTTTTTGTTTCAAATGCCAAAAGCTCTTGGAACAAAGGTTGTGTGTTGTCACCATTTTTGAAGCACATGTCGATTTGGCCGAAACAAGTTATGTGCTGCCAAATACAAAAAAATTTTAATCATAAGCTTTGAAACAACTTACGTGCTTCTACCCCTGGTTTCTTCCTAAAAAAAAAAACGTCAAATGGAATTTTGGTGCTAGCTGCCTGACAGTACTCAAAACTGTTGTTTCACAGCAACATCTGAGGGTTAAGCTTTCGAGATGATGGGCTTAAGTTAAGCTTTACGTAAGTCAGTAATATCACTTAAGCCTTGAATGTGAAACTTAAATATTTATTAACCCTAGGCTTAAGCCATCGCTGTTACTTAAGTCTGGACTGTGAAACCGGCCATAAGGCGTATTACGTTTATAGTCTGTCAACTTTAGGGATTAAATCGTCGTTGCTTTCCTTATTTTAATTTTTTTTCTTTTGTAAATATACGTTGTAAAAATACGTTTTCTATTGTCTGTAAACTTTGTTTATTTGAGACTTGTTATCATTAAATAAGCTTCCTTTCCCTTTCGTTTTGTGACAACTTTATCATATGTAAGTACGTAAACATTTACTTTTTAGTTCATCCTTTATCTTACCAGATTCACGTGTTGTTACTTTCAGTTTAACTAGAACTTAATCAGTTCAAATTAGTGAATAAAAAACGACAAAACTAAACGTTGATAACGGTTACGCCACGAAAATTCAGTTCTTCATGTTCTATCACTATGGAAGTGCTAAAATACTCTTCGAACCAGGAGTTTAGAAACTTTAATTCCAAAGATAATTGGAATTGATTTATTTCAGAAAATGTATGCAAAATATTTAATTTTTTCTAAACTAAATAAACAACGCGGCTATATTTGAAATGTGTACATATATTAATTTCACTATCACAAGTAGTCCATGTGCATGCCGTGATAATATTTTTAGTTTTAATTGTGTCAATAGGCAAAAAACAAAAACGATTTTTTTATATTAATTTGATAACGTAAGATTAAGAGTTTTATAATATCGAGAAAATTAGATGATTTTATCTATGGCACCCATGGAACAAAATCTTATGAAATAACTTTTAACTTTGACAGTCGATCGAACTCAATATTTTCTCAACTACATATGGCGGACAAGTACATATATATTCGTTGTATCCTATTTGAAGAAAAAAAATGATTTATTTCATATTTGCAGAGAAAAAAATACCTATAACCCGTACGAACACCGTACACCAGAGCGACCAAACTCTAATTTCGAGACTGCCGGGCATATCATAAAAGGAGCTATTGGAACGGGTATTCTTGCTTTACCGCATGCCTTCGCATTCGGTGGATGGGGTGTTGCTGTAATTTGCACATTCCTCGTCAGCTCATGCGCCATATACAATTTGCATCTTTTAATGAGAAGTATTTACAAAATTGCCAAAGATAATCAAGTCCCGAATGTTACGTACCCCGAATGCTTGGAAAAGGCGTTAAGTAGAGGCCCAAATTGCATGAGACCAATGGCACACTGTTCTGGTTACTTCGTAGATATTTGCCTTGTCGCAGCCAGTCGCAGCTCAATGTGGGATTTGTTCTATTTATGTTGTGTTCCTTGGCGAAAATCTCAAGCAAATTATGGATGATTATGTGGTGGATTGGGACATTCGAATTTGGATGGCCATTATATTTGTACCATTGTTGTTACTTGCTTTGATACCGGATTTAAAGCGTTTAACACCCTTATCAATTCTTGGGAATATGTTGACTTTTATTGGTGTTTGCATGCTCCTATACTATATGCTAAGCGATCTTCATCCAATTAGTGAAAGAGAGGTTACTACAATTTTACCGAAATTTCCATTGTTTTTGGGAATAGTTCTATTTTGTGTTGCACCGGTTGCTGTAATTATAACTGTAGAAACAAATATGAAGAGCCCGCAACATTTACGAGGAGTATTTGGTGTTTTGACGACATCTTTAGGAATTATAACAGTAGTATATATTTTATTTGGATTTTTCGGTTATTGGAAATATGGAGACGATTGCGAAGGAAGCGTAACATTGAACATACCGAAAAGTTTGCTCGCCCATTCCATCCGAGCGCTATTTTTTGTTGCTATTCTTATATCTCATCCACTGAATGCTTACATGATCGTAGAAATTATATGGACCCAACATCTCAAATTAAGAATAGAAGATCCCCAAAAGCAGCTGGGTTATGAATATTTAGCACGCGTAATTACAATTTTTCTCACAACTCTTCTTGCAATTGCAATTCCGCGTTTAGGACTTGTTATTGCGTTAACTGGAGTTCTTACATTTTCTTTGTTGGCCTTTGCGTTTCCTGCCATATTAGATATATGTGTTCATTGGCCTGATCAATTAGGTACCTGTAAATGGATTTTAATTAAAAGATATTTTGCTTTTAATTTTTGCTCTAACTGGAATGGGATGTGGGACTTATGTTGCAATTAGTGATATCGTTGAAGGTTTACAGAAAGATATTTGTTGTAATTAAAAATTTACAAATGTAACAAATGTTAATAAAAATTTAATACAAATTTTTATATATTGATTTTTAATTTATTCAATTTTCTATTTTTCTTATTTTATTATTTGTTCTATATTGTTCCATTTTTCCATTTTTCTAGTTTCATTTGTTTTACGAGTAACTCAATTTTATTGTTTAGGATCTGTTAAGTCAAACCACGACTTAAAACAAATAATTTCTGCTTTTCTGTTGTACCAGAACCATCATAGCTATTAGAAATTCAAGGATACAAATATTACAGTGCGAAGCTGAACACTGAAATCAAACTCAAAGTTCTTTCGAGAAACTTACGAGAGACAGGGGTATATTAATCTGGGAGGTGATGCTGTACCTAGGATCCAGAAAATCTCAATCCTTTCTTGAATGTCTTTGAATATTACTAGTTATTTTACCTCTTGTGATAATCGCAATCCTTAAACAACAACCTCTGTACGCTTCTTATATTTTTGTAGAATTAGTCTCATCAGTACCTAATTTATTTTTGAAATTTTATCTATGATGTCTGATCCTATTGAGCCTGAGTCATTACGATTCCCCTTATTTAAGCAGTTATTCCACTGACATATATATGTCAGTGAGTTATTTCCTGTCTTAGAATATAGAGAGTACAGGAAGTGTTATAAGTCAAATTTTGTGTAGTCAAATTCTGGTTGTGTTAGAATCTGTTGCCCCTGTAGTGAACGCTCAGTACAGCCGTATAGTAGAATCAATATAGAGAGCGGGGCAACAAGATATGTATATGGTTGAAAATATTACGTTTGCTCCCATGGAAAATGTTCTTATTCACTGTCACTACGCCATCATACTCAGGGAATTTCGCAGCTATCACAAACGTAAACAAATTTCGGTGGAGGAAGGATTTTTTCGATATTTCGACAGCTAAACATAGAGTTATCTCTTTCTTGAATATAATGCTGAGCTACTTCATGATACTCTGATAAATCCACGCTCATGCACACGAATTTTACAGGTATCAACACTTCCTGTTGTCTGTATATTCTAAGTTTCCTGTAAGTAAACTGACAGGTTCATTTTCCATAATATAAATGCCTGCTTAACCTCATCGCTTAGAAAACTGATTATATATACTCCTAAGAAAGTCGCAGCTAAATCAGCAAGTGAATTCTGGTCTAAGAGTACCTATCTTTTCATTTTTGTTGAAGGCGCTTGAGAAATTCATATACTAACATTTGTATGTATATAAACAGATCCTATACTGAGCGAATACTAGTAAGCTAATAAGTATTAATTCAGTTCTTGTTGCTGTGTCGTGTGCGTACGTGTTTTTTTTTAATTTCAGGATGACTAGTTCGCATATTTATAATAACTGCAATAATACTCTGCATGCTAAATTTAACGTATTAGTTTGCGGTCGAATTTGCGGTCCTAACTATCACTCGGAATGTGTTTGCGTTTCACCTGACCATTTTTCCGTGTAACCCTTAAATACTCGCGCAATGTTTTTTGTATACAATGAAAGTAGCTGTAAATATATATGTGTAGACTAATAGAAAACTTCAAGTTAAAGGTAAAAATATGGTTGCTGGGAGGTGTATTGAACAATTGCTTTTGTTGAAAAAAAACGTCAACTATAAATAATATACCAAATCAAATTTCAACATTTATTCACATTAAATTCATTTTTTATTTCTAAATCTTAAGTTATAAACTTTTTCTGCATGTTCCTTGAACTCTGAAATGATTTTGATTCAGCACCTCAATTTATAGGCATGCCTCCAAAACAAGTTTAATCCTGTTGTAAATAAATTTATCCGTACTTGATATAATAAATGAATGATTAATGTTTTTATCAGGTTGTTCTTATGGTAGTTTTTATTTACCTAAGATCTTATCAAAAATCTGCTCATGTAAATTTATGATGTAATTTGATACTATGTACACTTCCTGTAAGGAACCAACAATTTTATTGTTCTAAGCATTTCTTATTGCAAACCGATCGAAACGGTTCACTGAAATTCACATAAAGTAAAAAAATTTCCGCATTTTCTTTGTTATTTATACAAGAAGTTCTCGAAATGTGCTCATGTAAACAATTTCATTTGATATCATTCCCAATTGAAAATTCGTCCAGCAGAATAAAGTAAACAAATTTAAGCAATTAATTTGAGTGATTTATGTTTTTTTTTGTTTATCATGTATTTCGATATCACCTTAACCTGTAAGCAAATTCGTTGGAATAAAGTAAGAAAAAAAAACTCCATCCTGTATAATTATTATTTTAGAAGTAGATCATCCATGTTTCCGATAAAAACGCAAACAAACTCTTGGGGAACACCCAGTCAGTCTTAGTGAATTTCAGTGTTAGTATCAAATAAAAAAATTAAAAATGTCTTCCACGGTAGTAAATGAAAGTTCTTCATTAATTAAAAACTTACGAGAAGATGTTTTAAAGTGTTTAAGTGATGCAAATTCAGTGAACAAAAACAATATTGTTTAAAGATTGTAACAGAAACATGCACAAATTTCAAGAAGCATTTCGAATGTGCAATAAGAATGCTATGAAAAGACATTTGGCTTCATGCATTGAACAAATTAAATCGTTGAAAGTGTTATTTAAAGCCCCCCATCGAGGAGGAGGAATTACTCAACGCGTAATAAGAAGTGATTTTGTTAAGTGGGAGGAAATTTCATATTAAAGTTCCTACAACGTTTTGCGGCGAATTTATTAAAGAAACTGGTAATAATGGAGTTATTAAGGAAATTAAATATTTCCAAGCAAGAGCTGCTCCAATCAGTGTGGATGATAATTTAAATGATTGGTATAAATTAAATACTTATGACCCAATACTCACTCAGCTAGAATATTTTTTCTTGAAACGATAGGGGTTGGGCACTGCATTCTGTAATACATTTAGCGGTACATATCAACAAGTTTGATCCAATTCAAGGATCGTTTTATGTACCTCTACCAAAGGAGATTGCTTTAAAGCAAGCTTGCATTAATGTAAAAAATAATGATGAAGCATGCTTTGCGTGCGGGCAATAACATCAGCACTATATCCTGCAACTGCCAACTCCGATAGAATCTCATCATATCCGCATTACTCTACTGTTCGAAATTTAACTGGAATAACATTTCCCATGACGCTTAAACAAATTAAGCAATTTGAAGACCAGAACGATTTTTTAATAAACGTATTCATTCTAGAGAAAGAGCGTTCCTTCACCACAGTTCCAGTTAGAATTACGAAAGACAGGATGGAGTGACATGTAAATCTTTTAATGATTCAAGTTGAATATGATAATACTGCAATGCAGATGAAGGTCATATGAAAGATAATGATGATACTTATGATGGTGAAACAAACTTCAAAACATGATGGTAGAAGGTATATTTGTGATAGATGTTTGTTCTACTTTCAATCTTCTGAAAAATTGGCATCACACACTCCTGAATGCGAGAAACAAATTGTTTGTGGGATTATGTTTCTATTAGAAGAAAAGAAATGGCTAGAATTCAAGAATTATAATCATAAGAATTCCGTCCCGTTTTAGTTTGTATGCCGATCTTGATTCAATATTGAAGCCGATTCAGGGAAACGATCAAAATATACAGCGAATCCAGGAACATGGAGTTCATAGAATAGGATTCTATTTCAACTGAAAACATGATGATGAATGGTTTGCATTAGAATTGTAAAAGATTGCGTCCATAGCTGTGAAGGAAAAGCTTAACATCAGCCCAATGCAGCCATTGAATAAAGAGGAAAGGCGTCGCGCATGGAAAAACTTGCTGCCATATATGCGAAAAAATGTTTGCAGCCGATGAGGAACGAGTCCGGGACCATTTCCACTTAACTAGCAAATACTGAGCGCCAGCACACATGTAATCTCATCTATCAAGATTGCTCCATAGTTTCAGTGATTTTACACAGTTTATGTGGATATGATGACCACTTCATAATTAAGGATATAGCCACAAGTATTCCTGGGAAAGTGGATCTCCTGCCAATAAATAAAGAAATATATTTCGTTCATCAAACGCGTTAAAGGCAGTCATATCAAATTCAGTTTCATCGATTCCTTCCGTTTTATGGCCGAATCCTTAGATAAGCAAAAATAAAAAATGATGTATTGGAATGGAGATATTATCTCGGAAACTTGTAAAAAATGGTAAAAATTGATTTTTTTCAAATCAAATTCCTGTTAGTAGGTATTCTCATTTCTTTAAATTGTGACTATTTCAGAAAGATAAAGCCTAAATCTAGCAAATAACGTCGAGTTATTTCATTTTTAGTGGCGTTTTTTTTTAATTGTTTAACTCTAATAGTACTTGTTTTTTCTCTCGATATTTCACCAACGATAAATTGCAATATTTCGTTGAAAGTTGCTGGAAAATAAAGCAAAATAGTATATTTAACAATTATGTGCAAAATAAAATTTAGGAGAGCTAATTCTCGTTAAAAATTTTTAATTTCTTTGAACTGAAAATTTTCATTTTTGTCTTAAATTGTCGCATGTTTTGTTTCTGTCTTTTATGCTAGATGTCTCTAATGTAACTTCTGGTCTAGGTTTAGGCTAATTTTATATGCATTCTCATACTTTCAGGACACAAACCTACGTATAGTAAGTCTTATTGCCTACAGGCTCGCTGGTATCTAAATTGAAATTTTTGCTGAGTACTGACCCCTCTTAAGCTATAGTTAACAAATTTTTGAAATGCTATGAACTAGGATGGAATAGTACGGAAATAAAAACACATATATGGAAATGTATAATCACAAATATGAAAAATACAGATATAAGGTCTGGACATCTGGGTTTATCTGTGGTATAGTTTAACAGGTCGATTATGTATTTTAATAGTTAAATCTATCGCGCTGCAAACCGCGCACATCCTTTTACCCTTCAAACTACTTTCGGCCGTACAATAAAATTTTGTCATGCTTTTTTTTATCCCGAACTGTGTGAATGTGGAACATTCTATTGTCTTCTGTCTTTCCTCCGGCATATAATTTGCGAAAGTTTAATAGTGACACATGTACATCAGCACCTCCGCCACTCTCTTCACGTTACCCAATTTCTATCCCTATCTCTTTCTAATAACGCTGTACTTTGCATCATAGGGTATCCCCTGAGCTTGGTTTAATAATAATAAAAAAAAAGCTATTATTTAAGCAATATAAGAATCAAAATGAATGTTTATGCAATCTTCAAAATCGGTTATGTTCTGCCCGTAGTCAGAGCGAACACGCAAATAATGAAGAAATGTGATGGAAGTTATAAACTTGGTTCAAAGTCAATAATTTCGTAGATTATGTTTAGAAAATTTTATTGTATCTGATAATGTACTCACCAGCTCAGTATTAGGCACTCGATCAAATTGGTTTTCTAATTTATTAAGGTTTGGAATTGGACTATTCTTTATCCCAGTGGATATCCGGAATAAAGTGAGGTTATTAATTCTGACTGCAGTCTGCAGAATCTTCATTGTAGTCGCTACCCACAATAAAGTTTTGGTCAGTAATTTTCTTCTTCGGTCGATACCCGCAATAAGAATCTTTATTCGGTCGAGACCCGTAATAAAGTGGTTTAGATTAGTAAATTTCTTATTCAGTCGATACCAGCAATAGAAATAATTGTTTTAATTGCCAATTAAAAAAATTATCTAAACTGTTAATAAAATTTAGAGCACCTGGAAATAACACTAGGAAATAGATTATCAACTTGATCACTGCACTGCCAAACTGAAAAAGAGACCGAGTCAAGTCAGATTCCGATTTATATAGCCATGGGTTGTTCATGTCACCAAAGAACGGCATTCAAAGACGCAACAAAGAAAAAAAACTGGTTTGTAAATCTATTCAGTCAGAAATATTTGTTGTCTACTCAATTTTTTTTTGTATAGATATTCGTTTTCAACTTACTATGACAAATGCAGTGCAGGGGAAGATGCCGTACCTTGGACATGTGTGTACCTTGGTCATTTTATTTTCCACACGGACTGTAGTTACCACCTAAATAAACGCATTTTTATCCGATTTGACTAATCAACAGATGACACTTAAGCTATTCTGGGAATTAGTTTGTCGGACAAATGAGCAGTTATTGCGTTGTAAAGAAAAGTCGTGAAAAAAGTAAATATTTTCCAGTGATAACCAATTTAAAGTGTTGGAGTTCAATTCTTTCTATATCTTTGGACTCCAACTAAGGTTAAACTTGTTTATATGTACTATTATAAATCGTGCATGATATGTTGAATTGCGCGTCTTAAAATATTTCACAGGCAGTTTTGTTTCTTTTGCAAAGTGTATGTACCTTGGATACTTCAAACATTTTCACCACGGACATGTAAAAAAAAGATCGGCCTTTAGGTAAAAAATAAATTAAAAATGTATATCTATAGCAATTTTTTGTTTAGTAACCTGCTTTGCGAATATTGTTATTCTCGGTTCAATAAAGAGTGTTACTTAATTTAACACTGTTGATATACCATCATTTCTTCTTAGTAAATTACAAATTTCAATACCCTACTGTCCATGGTACAGCTGCATGTTGTACCTTGGACCAAAAGGAGGACCTTCATATTTCCTTTCAGATATCCTGAAATATAAATGTTTAACTGCATATTCGACTATTATTGGAAAGGTTATGGGTGAGACAATCTATAATAATCGGTTGCTTAAGATTTGTCCAATTAGTTTTGTCAAAAAAAAGACAATTTCAAAAAAGGTACCAAGGTACAGCACCTTCCTCTACTACCCATGTACAGTTGTTTCTGGCTACCTCACTTCACTGCAGCGTTGTTGATTTAAACTTCTGATGCACTTTTGCTTTAGGTCAACAAAAAATTACCATGCGTGAACGCGATGTACTGCCCGTGGAGAGTTATCTGGCTCATGTCTCTGCGAAATTGTTACAATTTAGACCTAAAATCTTTGTTTCTTTAGGTCGGTATATACATGTGTTGACATATAATATCGCTAATATTCAGGATTCTTATGAATCCTGAACAGTTACGTTGGGATAGCTAATTGCTAAGAAACTATAAATTTTACAACACAGTATTCATATTACCAATAAGAAACATTATGCGCTATATCCCTTAGATACCCAATAATATCATCCCGTTCATCTCATAAATTAACAAATCATTTCATTCTTTCATCAAAATCGTGATACTTCCTTTTTTTTTATCCGGATCAATTTCACTTAAATATTGTTCAATGCGGACTTACATATTTAATATTTTATTTAATATTTAATATTTATTTTTTAATGCAATCGATAAATTTTCAAATGTTGGGATGATAAGCAACAACTTGTTCCTCAAATCTTCTATACCACCCTTCAACAGAATTATTCGTTCTTGTGTAATCCTTCAAAAAGAAGAAGCTGGGGTATACGCACAACTTTTTGCGATTCTGGAAGAATTTCACACAAATCTTTAAAAAAGACCATCACAATAGGAGTGGACAGACATACTGTCCAAATTCAAATATTTAAAGCAAAATTTGCATAAGATTCAAAATGTTGTTTTTGTTAGACTATAAATAAATTTTTTATGCGATCAATTGACGCGGCGGTAAACTGTTTGTGATTAATTGCTGGCGGAGAATAGCTGGCGATGAACTTTCCTAGCCTCCAATATTTAATCTATCCATCTCGCATTATGTTTTTGGAGTAGGTCCTTTTCAAAATCGTGTCTTCATAGATATTTTTTCTCCATTAGTTTAATTGTTTAATTTTTCAATGTTCTATATAGAATGCATTTTCTACATTGGTTGGTCTATTTTAGACGTGTAAAATGCTAAATTGTTGAAAAGGTACCTATTTTCGCAGGATTTTTAACTACTTCCCAAAAAATGTTCGAACATTTTTGTTAAAGTTCTTCAATCTTTTCTTTATCTTCTTTCCTGAACAATAGCACTTCCGAGTGTTACATAATTTATTATTTTACTATCAAAGCAGTAGGAAATTTAGGTTTTTGATCATTCCTTCATTTTTTCCAAAGTGTATACGACAAACTTTTTTGGGTTTATCATCATGAAAAGAATATGAGTTTATTTCCGTTGTATTGTATTATTTCGGCGTAGTTTGACGGATGCACGTTTTACAAATTTCATGTAAACTTTAATTTAATCTTCATCAGACAAACTCCAAAATTCAGCTGTATAACATTTTTCTACTTTTCGATACCCTTCTAACTGATATATATTTTATCTAATTCACGTATATTCTTAATAAAATTCTTGACCCAGTTTTAAGGTCTTCTATCATTTTCTTTTCGATACTTTTTGTAGTAAAATTGAGCTGAAAATTAAGTGTAGGTACTTTTAAACCGGTTGCACCTAGGCAGGTACACATATCAAATGATATGATATTTCTTTTGAGATTCTAAATTAATATTAAAAGTTATTAATGGATTTTGGCGGGGAAATTCTTAAAAAAAAAACTTTCCAACTTGTTTTCTCTTTGACGTCTCATAGTTCTTAAATAAAGGGGGAAAGATGGCCGGTTTAGCCCTTATTGCAAAGTATATACTGTTACAATTATTTTACATCTCAACTGTTTTAATCGGATGCCTAATGATAAAATTATATGACGATAATTGAACGAGTACTAAATATCGCAAAATCCCCCATACCTCCAAAACGATGCTTTCTACACCCCACCCCTTCATATAATCTTTGGCTTATCTCGATCTCAGCCATCGAATCCTTAAATAGTGTGCACGAATTTTTGAACACCCTGTATAATCATCAACTGAGTGAAATTCTAAAATTTCTGTCTTCGATTTCAAAATGTGGATATTTCCTATTATTCCTCTGACAGCAATATAAAATGGAGATTTAGATAGACGTATAGAGAGAAGGTGTTTAAACCAAGTGGATTATATAGCACATCTATCCAGCAGTTGAGTAGCACATCGTAAACTTGTAAAATGTGTTCATCTGCAGGTGATAAATTGCCTCGAGTGTTATTAAATTGCATGTGCTTTGTTTCAGTTTAGAATTTTTCTAAAAATATAAACATCTTTGGGGTCTCCAGTTAATATTTCACTCCAGGATTATCCATCAAGAATGTTAAACTTTTACTGGTACATGCACCAACAAGTGTAAGCCATAACCCCAAGATAAGATATTATCTCCTTTGCCATGACCCTCTTTTTCCCTTTTAAGTTACTATCAGTTTCCGTCCTTTCTCTTAGCGTATTGGGAAGCGTGTGTAGAAGAAAGTTGATAGAGTTGGGTAAACTGGCTGAAATATCGTCTGCCTGGACACTAATAAAAATGATGTAGAAATGAGGTCTGAAGATTTTGTAAAGACATCGCAACCTTTGGACTTAAGCTTACATAGAAGTATGTATGCCAGCAACACCCACACCTTCTGCTGCAAACATATATGTCAACATAACCGAAATTTTTTTTAGGTGGTTTGAAAACACTTGTTGTTTTTTGTACCTTGAAGAATGATCACACAAAATTGACTAAGCTGTATCCTGCCGCTTTTGTTTACATCTCTTCTTGTTTTTGTGGTTCAAATCATGTCGGATTGTGTCCTGACAATTGAGTCCTGAACGTTTTAGACTTTCATTAAGGAAATTGATTGTATCATAGATGACACAAGAACTAGATGTCGCATGCCATACTAGAGCAGAGTATACAGATTGTGAAATGGGTAGTGCATTCTGAAATGGGCCACAGCATGGTTTAGAGTATGCCAAGAGCAAATTTTTCTTTAACAGCAGTTTTGTATTCGCTTAATCGACCTCCTCAACACTTCAGATACGAAAAATATGAATCACTCGGCGTATACATCATTTTAAATATTTTGGTTCATTCCTGAATGGACCTGGTACTGCATGCTACATCTAATTCTTGTACCATCTATGATTGTATGCATTTCATTATTACTATATGTGTGTATGTGTGCTTTTCAAAAAAGGAAGCTCAAAATATGAATTTGAAAATATCTTCCGGATGAGGTCAAATATTCAAAATTAATAAATATGTTTTTTTTTTCAAATATGTTATTTCATTGCAAAGTTCCATTTAATTCCATTAATTTGAAATATCATACAAAAGATTTGAATAGCCCGATCTCAAGTATTCAGCATTATTAAGAAACACGTCCACAGTGAAAACATTAAAATTTGGGTCACCTTGTATCCAAGACCTAAGATAGGCAGGCTAAATAAAAAACTGCGGGTCTAGTATATTTTAATACTTAACTAATTCTGAAAGTTTCATCGAAATCGGATGGGGTCGGATCTAATGGTGATCATTTTGATATGGAATTGCTGTATTAATGTTTTTCTTTTCTACGCTGGGATTCCCATTGTCTCTGTTGGGAGTTAATAAAACCCCTGCTATGGGATATGCTGAATTACCGGATTTCCTTCGGGGCAGCTTTTTATATATATTATGTGCAATTTTTCTAGACGCGAGCATCATGCACACTTCATGGTCAATCAACGTAAATATTGGAGTTGCACGTACTCTATAGTTGAACGGAGTTCACACTGCCCATGTCAGTTGTAATAACTTTTATTTGTTGTAAATCCAGTTAGAGCCATGTGTGTTCCATCTACACAGAAAACACAATAAGGAAAAGAGTTTTTACCCTTGAGTTTATTGAATGTATCCACAGTTTTTTTTAAGACTATCTCTTTCTGGGCATTTTATAAACTCCTTTCTTTTATTGAACATCATTTTACATAATTTTATTATGCACAATTTTTTTAGTTATCCTTCGCTCAAAATGACTAAGAAGAAACCCAGATATTTCGCGTTGTCTCTGACTGCACCGCAGCTCCTACGGCCGTATCAGAGGCATGAACTCAAAGGGCTAAGTCAGAAGAAGAATTATGGAACGCTAAAAGTCCTACCTCAGCTAATTGCTTTTTTACCAATTTGAAAGCCATGACTGTTTCCTCAGACCAGCTTATTTTCTTCTTACCATCTTTTTTGGAGCCTCTTAAATAGTTGTTTAAGAGAATGCTTGAAGCTCTACCGTTTGTAGTAAAAAATGGCTATATGTAGTAGTCAAACGTGCCGAGAAAATGTGTGAGAACCTTCACTATAATCGGCAGATTGTAATTTGTAATGGCTTTTGCTCTTTCGGCTTAATGCCATCTGGCGAGATTAAGTAGACTAAAGAAAATTACCTCGGAAGACGAAAATTTACATTGATCCAGGTTGACAATAAGTTTCAAAGCTTCCAGACGGGCGAAAATTTGATCCAAATAGCCAAAATTCTCACCAATAGATTTTGAGGGGACAAGAATGTCATCCAAATAGGCTAAACAAAATTTGAACTCCTAAATTATGGTATGTATGAACTTTTGGAATGTTTGGGCCGCATTGCATGGCCCAAAGGTCATACGAGTAAGCGCGAAGCCGGTGTAGAAATACCTGTCTTTGGCATAGTTAGTTAAATTTAAGGTCGAAAATACCTTGTAAAGTACCAGTAAATGGTGGCTAAAATCATTTATCAATGGAACCGATAAAGCAATTATTCCTTCTTTGTCAGTAAAAAAAACAAAATTTGATATTTTTGGATTAAAATTGTAATTTCTTGTAATTTTAATAAATATTTATGACTTCATAACATTTTCTTTTGTTTCCGTCTTACAAAAAAATTATTTCTTATAAATAAATTACATCACAAAACTTCTACAAGTAATTTGTAACTCTACTTTATACCATAGGCACACATATGGTATTGATGCCATGGTATTGGAAAACTACGTGGTATACTAGATGTGTGTCTTCACATACTAGGTGGATACTAGCTGAAAGTACCTGGTATACCATGAGTCCTAATATTCAAGCCTAGTGTTGTGATCAATCAATTCTTTTTGTGAATTTAAATAAATCAATTAATCTATGTGAAACAAGAATTGGTTAACATCGCTTCTTGACTAGGTTATTGTTGTGTGGCGAAAAGCAAGACCTTACACAATAAATGCAAACAGGTCTTGTCTACACGATGCCACTGTTAAAAGTTGCAGTGCATCGCATTTCATAACAAATTCAGAATTATTGGGTTTGTTGTGAAAGCGCGTCACAGCGAAATATGCAGGTGACTATCGCCCAGTCACAGCGGTGACATGGTTTATCAAATAACAAATAAATGAAAACAAAGAATGCGCGGTGACATGGTGGCTGAAAAACCTAAGAAAGTTCAGTTGATTGTACACAATAAATAACATAAAATAAAGTAGTATGTAAATATATATATGTGTAATAAGGATAGAGATTACTCTATAGGATTTTTTACCGGGTTAAACTTATATTTGCTGAAGAAGGAACTTTTTCTGGATTCTCCGGTATATAGCAAAAGCTAAAAAATGTTTTTAATTTGTTATTTCATTACACAACTCGTTATACTTTGGGTGACAAGTTTCAAGTCTTGGTTTGACTCATCAACAGGTCCCAAATAGCGAAATTGAGTGACTTGAAAAACAAATGAAAAATTAGAACAAAGAAAAGAAATGAAAAAATGAAAAAATTGAGAACAATAGAAGAAAACAAATTTTTTTATTAAAAATTTTTTAAAAAATTAAAAAAGCAGATTCATTCGAAACGAATCGAACCTGTATTTGCCCGCAGTGGGCTGAAAAAGAAGTGAAATAAAAAGGAAGAAGAAGAAGCATTTCGTGTTAGCAGAAAACCTTACACTCATCGGTGCAGCTTGGTTTTCTGCCTGCTGCAGACGCTTGAAACATATCAAATTGATCTCTTCTCATATAATAAATTTTGGATGTGAATTATATGAGGCAAAAAGCAATCCTATTTATACCGGAGAATCCAGAAAAAGTGCCTTCTTCAGCAAATATATGTGTAATAAAATTGGAAAATATTAAGTGAAGTTATGTGTTTTTGTGACCTGCTCAACTCAGCCCAATATTCGTGAGATTGTAGCATTGGAATCTGTACTTGAGATTACAACACTAGTAAAGACAGTTTTCTAATGACACCACTGCCCTTTTACAAAGTGGGAAAAAGTTACAACAAAACGTGACATTTTTTTGTCAAGCCATTTTTAATTCTATCAAAAATTTGTGTTAAAAATTGAGAGTTCTAATAAAAGGAGGAACATGTTGCCGAGCAGCGAGACTGCAAAATTGACGAATTGCGGGGACAACGAAAAAATAGCAACATTTTATAGGAATTGGCAACTGAGCTGCAAGAGAATTATGGGATCGTTTTGTCTGTGGAAGAATTCCGAAAAAGCATCAATAATCTGACAAAGCGATATCGGTAATGTATTTAATGTATTATAATTAACATAAATTTGTTTAATAGAAAAGAGAACTGGCAGGTCTGGAGGGTCTCAATATGAACTGAATCTTCCACGTCAAAGTCATGGGTACAGTGTTCTGATCTACCGAAGTGTCTCCATCATCAGGTGGGCCATCATTTTCAAGTAGAAAAACTTCGGCGGCAGGACCATCAAAATCTACTACAACACGTCATACAAATAGAAAATATAAATTTGCAAAAAAAATTGTTAGAATTTTTTATGTAGATTTAAAAAAAAAAAATGTGAGAATATAATAAAGACTTACCAAAATATGTCTTAAGTATTTAGTATTCATTTTTATTATTATGCTTAAAAAAGAAAAACATATAATATACAGGGTGTCCCACGTAACGTGTTCCCTGAGAATTTTTATCGAAAATGTGCGTAGATATAGAAAAAGTCCTAATAATAAAAGTTACGAATCGTTATTCAAGGTATCCTCTGGCATAGCCAAAGTCCTTGAAAAGGGACTTGGGAAAGGATATATTTAAAAAAAAATGTCCTTTTCGTCCTTATTAAGGATACTTTTAGATTGCATTTTTGATTTCCGCAAATAAAACTAAAACGAAAATGTTATATTGAAAATTCCAGTTTAACCCTTTATTATCGAGATATAAGACCTCAAATTGTACTCTATGCACCGTGTTCCTTTGACATTTTCCTCGAAAATGCACACAGATATCATCGAATTGCTAGCAACAAAAGTTACACATCATAATCAGGGCTATATTTTGGTATGGTAAACATTTAAAAAAAGCCAAACGATAAAGGATATCTTCGGTTTGGTCCTTTTCGTCCTTTCTGAGGATGCATTTTGGCTACATTGAATAACTGCAAATCAAATTAGAAAAAAGTGGTATACCTACTGACAAATCTTCCAAAAATAGGTTGAATCATTTACAGGTATGTAATATGTTGTCATAATTCCTGAGATGTCCCCATTCAATTTACAGGTAAATTATCATTATCTTATTTTTAATGTTAATGTAAACTTCTGTAGGTTTGTACCTAATATACTCATACCTAACTATATCCAACTTTCGCCTAGTGCACGCTTGAAATAGTATAAATTGGTGATATGCAAATTTCATTCAAAGTTTGATCTTTGTTATAAATATTCTTGTAATGTCGCGCCTTGCAAATAGTGAATTGGTAGAGCTGCTGATTACATACGAGGTATGTAACCCTAATGCCGCAGAAACTGTAAGGAGTTATGCTGAGCGCTTTCCAGAAAGAAAGTGCCTAACTAGGCAACATAAACAGCTAGACATGCATCATGGACAGAGAGTTCTAGGCGACATAGAAGAACGGGAGCAATACCCAGGACCAGTATTATTCGGCAACAATTATATAGGGACGAAATGCCGGCCCTTTTGTCTCAGGAATTATGACAACATATTACATACCTGTAAATGATTCAACTTATTTTTGGGAAGATTTGTCAGTAGGTATACCACTTTTTTTCTAATTTGATTTGCAGTTATTCAATGTAGCCAAAATGCATCCTCAGAAATGACGAAAAGGACCAAACCGAAGATATCCTTTATCGTTTGGCTTTTTTTAAATGTTTACCATACCAAAATATAGCCCGGCTTATGATGTGTAACTTTTGTTACTAGCACTTCGATGATATCTGTGTGCATTTTCGAGAAAAATGTCAAAGGAACACAGTGCATAGAGTACAATTTGAGGTCTTATATCTCGATAATAAATGGTTAAACTGGAATTTTCAATATAACATTTTCGTTTTAGTTTTATTTGCGGAAATCAAAAATGCAATCTAAATGTATCCTTAATAAGGACGAAAAGGACATTTTTTTTAAATATATCCTTTCCCAAGTCCTTTTTCAAGGACTTTGGCTATGCCAGAGGATACCTTGACTAACGATGCGGTAACTTTTATTATTAGGACACTTTGATGATATCTGTGTGCATTTTCGAGAAAAATGTCCAGGGAACACGTTACGATTGACACCCTGTGTTGCAGATCTGCTTATTTATTTGCAACAAAGGACAGGGAGTGCTTTTCTTTTTCAGAAGTTCACCTGCCCTGAACAAACGTTTTTTTTTTTTACTTTAAAAGACTTTTAATTTTCTTTGAATTGAACTTCTTTATTTTAAATTTATATTCTTTTTATCAAACCCTTTATATAAACTTTCTTTTTTTAAATCTGGAACAAGAAGCCTTACCGTTGGTCGGGGGACTCTCCTATTCACAGCTATCACTCTTAATTAATTCCCTGAACTCTCGAACCACCAGCTTTTTATGCATTTTTTCATTTATTTTTTATTTCTTATTTATTTTTATTGATCGAAGCATATCGATCATCATACATTTTATGAGGAGTACCTCAAAAGAAGGGAAACGCCTATTCTTATTGTTTACACCATATGTAGTAAGAAGCGCGCGCCATTGCATTAGTTCTAGCTTCATACATAGCGATAGAGGGGAAAATTTCATCGCACTTATTTACGTAGCGGTCATCGCCCGGCGTATTGCTTATGTTTACTTGCGTAAACGGGTTGACCCACAAAAGCTCGTGAACAATGCACAACAAAGCTGAGGTTGCGCCTTTGGTCTCGTGCTAGTAAATGGTGTTGCAATGCTAACCCCAGCGGGCAGTCAACATAATTCAGCTAGAAATATGACGCTGCACTTTTACTCTGGCGATAATATTTCTTTCAGAATTTCTGATTTAATAAAATTCTAGAGATTACGAAAATAATCTCATCTTATTAGAGGTAATGGTGGCTCATTACACCTGTATAATAAAATAAAAAAATCTTCTAAGCTAAGCCTCTTACATAAACATATGCTCGTGTTTGAGGGCAGACCTGCAGAGAATAGTGTAGTTATCTATATTGTTGTGCTTTTCTTATTGTATTTCCAACGCATGTGTGTCCAGCTATTCTTGTGAAATATGGTTAATATGTATATAGTCATTGAATGTTGATCTGTCCACTCAAAGCACGTTTTTGAAATCATCATAACATATCTTGGGCACATCTTTTTACCAATATGGAGAATTTTGAAAGGATATAAAAGATATAGTATAAATATTATAAGTGCATTATAGTTCAAAACTAAGGATTACCTTTGTCCACACCCTCCGATTAGCACTCCATGAATTATTTAAAATACACAATTTTCTATAAAGCGCTGCTCGTCTTTTGCTCCTGATTTCTAATAACTTTAGCTGCGCGTTTGACCCCTCCATCAAATTTATTAATAATAAATTAATCATATATCATAAAATTAATTAATTTTGTGACATTTTTACAAAAAACTTCTATTTGACTTTTCAGTGACCACTAATGTAATAATACAAACAAACGTGTGTCAGGGGTCGGCTATACTACGTGATAAAGCTTTGACATGGTATCAATGTTATGGTATCAATACCATATTTGCGGCCCCAATATAAGATCTAGGTTAATGTGTTCTTGCTGCAACGCACAATATAAATATATTAGTTTCACTATCACAAGTAGTCCATGTAATACATACAATACATAGGTAGTTTTGATATTTTTACTTTTATTGTGTATAAATATGCAAGAAACAAAAACAACAATTAAATTTTAATTTGATAACAACGTGACGTTAATAAATTTATAGCATCGGAAAAATTAGATGATTTTCTTTGGTACCCATGGAAGAAAACTGATGAAGTAATTTGAAAAAACTCAATATTTTTTCAACTAGATATGGCGGACAAGTATATAATTAAATATTCGTGTTTTTTATTTGAAGAGAAAAAATTAATTTTTTTTTTATTTACAGGGAAAATAATAATTATAATCCATATGAACACCGTACACCAGAACGACCAAACTCTAGTTTCGAAACTGGGGGGCATATCATAAAAGGAGCTTGTGGAACGGGCATTCTTGCATTACCGCAAGCATTCTTATTTGGAGGATGGGGTGTCTCTCTTGTTTTTACATTATTCATCAGTTCATGCGCCATATACAGTTTAAACCTTTTAATTAGAAGTATTTACAAAGTTGCTAAAGATAATCAAGTCCCGAATGTTACGTACCCCGAATGCATGGAAAAGGCTTTAAGTAGAGGCCCAAATTGCATGAGACCAATGGCATCAGGCTCAGGCTGCTTTGTAGATATATGTCTTGTTGCAGCTCAAAGTGGCACTTGCTCTATTTATGTTGTATTCCTGGGCGAAAATCTCAAGCAAATTATGGATGAATATGTGGTGGAGTGGGACACTCGAATTTGGATGGCCATTATATTTGTACCATTGTTGCTATTTGCTTTGATACCGGATTTAAAACGTTTAGCACCCTTATCAATTCTTGGGAATTTGTTGACTGTGATTGGTATTTGTATGATCCTATATTTCATTCTAAGCGATCTTCCACCGATTAGTGAAAGAGAGGTAAGCACAGCTATATCGAAATTTCCATTGTTTGTGGGAATAGTTCTATTTTGCGTTGGACCGGTTGCTGTAATTATAACAGTAGAAGCAAATATGAAGAACCCGCAACATTTACGAGGACTATTTGGTGTTTTGACGATATCCTTAGGAATTTTAGCAGTATTGTATGTTTTATTTGGATTTATCGGTTATTGGAAATACGGAGACGATTGCGAAGGAAGCATAACATTGAACCTACCGAAAAATTTGCTCGCTAATTCCGTTCGAGTAATTTATTTTGTTGCAATTCTTATATCTCATCCACTGAACTCTTATACAAATGTAGATATTATTTGGAACCAACATCTAAAACCAAAAGTACAAGATCCCAAAAAGCAGTTGGGTTATGAATATTTAGTGCGCATAATCAATGTTTCTCTAACAACTCTTATCGCTATTGCAATCCCGCGCTTAGGACTTTTTATTGCGTTAACTGGAGTTCTTACATTTTCTCTGTTGGTCTTTGTGTTTCCTGCAATATTAGATATATGCGTGCAATGGCCCGATGAATTAGGTCGCTTTAAGTGGATTTTAATTAAAGATATTATGCTTGTAATACTTGCTCTAGCTGGATTGGCATGTGGGACTTATGTTGCTATTCGTGATATCGTTGCAAGCTATCAATAGAGATGATTACAAGATAAGAATATATATTTTGTAAATAAATTTAATAAATTTGTTAAATGCTGTTATTTTTTATATCCTAGCGCCTAGATGAAATCCCATCGGGTATATTCGGCTTTTCATTCCGTTTGTATGGTATCATAGAGCAAAATGGAAAAATCGCATCGTGAAGGGGAAGTGAGTCTAACTTGTGGCGGGAATCTTTAATCCGTCGGATTGAACAATACGGCCATAATATGTTTCGCCGCGAAAGAATTAAAAATCCTTCGTGGATGTTCCCATGACGCTGTTCTTTACCCATAGATATGTACATAATCGATGTGTAAAAAACAAATCTTAAAAGAAAACTAAAATAAAAAATTATCAGATCACATACGATCTGAACAATAAACAAAATTAAAAGATATATTTTAAAATGTCCCCACCGACACTTCTAAAAAGGAAAAAAAACATTATTTATTTAAACAATATATAAATATATCGAATACTTACCAAATTACACATATCAGATCAGTTCACGTACTTCTGGGGTGATTTCGTTCTTGGGCTGTTTTGGGTAAAAATCTTACTATCAAATTTCGAAAGTATTTACTTGAACAACTTTGTGTGTTCTTGGGTTCTTGGACAGAAAGCGAAAGTGACAAGTGCAAACTGTCAAGCTAACATAATTATACTTGAAATAAAAATCAAAATAAACATGTTTTACAAAGTGTTAAATGACACTGTTGTTATACTAATTTCATTTAATTAGAAAAAAGCTACAAATTTGTATCTAAAATTAGTACTTAAAATTGGTATTTGATGGCAAAATTTGGTAGCAATCATCACTTTGACAATTCTCAAATTTAAATTTATGTTGGAGTGACAGTTGTTACCCAAGATACCCCGAGTTTTTCCTTGGGTGGATTTGGACTAAAACTTAAGCGGAAGTGTGACGTGTACATATTTTCTCCCATTTTCTGAGTACGTGAATCTTAGATTATATAACAAAAAAGATCTGTTGCAAATATTTTATGGTTCAATTGGTAATTTTATGAAAACACTAAAGTTCTAAATGCAACTTAACTTTATTAACTTAAACTTAGGTATAAACTGGAGTATTGCATGGGTACCTGTGGCCCTGCGCAGGTACCTGTGAATCTGATCTGATACTACAAGTACAGGTATATTGCTGTACCTGCACTTGCAGCCACAAGTAAGTTACGTATTGTTACCTGTACTGTAGCCGCAGGTACAAGTACTAAAGTTATGAAAAAGTATAGTTAATGTGGCGTTACTTACCTGCGGCTTCAAGTGCAAACAGCAATATACCTGTACTTGTAGTATCAGATCAAATTCACAGGTACCTGCGCAGGACTACAATAATCTGCTTCAAACAAACATTTAATGAAAGACAATGTTGTGCGTTGCAAGAAATGGTTATGTTTCTTGGGGTAACAAATCTGCGGGGATTGGCTTATTACAAATTACTATAAATACAGTTTCGACTTTCTAATTGAACACTATTAATCTGGACAATATAGAGTACAACGAATAAATGCGTATAAAAAAGTTTATGCGAATTGTACTTGAGGATAAATGCTGACATGACATCAGCACGACGTTTTTTTTTAAATATAGTTACAAGCGATTTAACATTACAAATTATAAGAATTTCACTCGTTAACTATGAAGTGCGTAGATAAGGAAAACTCTGTTATCGACGTATGTACTTTCCTGTTGTGTTGTAATATGATTCAATTCGTTTACATATCTACAGCTATGAATTATACGGGTAAGATTTAATGTGCGTTGAAGGAAAAGGCTTCGCTAATTCCATTATTTTAGACCATGGTCCCCTATTAAATTTCGTGGTTAACGGGAAGTGATTTATGGTTAAGTGATGATTTATTGACAATTAATTAATTACTTAATTTATTTCCGCATTAAGACTATGATTTGCATAAAACTGTGTAAAATTGTAACGCCTTTGCTTTTTTTCCACACTCATATATCCGTACCGTATCAATTTTGAATAATTGAGCGAAGTTAGTTAGTCGAGTTACTCGGTTATTTACAATTGACGGCGCTCCATCCTCTTTCACTGGAAAAGTTTATTAAGAGGACGCTTAGAGAAAGTGACTTTTGTCTTGACTTTATGGAGAGAACTCCACTGAGTGTCCTTATTCCGAATGTGGAATCCTTTTTGTCCGGAGGATCACGATATATCTGTTATCAGGGGGGACAATGATAGCATTGGAGTAAATCGCTCAATAATTCACTAAAAAGTAGTTTAAATCCAAACACAAATTTAAAAATTCCTGCTCTTCCTCCACATTTGGTTTATTACAAAGTCACAAGTGCCATTACTTGTTTATCTGTATTACCTGCTCTACCAGTTATCTGTCCATGCAGATATACCTGCTTACCTATAATTGCAGTTACAGGTTAAGTTATTATACTTGAACTGTGCAGATACAGGTTTTGCAGTTCAATCAAGGGCACTATACCTGCAGGTCAAGTACTACTTGAAAAACAAGTATCTATGCAGTACTCCGGTATAAACTGTAGGCCACTGGACTCTCTGATTTTCTATTTCATATGGGTCAACTTTTTTTGGCAGGGTGTGACAATTATCTTAATTTCAAGTTTTACTTTCGCTTTAATATTTATATTAAAAGTTCAACAAATTACGGAAGCATTCGAAATTATTTCTATTCTTGGAAGCTTCTCTCCTACAACATGAAATATTTTTTAAACTTGATTTTTAAAGAAATAAAATTAAGCAATTTCTGTCTACCTGCCCCTAAAAGTAGGTATGGGGGACAGAGAAAGGATTACAAATATTGTATTGCCATCTATTTCTATTCTATATATTCATTTGGAAAACCACTGAACTGAAACTGGACTATGGTGTATTTTGTATAGAGCTTATTATTTGTAGTTCCGCGGAATAAAGTAGTTAAACCAAAAAGAGACATCTATAGAAAAGTGATCCCATAATAATGTCAAATAATTGTAAGCAATTTCAGTAGTATCAGCAGTCCATTTTATATATGTCAGTGCTGTAGACACTCTGTTGTCTCGTCTTTGTTTTTAGGAGATTCATGCACCGTTGTTTTATCACCAGTGATAGTAACGTTTTTTGTAATTTTAATATTTAATGAGCTACCGCCACATCACTACCCCTTAATGAGAAAGTGCTAACAATTCTTCATTGCTAATTTTTATACTTTCGACCCAGCGATCAGAGAGGTCTCATCGGTATGGTTATCTCTGATCGCCTACCATAGAAATTCAATGGTGGAGGTCACAACAATTGCCCATATAAATACTTTTTATAAAATGTAAGTGTGAAGGTGGTAAGATTTCTCATTGCACTTCTTCTTCTCTCTCTGCTTAGCACCGGCTGGTTTTTTTTAGTGAAAGCCTAAATAAATAAAGAAAAACATAAAACAAAGGTGAGAGTGGCAGTTTTGAAAAGAAAAATAATGATAACAAATGAATCAGGCAATCTATAATTAATACTGGATCTAATTCTCTCTTTAGGAAATGAGCGCTAAAAGCTTCAATAGAAAAGGAAAGGCGGATGCGGGATTGCGAATTCTGTGGTCCTTATCGATCAGAACCTACAAGCGATAATGCTGCAATTCAGGAAGGATAGAAAAACACAGCCACAAAGAAGTGGATAGGGTAGCAAGGTAACAACCCGCAACCCTATACAAATAAGCCTGCAGCAGCATTATCACAGAATCAGAGTGACAGCAACCTGCAATTTTGTTTTATATAAATACTAGTTCATTTATTAGGGCTTTTAAAAGTTATAGGAACAGTTTTTTTTATAGTGAACCATAGTGAAATGACCTTGTATGTGTTTTTACCTTCTTAGAATTCGGCATTATAATAGAAGTTGTGTACAAATTTTTCTTATTTCTGAAGGAACCAGAATTGTAGCATCTCTGAACCTTAGCATATTAATCAACAGTAGGGTGCATGCTATTGAGCTTTAAGAAGGCAGGATTTAATTTTCTTTCCCAACAGCATCACACGAAGCTTCGAGGATGCACCGGTAAGTACCTACCTTATCATTTTATAATTTACCTATTTCCTTTTTTTCATACATAATTCGTAAAAAATAAAAAAAAAATAAAAAGACATTCTAACCTGCACTGAGAACTTGGGCGTAACTTAAAATTGTTTTTTTTTCTGCATGAGACAACTTAATTAACTAGTAAGTCAGGTATATACAACGAGACTGAAATCAGATTGTTAGTGTAATCATTTATTCGCAACCCGAATCCAATTAAGGGAGTACGCAATAGTTGGGTTGGATTAAGAGTGATAGGAGGCAGTAAAACTACCTGCACATAAGAATTATTTATATTTTTGGTTCAAAACGTTTCAGTTCAATTCCAAGTCCGCCAAAATATTCTTTTAAAACTAGTAAGTAGGTAGCTAGCTTTCTCACTACTCATGATGTAATTCTTTGTTACTTGTAGTATTTAAATACGTATATTTGAATTTAAATTAGTTTTTTTTTTATTACTTATATTATAGCTAGATTTTAACCTTTGATAGCCTTGTTGGCTTGTATGATAATCTTGGCGCAAAGATGAGTAGTTAAGACGTAATAATTGAATTAATTAAAACCTTGATTTTTTTTCCATTATTATGATTATTTTAGAATAAGTATATGCTATTGTTAGTATTTCTATATTTTTTAATGGAGCATCCTTTATATTCTTGTGTGAATTATGAGCGAATAAGTCTTTTGGCGGGAGTACTTGTGGACTGGGAGGAAGACAAGGTGCATGAAGACAACGTGAACTTAAATACATTTATGGGGAGGAGCGTATCTTCAGGTGTATTTCCATTCGGAGTTCTCTTGTCTGTTTTGGTTTTCTTTTTTCTTCTTCTTGGAGTTTTGTTCTTAGTATTTTCAGTGACCAGCGAGGTTTTTTATTCGCCCACCTCAAGCCATGAGCTTTAGCCGGCCCTCGTTGATCTGGGTTCTCAGAATATGCCTCTCCACGTATCCCCTTTGGCCGCTTTCTTAGTGTACAACCCTCAGCGATACTTAAAAGCTGAGGTGATGGTACGATTTGTTATATTTTTAAGAATACATTATTATAGTATACTTATTCAATTCAGAACTTAATAATTAAATAGGAATTTATTTCTACATAAATAGTATTTCTGGATTGCATTTATCATAAGTTATAAATTTATTAGAGTTTAGTTTTGTTGAATTTCAATATTTTTTTCAATAAACATATATATCTTTGACATGTCCGAACTATGTACTGCTTTAATTAACCCGTGTGGTTAAAGTGACCAGTCGCTGACTATAGAAAAGGCAATCCTCGGCGTTATTAAAATTTGCGACAGTAAAAATTATTTTTTGAAAAATTGACTCTAAGAAAGGCAATCCTCGGCGTATTTAAAATTTGCGACAGTAAAAAATTATTTTTTGAAAAGTTTACTACAGAAAAGGCAATCCCTGGCGTATTTAAAGTCTGCGACAATAAAAAATTATTTTTTGAAAGCTTACTATAGGAAAGGCAATCCTCGGCGTATTTAAAATTTGCGGCAGTAAAAAATTATTTTTTGAGAAAAAGCTGGCATTTCCATAATAACGCATTTTAATAACATAAAAATAACACAACATTGGTATTTAAAAAGAGTATAAAAACAAATAAGTTCAATTTTAAATAAAAAATAAAATAAAAAATAAAATAATAACTTAACATTTTTTCTGGCTTCTGTTTTAGCAAACAAGTCTACTCGTATAATGTCATCATAATTAATCCAGTCCATTACATCTGATTCAATGCATAATAGCGACAGATCACTTGTTTTATTTTGATGTAAGTTACTTCGTAAATAATTTTTTATTTATTTCAGCACCGAAAATGAGTATTAAGCACTAGCATTAGAGACATGCATCGTCAAAAATATTTTTAAAATTTTTTCTACGTTCGAAAAGTAGACCTTATTCGTTATTAAAAATTGCTAAGTTTCATCAATATATTTTTCTGAGTCAATATCAGTAGGTACCATAAGTTTGTAAATTTTCTTAATACTATCCTTGTACTTATTATATGTTTATATTATATTCAAACGTATCTAAAATGTCTGACTAGGGTCATTACATATCAAATACGCAAGAGGTGTGACATGATCATCACCAATTTTTTTTGAAATTTTCCATACATGCAGGGCTTGTGAAAATAAAAATATGAATTAAAAATTTTCCTTCAACAATGCGAATTTCGCGAGTTATGGCATTTACAAAATTTATCAAAAATGCTGTCCTGGTCTTCTTTAAAAATTCGTATATATTTTTCTATTTATGCCTAGGATATTCAAGGATAAAATCCTTATCCTTGGATGTCCTTTTTGTAGTATATTTTTGAGATTCTATTTATTTTTAGATAGTTTGAAATACTATCTTTCAAATGAGTCATATTTCACTCCCCTAGCATAAATAGAAAAATAAGTACGAATTTTTAAAGAAGACCAGGACAGCATTTTTGCGAAATTTTGAAAATGCCATAACTCGCGAAATACGCATTGTAGGAGAAAAAGTTTTAATTCGTATTTTTATTTTCACAAATCCTCCAAGTATGTAAAATTTCAATGAAATTGATGATGGTCATGTCACACTTTTCGTGATTTTTGGTCGATTTGCTATAGAATGACCCACTAGCTTTTCGCTCTTTCATTTATTTCCAATATTAACTTATCGCGGGTGGCTCATATAAGAGTTATGACAGAGCCTCGCGCGTGATGTCCATATATCTCACTATACAGGCCCAATGAGGGGACTACAAATGTCGATTACGTACGATCATGCGATAGAACCTTAGAAATAAAAATCGAAGAATAAAAAATATCGATAAGTTAAAACAAATCCACAATTCTATTTCAACTTCCCACTATTCCACTGTCTTTTAAAGGATGTAGTTAGAGGGAACGAAATAGCTGATACCCCAATAGGTTTTTGCTCAGATACATGCATTTTATGCAATCCAGTAGTTTCTGTTGGTTTTATATTCTAAGGAAAAAACCTTAGAATATATAACAAGCAGTAATGAAGTTTTTCAGTATGGGAGCACAGTGCAGTTATGCAAAGCTAGCAGAACCCATGAAGGCGCTGTGCCACAGTCAATTACTTCTAATAGGAGTGTAAATTGCATGACATTTCTACACGCTGTCACTCACTTATCTACCGTCATAGCTTCCACTGATTCTTTTTCTGGTTTTTGGTTTTGTTTTATACTGCATCTTATTAACCTCAGTATTTTCTGTCCTTTTTATGAACTATCGCTTCGAGATATTATTAGTGGTTCTCGGTTTCACTCATGTACACGAATTTTGTACGATACCTGCATTTCTGTTTATTATAATATGTTCTAAGGAAAGAACAATATACATATGTATACAGGGTGGTTCCGTCTAGGTGGTTCATAGAGCAGGAGGTGATAGTACTCACCTAGACGAACAAAAACTGTACGGCGGGGGGGGGGGTCCACATCAACCGTTTCGGAGATACAGGCTGATTAAGAAATTGTGCTAGTATCTTAAAATGTACAGGGTATATAGTCGCAGTTAAGAGCTCGTGGCTTTGAGGCCCTTCCAATGACTGTTCAACCAGCCCGCACTGTTCTCCTCTCAGGATTTCTGGTGGTCTAAATTAAGAATTTCGGATATCGGATCATATTTTTGACTTTGACATTTTTTTTTACAAAAAGTTGGTTAACATAACTTTTTTTTTATAAAAGCTGTGAACTGTGGACGGACTCTCATCTTTAATTTACCTTTACACACTATGTGCTATTTGTAGTCGTTAAAGAGTTATTAGCTCATAACCAATTTTAAAAACTAGTCTCAAACCTATTTTCAAAGATAATTTTTGTTCCTTAGTGACGGAAAATCGTAATTAAAAAAAAATCATCTAATTTCGGTTATGATCTGAATAGGTTATGAGCTAATAACTCTTTAACGGCTACAGACAGCACATAGCGTGTAAAGGTCAAATTAAAGATGAGAGTCCACAGTTTACAGTTTTCACAAAAAAAAAGTTATGTCAACCAAATTTTTGTAAAAAGAAGACGTCAAAGTAAAACAAAAATGGTATGAAATCCGAAATTCTTATTTTAGACCACCAGAGACGAGAAGACTACTGCGCTGGTTGAATAATCGGCATACTCTGGAGTTTTTAAGATACTCAGTGTTTTGCGAAAGACTAGCTTAATTTCTCAAATACCCTGTATCTCCGAAACGGTTCATTTGGAGCCCCCCCCCCCCCCCCTGCCGTTTAATCTATTGTTCCTGTAGGTGAGTACTATTCTCTCTTCCTCTATGGACCACATAAATGGAAACACCTTGTATATGTATTTCAAATGGAGGCACATTTTTCAGCTGGGCTCTAGTTTTTATGTTATGATCTTAGCATTTAAAAGCACTTTATTTTTTAATAATAACGACACCGATTTTTTATATTGATGTTTGTGAGGAGTGAGGTATTAAAATATGACCCCATAGAGAATGAGGCCCTAGCTTGCGCCTAATGCGCCTTATGGTAAATGTGATCCTGACGGCAACTTATTAAGGTTTTAAAGTAGATTTAAAGAGTTTTGAGTAAAAATTCATTACATCTCATCGAAAGGTTCATTAGATATCATGAAACTGCTCCCTATATACTAAACCGGCATAAATAAATATTTATTCTTGTCATCACCGTGTCAGATGATATTTCTATTAGGAAAATTTGAATTGCTTTTTATGATTTATTTATTTAAATTTCTAAATTAATTTTTTGATTCGTTTTTCTGCGGAAAGACTATCGCCAATATGCTGAACAAGACATTATGCCTAAATCCCTATCCCTCAGCATCTCAGAGTTTGATTTGCAACCGCAGTTTGAATTCGGAAAATTTTATGAAATCAATCGTAAAATCAGATTCTCATTTATGAACTCATCATGACACTCATTGAAATGCTCAGTAATAAGCTCATCGTGACAGTCATTGCTATGCTCATTAATAATCTCATCGCGATACTCATTGCCATGCTCATTAATAAGCTCATCGAGACCCTCATTGACATGATCATTAATAAGCTCATAATGAGTGTCCCATTATGTTTTCATCGAAGTGCTCATCTAATATTGTAAAATGCACAAAAGAGAAGCACAGTATACATTTCTAAATAAGTTAAAGAGATGCAATATTTCATGCACACTATCTGTGAATAAGTAAATAAATGATTTTTTTCCCGGTTTTTATTAAATCGCGAATAAATTTCATCAGGACGTTCATCTGATTACTCATAATGATTTGTCTACCAGGGGCTAGTAGTTATACATACATATATGTATGTGTTTGCTGTCATAATAGCAAAATTTACTGCCATAAAATATACTTCTAGCTACAAATTTTTATGGGTAATTATGGCAGTAAAAATTTCTCCTTCGTTAAGGAATTTGACATTTAACTCAATAAAATTTTCTCTGGATTATCTTTTGTCTTTATCGTCCTAAAGTATTTTTAGATAAGGGGAAACTACTTACTCTATTTTCTAGCAATATTCGAGTAATGTAAATTAGCTATAAGTATCTTCTCTTAAATTTACTTAAAATATAGGAAAACGGATTAGACGGGATTTGCTATTATACAATATACATACATACGCGACAAGTTCCCGCTATAGCTTTTTTTCAATATTAATTTTGACAAAAGATAATTTCGTAGTTTAAAATGTCGTGCAGATATTAACTTGTTTTGTAATTTCTCACATGTAGGCAAATAAGCGTGAGTCTGCACAAAATTAGCTAAAACTTAAATTTTGAACGTAATCCGCATCAATAATTTTTGATTTTTTTTTTTAAATTCCAAAACTATGTATAATCATACCAAGAAATATTCGGCAGAATTTTTGTAAGAAGGAAAACTTTGACGTTAATAAATTCCTGGAGTTTATCGAGATAGTTGTGGAAGTATCTTGCATTATTTTCGTCGATTGAAACCTATTAAGACTGAGTTAGTAAATAGAAGAAACCTACTGAATAAAATCATTTACAGTTTTATACTCGCAAAAAGCAAATTGTGTTCATCTGCATGTGATAAATTGCCTCGAGTGTTGTTAAATTGAATGTCCTTTGTTTCAGTGTAGAATTTTTCTAATACTATAAACATGTTTAGGGTCTCCAGTTAATATTTCACTCCGGGATTATCCGTCCAGAATGTTAAACTTTAGTGGTACATGCACCAACAAGTGTAAGCCATAACCCTAAGATAAGACATATCTTCTTTGCCATGACCCTCTTCTTCCCTGTTAAGTTCCTATCAGTTTCCGTCCTTTCTCTTAACGTACTGGGAAGGGTGTGATAGACTTGGGTAAACTGGCTGAAATATCCTCTGCCTGGACACTAATAAAAATGATGTAGAAATGAGGTCTGAAGATTTTGTAAAGACATCGCAACCTTTGGACTTAAGCTTACATAGAAGTATGTATGCCAGCAACACCCACACCTTCTGCTGCAAACATATAGGTCAACATAACCACAAAATTTTTGAGGTGGTATGAAAACACTTGTTGTTTTTTGTACCTTGAAGAATGACCACACAAAATTGACTAAGCTGTATCCTGTCGCTTTCCGTTGTTTTTGTGGTTGAACTCATGTCGGATATTGTCCTGACAATTGAGTCCTGAACGTCTTAAACTTTCATGTTAGGATTGTATGTATTTCGTTATTACTATATGTGCGTATGGTCGTGTCCTTTAGAAGAAGGCAAGCTATTTACATTTTGAAAGTTTTTTCTGTACTGCGCTTATGTAAATCCATTTGTACTTACATACTATATGTGTATGCAATGATTCCTGACGGGCCACCAGGAAAGGTGGGCAACGAGTTTGTTACACTCTCTGCACGAAAGATCAGTTTGTCTGATAAAATACTTTTAGTAGAAAACACATTATTTTTAAGATTTTTAGAAATAATAAATTAGAATAGTGCCTTATAGCGCCGAATTTTCAAGACTCTATTAGAAGATAGTGAGGATAAATAGCCTAATCTTATCCAACACACAGATTATTTTTTTCTCAGTAAAGGTAAAATTCTTACCAATTTTTACAGGCTAGATTGCAAAATAGGAGCAGTACCAACCTTATGGACTAATGAACTATTACTGGTGGGCTGACTTGCGTGTTCTTGCAGACATCGGGGGAAAAAAATGGAAGAAAAATAAACCACTGAATCTGAACTTAGAATAATAACAAACAAAGAAATTAATACTCTTTCCACCTAACAAACAGGATTCAGACAAGATGCGAAAAGATATGGAAATAAAGAGAAAAAGGATAGTAAACAAAACTTTGACTTACCTTTTTAATGGCAAGAGCCGGCGGAAATGATCTCCCAACCACTCCGTAAACATACTGGGTCCCGCCCCATGTGTGTATATCCACTATATTTATTTACATAAGGACACCTCAGCAAAAACCCAAACAAAAGCAAACAAAATGGACCCCTTTCGAAGACAGAGAAAGAGAGATGAAGTAAAATTTCACTGTTTCATTTCAATATTATTTTTCCAATTTTTAATAAAGTAAAGGTAACCAGAAAGTGGCACGATTATATTAGAGATGGAAGCCATACTGCTTTTGCTTCAAACTTACCTTTTGGTTCAAACTTACCTTGAAGTTTTACCTTGGGGTTTAAGTTTTCGGTTTTAAAACCTCAATATTTTTTTTTGGTTCGGTTATGGTTCAAAAAGGTTTTAAACAAATACTAAGTAATTTGAATCAAAAATTTATAAGGAAACGAAACAAAATTATTTATTCTTCTTCTTTATGGAATTAAATCACAAAAACGCAAAATTATGATATTTTTAACTGAATATCAGCACTGGTGCTACGGCATTATAGGGTATCCCCTGAGTTGTGACAACATCATGGAAAAAACATTTTTTTTTGCTTTTGTGTGACATCACAGATTGCTCATCATGTGGTCACGGATTGTTTTTCTTATGGGTACCCCAGTCTGTTTGCCAGAATAGATTGGGACATGGTTGCTGTTTTAAGTGCCTGATTGGTAAATCTCGTTAGTCTGCTCTATTTCGCCACAATCATTGCCATCTTTTATCTTTCGGGTCTTCTATCTGTCTTCGGAAGGTTAGTCACGCATGATAATCCTCTATCATTACATCAAGCATAGCCCTATCCTCCTGGTGATATTCGTTTGCTTTTTTGTTCAATTATGGTTAAGTTGAAAAATAAACAGGCTTTGGTCCTGTTTTTCAAAGTAATGTCTACGAATTTCGTCTTCTTAGATTTGACAGTTTGGCTGATATCGTGTTTGGATTGCGCTTGTTTATTATATAAGTCCTTTGTTTTGTAAAATGGTTGGCAGCTCTGCACCGCTTTTTTAGGTTCTTTTTATTTTCTGGGAAAACGGTTCGTCTCGATTCGACTAACCAGAAAAAGTTACTTATACAGATTCAGGTTTCAGAGAAAGCGCATTAGTTGGTATAGCTCCCACCCTGTTATTTATCAGCCCGCTTTAATTCCCATAAAAGCAAGGACTTTTAAAAGAACATTTACACTCCGAGTCTACTGAAGAGACAGCTGAGGACAATGTGTGTTTCATAATTCAATTCAATTTAATTCAATTTTATTTGTAACTGCCTACATAAGGTATAATATCTTGTTAATATGCATAAGCCGGGATTAATTACAAAGATAGTACAATAAAGGGGAGAGATTAAAAATACAAAATTAATAACATAACTAAGTATCTAATTAAAATATAAAAAATAACCGGTTCCGTACCATCGTACAAAATTTAACACTATGTACTTTTTATTTATTTTTTCAAATGAGAGAGAAAAAATAATGCTATCATTTGAAAAAAAAAGTGTTTACTTATGATAATAGTAATGAATGAGAATAAAACGAGGAAAAAAACGCCGAAAAAATCACGTTTCTTATAAGGGGACCCCGTCTAATTTTTATTTTTATGTTATTTTTATTATTTGTTATTATATCGCCAATAGAAAACCGGTCTGTAAAAATTTCAAATGTACCTATTACGGTTGATGAGATACAACGTAGTGACGGACGATGTCTTAGTAATACGATTCCCGTTGTTATCCTTTGGATACGGAACCCTAAAAATGATAAAATAACAAAATTTACTAGAAAATGTTACAAAAAGCAGAAAGAATATTGAAAAAAGGAGAAAGATGGAGTACGCAATCAAGATACGACATTTGTTATAACTGTTAGGCGTTAAAAGTACTACTATTTATTATGCTTAATGATCAAATTTTTAATAGAAACAGCTAAGGTGTTCCAGTTTACAATAGAATGGTTGAAAAACAGTTTTTTTGTTACTAATATTTGTGACCTTCGTACAATGAGATTTAGTGTTCTACTTGATCTTGGAAATGGGATTTCTTCGCATAGGTATAATGAACTATGATATTTTATTATCTTTGCCAAAGGTATCAGTGACCGAAATATGAAATAGGTAAGCTTCAACCCAAAATTGGAGAGACATGATCATATCTTCGAAGACAAAAGACATACCTAATTTATTAGTTAAACACAGTCTCGAGTTTACACAGCCGTAAGCAAATGACGGTATTAAAGGTAGATACACCAGGAGTAGCTTTTTCGAAACCGGGAAGATATCCATAGCGCACGTAAACCACCATAAATTCTACTATCAATATTGTTAATATGCTTATCCTCATAAGTAAACGATTAAAGGCTAAGCCATGATTCCTGTCAGAATGTATAAAGCAAATAACTGTGACTAGAGGAAACCGTTCTATGTCGAGTTTCACGCGATTTATGATCAAACATTTGGACTTAACTGGGTTCAACTGTATCATTGATTAATTGTTTGAAGATTTTCATAAATGCAGCTAATACCATCCTAAAAAGTAGAGGTAAAATTGCGCATAATCAGTGTAGAGATGCATTTTGCTATAATCAAATTGAAAAAAAATATCATTAAGGAAAATTGAGAATAATAGGGGTCCGAGTATCTAGCCTTGTGGCACACCAGTTAAAACAGGAAGTCATTATGATTGGCATCCATGTACTTGTACTGCTTGGGACCTATTACTCAGATAATTATAAATCAATTTAACTGCTTGAGAAGGAAACCCGAAATCTCCTCTAAATTTGTAACAAAATAGATGGTGGATAACCGTTTCAAATACTTTTGAAAAGTCAAGAAACACTAGAAGAGGTAAATTTACCTTGTCAATAGCATGACAAGCATCATCTGTCAGTCACCTTGTGCAAAGTTGTAGTACACCCATAACCAGTCCTAAAATCCGATTGATAGTCATGTAAAAACTTATTCAATTGTAAAAATTTGGGGATTTGAAGGTAGACTTTGGGCTCTGGATCTGTGGGACAACTCAGGGAAAACGGAAGCCTGGAGGATCATTGGCAGTAAACTCTTATGACAGGGGGTTTATAGAGGATTTTTGCTGAGAAAATATAATAAATAATCAGAAACACATTTCAATCTAGAAATATTTTAAGGATCTGCACATTATTTATTTTATTTTTATATGCAGAAATTAAAATTGCATTTTTTATTTGAAATATTTTAATTGGTTCGAATAGAGCAAATTACACAAAAAAAAAAAAAAAAAATTATTTAACGCTTTTTAGGCATCGGCGTCAATAACTTCACATCAAAATATCATAAACAGTATGCTACACCTTATTATTTTGTGTGCAGTGGGCCCTTAAGAAATATTTATTCATTTCAGGAAGATATTCTGTGCAAAAAAAAAAAAAATTAGGAGAGAAAAATTTATATTTTTATTCGGAATTGTGTGAATGTGGAACAGTCTACCATCATAATCTGTTTTTCCTCGGGCTAGTAATATAAGAAGACCCCAGAGTGACATACTTTCACATCTCCGTCCCTATATCCAAATAATCCTTTCTTTATTTCTTTGCTGGCAAGCTGTGCTTTGCATCATATGGTAGGTATCCCCTGAGTTTGTTTAATATTTAATAATAAAACAAATAATGAAAAAATATATATATAAGTATATTTTGCTAGCCAGATCCACTAATACATGCAATTTATTTTATCAGAAGAAAACCTCTTTAGTCCAGTTATTGAGTTTTTTGCATCGCTCCCCTATTCAATAGTTTCATTACTAAATAATCAACAAGGACTTTCCGTTCCTAATTAAATTATACAGTAATTAAAGTCAGAAAAATGTTTCATGGCAAATTAGCTGAGTAAGGGTATAGTTATACGAAGTTGTACAACTGCTATCTGATTATAAATAGTCGCACATAAATTAAAATCAAATTATGGAGCGCACTTGACTCTTGTGTGCTGGCTGGTTACGTCTGCTGACTTTTGACCTATGCTCTCTAGCCTGTGTGTAGTCATCTCGTTTAATGCCAGCCAACCATTGAACTTTTTCTTAACAATATTGCCCAGATGCACAGATCTCCTATACACTACTATATGTAGCAGCTAGCCATCCAACGTATTCCCTTGACGACTTCTGTTGATTACTAGCCTCCAACGAGAGAATGAAAAATTGCTGACAAAATGAAATTTCCACTGTTTTAGCTTAAAGAGAAGCTTTTGTTCCAGCACTGATGAAAGGAAGCTTCCGAGGTTTTGGTGTGCTAAATTTTTTTATGTTGAAATGTTTTTTTTTCTTAGTTTTTTTTTCTTGGTTCAAATAGCTGAAATAGCTTCAATTCACAGAAGGGTGATTAAATTTTTTGAAGGATCCTACAACTGAGAAAAGCAAGGAAACGCTCAAATTTAAATTCTGAAATTTTTAAATGGGAAAAAAGGATTTGAGAAAAGGGGCGGACGGAATAACTATCGTCTACTTATCCGAATGAACATTTATTAAATTAATATTAAAATGAGTTTGGTTCAAAAAGATATTTATATGGAAAATGTACGTATTTATATACATTCTGTCAAATAAATTTCGGGACTGATCAAATAAAACACAAAATATCAATTATTCATCCAAATTTATTGGGTCTCCTTCAAAATAGGCTCAATTTGAAGCGACACACTTCTAACGAACAATCCAATTATCCTTGCCTTGAGTTCCTTCAGCGAATTTGTGTTTATGTCTTCAATCGAGTAAAACGGGTTTCTCGAAGCGGCAATTTAAGCACCGGGAACAGGAAAAATTTACACGGAGCCAAATCTGGTGAATGGTGGTAGTTCGATGATGTTTGTGGCGTTTTTGCTCAAAAATTCTGTCATAATTATGGCTTTGTGAGACTGTGCGTTGTCATGGTGCAACATTCATTAATTTGTCTGCCAAAGATCCGGTCGTATTTTATGAATGCTCTCTCTCAAACGCCTCATAACACCCAAGTAATATTCTTCATTCACTGTTTGACCCTCAAAAAAAAACAGTGAGAAGAACCTTAATTTTGGACCGACTCTGCCTCGTTTTTTTGGGTTTCGGCTCGTTTGGCAAGCGCCATGCCGATGATTGCTGGCTGGTTTGCATATCATATTCATTGACCTTACATCCATCACCCGTAATGACGCGTCCAATGAATGTGGGGTCCAAATTCACTCGTTCTAGCATGTCTTCACACACTCGATTACGAAGCTCCATTTGAAGAACATTGAGATCTTTCGGAACAATCCAGTCTACGACGCTGCTCATGCCCAAAGCATCAGCCAAAATAGTCTGAACCGATTCATGAGAGATGTTGAGTTCATGAGATAGCTATCTGAGACTGGAACGATGATTATCAACCACTAATTTCTTCACTTTATCGACGTTTCACTCAGTATTTGAGGTTGAAGGCCGTCCAGGACTAGGCAAATCGTTAACGGCTTCATGACCTTCTTTGAACGCTTTGTAGCACTCAAATGCTCGTGTTCTGGATATAACACACTCGCCAAAGGCTTTCTGCAACATTTTCAACGCTTCAGAATAAAGAATTTCGTACGTAATACAAAATACTAGTTGGTCGATATTTTTTTCCATAGTAAAAATCGCCAGACACTATTGAAACAATTTATGTTTTCGACTCTTGTCAACAAACTAAATTACAGATCGCGTTCAAGCTCAGCGTTATAATACACTACAACGCTAACAACTTACGTAAAATAAAAAAATTGAAAAAGAAGATTAACGCGGGCGATTTGAAAGACTCAGTCCCGCAACTAATTTGACAGAATGTATGGAGGTATATATAGATGCTACTATTCTAGACAAATTTACTTGTTGAAAAATTGATATTATTAACCTTTTCCTTTTGCTTTAAAAATATTTCTTCGATAGCTGAAGAATGAAATCGGTGTATTGTGGATTGGATAGCCATCAACATCTCGAAATTTCACAGAGTGATCTACAAGTAGTTGAGAATCGGCTAGATGTAACTGTAGGGTCAACTAAGTTTGTTCATACGTTTGTAATGCATTAAAATAAAATGAAACGTCTTTACAAAATACCTACATATAAAACCTAAAACCACAAATGCGTGTCATGGCATGCAAGCAGACAATAATTTTGATAATAGCAATGCTGATCACATTCTATAATCTTCAGCAGGTATTTGTATTACCAAATGGAAATGGTTCAATATTTTATTATAAACGCAATTTAAAAATTTGAAACTTAACGTAATAACAGCAATTTTAATTTCTTACTAGTATTACGTACTGTGAAATATGAAAAAAGCTACATAGTTTATAAAATAACATAATGTGTGGCAATCAGAATATAGATAAGGCCATCATTGCAAATTTGCATTATTAAAGGTAACCTCAGATATTTGCAATACATATATTCTGGCCTTGGATCATCTGGTGGTTAAAAAAGTTTTTCGAAGGCATTTAATTTAATTTATAGGTTTCAATTTAGCATAGATAACGTCCTATCTGGATGTCGTTAGCGTGCGAAGATAACTAGTAATATGACTTATCTTATTTTTCTTCCTTCATTCTTAGGGGTACCGCAAGGATCTGTTTTGGGTCTATTACTATTTTTGTGATACATAAACGATCTTCCGGAGCAAGTCAAAGATGTGAATTTTCATATGTATACTGATGCCTATCATTGATGAAGGTTATCTTTCAGGCGCAATAGGATTGAGTGAAGATTGCATCGAACATATACTGATTGTCACTTAGCTCGTATATTGCTTCAGCTATGATTACCGTTAATCTAAAAAGGCCCACAAATCTTGTTCTTTTTAGAAACAGCTTAAACAGGTTTAGCTTATCTCCATGATATCTCGATAAAATAATAATACCTTATGCTGATATGATAAAATGTCTTAGATTTATTATACTGCTGTTTTGTTGTAATAAAATTTTTAATGTTTTAAAAAAGTAATAAGGCGATCTTAGACACTTCTATACTGGTTGTACTTCATAAAAAACTTATAAAATCTCTAATAATCCTTCATTACACATATGGCAGAGGCATAGTCGACGCCAGATGTATTCGATTACTTAACACACCATTTAATGACTGCGTTCGACTTATTTACGGGCTAAAATTTTTCGATCATATAAGCCAATGTGCCTTACTCTATATTGGGTTGCTCCTTAGGTACGCATCTAAATTTAAAATCACTTGTTGCTTTTTTTTACTTATTTCTTCTTGCTCACTAACTTATCTATATAATGAGCATCTTGAGTTTCTATACTCTTTGCGTTCTTTCTTACCCTTAATACCTAGATATAATTATGTATATAAAGTAGCGTTCTGAAATCGTTTGTCTTGCAGGAGAGTGGAACTCCTAACATGTTGTTATCATTATTTGAGATCATCTTGACATCAATTTTAGGTCTTAACTTTCATCAGCACAAAAGATACTATTTTTATGCCCTAGATGAAATCTAAAGTATATACTAAGTTTGTCATGCCATTTGTAATGCATAGAAATAATTATGGTAGAGTAAAATGAATTGGACACCTACGCATAATATAAAAAGTTATTTTGATTTTTGCATGTCCGTCTATTTGTCTGTCTGTTCGTCCGTCATCACGATTAGCCGAGAGCTGGAGACGGCGAGCTAAAATTTTGCAGATGGGCTTTTATAAAAAAGTAAAACTAAGTTCGAAAATGCCATACAAAAATTTCGTTTTTCACTATACATATATTTGGCCACTGCCTAAGAACACGATAACGTAGAGATCTGAAATTTGGTACACGTCATTTCCATAAAAATTGCAGATAATACATGATCAAAAGTGGATCAATTAGAGCAACACTTTCTTGGTGTTGCCACACAAAACTTTGGGTTTTCACTATATATTTAGACATTTTATTTTTATCTAGGGCCTTATACCAACTTAGACCAATTATAAGTTATAATTGCTTTTCTTTTGTTGTTTATTATTTTGCTTTTAATTGAATTGTCGAAACTTATAGTGCGATACTTATATACAGGGTGTTTCATTAGTGGTAGATAATAATGAAAGTGATACTTGGAGGAGCAAAAAAATATTTGAGCGGTGGGGGAGGGAAATCCTTACGGGACTTAAAGATATTTGGGTATGTTGTATGTTTTCATAGGTCACCCTGTAACTTCTGACCATGACGATTTGATTATTGTTCGATAGATAATCGTTGGACCTTTTCAATGGCGTATAATTTTCCCCTTTTCCCTCTCTGTTTTGAAGTTATGGCTCAACAAAGTTCAAATTTCTGAATTTTTACACGGCTTTTTTTATTTAACTATTATTTTTATCAAAAACATGTCATCAACACCAATTTTTCATATTGGATTTAAGAAGGTCAAATGCTTAGCTTTAAAAGGACCTATCAGACATTGCAACCCTTTCTGCGTTTTTTGCACTTTTCCAACAAAAATGGCTGAAAACATCATTTCCAAAAGATAATTGCCTACTTTCTGGCACTTATTGAAATTTTTCGCTGGAGACTTTTCATGTATTGGAAGAATTTTTGTGTTATTACTCATAAACGGCGAAAGATGAAAAGTTAAAACAAAATGCGTTTTAAAGAAAACAATCTTAGCTTCTAACAGGAGTAAGAATAAAAAAATTATCTGGTTGTTTTTTTAGATATTCGGCTTAAAAGACAAAAATATAAGTTACAAAAGTTGAAACTTGTTTGGCAGACCGTTTCTTCTAAACAACATATTGTAGATGAAGCAATGACAAACTAAATCAAAAGGCAGGGGGCTCTCTATAAATTAGCACATCACCCATATTTCCTATAAATTAGCACATCACCCATCTTTCTATTATTTGTCGTTTAGCATATATAACTGTTTAAGCACAAGCCTACTTTTCACGCGCCCTTATTCATTTGACCCTAATTATCTAGGAAAGGCTTGAGAATGAGCTCCTCTCCCTGGCATAAATGTTTTTTCGTTTCTCGACACGACTTTTTACTTCCTTCATTATAATCAACCGCTTATGAAACACCCTATATATGGAATAGTAATTTTGCATTTTTATTATCAACTTTTTTTTGTTATTATATCTCATAGAATTTATAAAAGATGTAGTTTTTGTTCTATGAATTTTCCGATAAATAATTATTGTTATTATTATTGCTCTATGGTACACAAGCTGTGTACCACAGAATCGTAAAAAGATCAACTCAACAGCTCTGAAATATTTTTTGGTAGCTAATCCTAAAATGATACTGCTCATTAACAAATATTCTAAACCAGGACATTCGAAAATCTGTACTGTGTCTATTCGTTTATAGATAGGCAACTAAAAGGTATTGAGACTCGCAATCTTCCTCTAAAAACATTGGAAATTACATTTCACAGATGTTTCCTGTTGATTGCTACAGACAAATTGCATTACACTAATGAACTTTTTTCTAGAATTAATTGTGTTTTTATACAGAAGTTCCTGAGATTTAGTATAATATGCATGTAATTAATCATTTATGAATCTAGAATATAAGAAGGCTTCTTTTCATAACAAGACTGTAAGAAAAACTTAAACAATACCAAGCAATATTTAACTTTTTTCTTTGACTGCTATTGCTTATTTATAAGATAATTTCTTTTTATTAAAATGGAATAAATAGGTATTAAGAAAAATAATATTTTTGTGTTTAATCATCATTATCTCATATATCGACGAATTAATATGTCTATGTTCGTATTTGATCTACAGGAAATACCTTGTACCCCACATCCTATTTATTTATTATATTACCAATAAATGAAAATAGTTCTGTTCTTATTTGGTCTATTCTATCCTATTGACTTTTAATCCCTCTCCTATATTGACAAAAAAACTTGTTTGAAAAGGTGGATATAGCCTCAAAAATACAAAATTATCTGATGCTTGAAAATAAATAAAAAAAAATCAATGGAAATCTTTCAACCTGCAAACAATAAATGGCGTATGGAGCAAAGTAAAACTCAAACAGCGATGTCCTGTCGGTGGCAGAAAATTGAAGTATAATTATTTATTGATAAAAACATGACTCATGTTTCCGACAACAAAATTCCTTAAATGTAGAGTACTATTATAGCATCAAGAAGGTCTGCAGAATTGTTTCAAATTTTCTTGCTATAAATACGTTCCGCAAAACAGAAAAGTGTGCTTGTCGGGAATAATTGAAAATTGGTCCCCCCTCCCCCTCCCACTGTAATGAGTGTTATAAAAATTGTGAAATTATATTGCAGGCAAAGAATTCTGAGGAAAACTTAAGAGGATTTGGATAACAATATATTTATCAATCTGGCTCTTTTGGAGTATACAGATTTATCTGGCATGATAAATTCTTAACGTAGATGAAGAAATTAAATTAACAGGCTATGCAGACGAAAACGGTATTTTGGAAAGAATTCGCAGTAGTGTTGTAATATATGTATAGTCGTGATTCTAAAATCATATAAAAAAATAGTGCTTTTACCATAATCTGTGTTGGATTAGAAATAAAAGAAACTTTCTCAGATTGCTTACTTAGCTGTGTTCATCAGATGTATAGATTTTTTTTACAAAACAAATGAAAACTAATACTCACACAATACTTACTAATTATTTTAGGGTTCTTTTTTCGAAGCAGGGGAATAAAGATGCAAAGCACGGAGGCCAAGCCGGCACATTGTGCTAATCTGAAAAGAAAAACAAACCACCCACCAACACCTTCCTGTTCTGTTAATGAAATATATCATATCCGCAGATAGGAGGGCAGATCTAAAAGTATTCAATGCAAGTGTTAAGGTTTGCCCATCGCTACTGATATTTCATCTATCATTCATTTTGATGAGTGCCCCGATCACTAAGATGGCATCGCTAACCCCATGCTTTGATTCAACAAAGGGAAAACTAGATCCAAACCTGGCTAGGGATTCCCGCGGGCCCAGATACCCTCTGGAGAGACATAATTTTATGGATACATAGCTTATCTAAACACGTCCTACAGTTTGCCAGTTCACTTAGCTGTTCTTTGGGGTTTCCTTTTTATATTCATTAAATAATTCTAATTTGCATTTTTTTGCATTCTTTATGAAATCATTATTTGGCGCATGTAAATTTTTTTTTATCATGAAATTTCTATGATTTGAAAATAGTTTTTAGTCTGAATCTGACATCTTAGGTCAGTTAGACTGGATTTGAAATATGAATTTCTTGCATGGGTATTAAACTGGAATGAATATTTTACGAGAAATCATATATAGGTCTAATAATATATATATAGTCTAATAATTTTAAATAATTATTATTTCATATTTCTTTAGTTGTCTTGGCATTTGTAAGCTCAGACACAAGCGAAGACAATTCTGGAAATGTCTGTCAAGCGCAATGCTGAACAAGGTGAAAGCTGTATAAGACGAAAGCATGCATACTTGATGGAAGAAATTTGTTGGTTTGTTGTTTTAGTTGTTTAAGTTGTACTGTAGATCGCTTTGGCATCTTCCACGAGAGTACGTACAGTAAAGTAGTATGGGTGAAAGATGCCATATACACGAATTGTTACTTCTCACGGCGAGATAACTATACCTTAGTGAAATAAAATTTGAGATTTTTGGCCCTGTGGGTACCGAAGTAAGGTATAATGGCGACGAGCGTTACCTTCCGTTATGTAACGAATTTAAGTAGGACTCATGAAAGTCAGAATAATAAAATCTCAGACATTGTAGAGAAAGAGAGAGAGAGAGATAAGAGAAAGACAGACATAGCCTCTAGGGCAGGGGACGAAGGGATGTCTTAGTTGATGAATAAGTTGATGAATAACGGAAATCAAGTGTATATGGTGCGTGCTCATGTGGTTAGTATGCATAGTCAGCTATAAGATCCAAATGGTGAATCCCGAAGCCTATCCAGACTGAATACAGGCATATCTTATCCGTGACGTGGTCCACTCTGACAGCGCCCATAAAGGTTGCATTACCTGTATAGGCCAAGTACAATTCTTTTAGACGTTGCTAATAAGATCTAGGCCCGAACGGAGCTACCAGTACCGTTACAAAAAGAATATCTTGCATGAAGATAGACACTGAGAGTATTCATGGTCCATTGATCATGATTTACGAATGCCATACCAAATGGGTGGCCCGACATTGGCTAACTTGGTAATATGGGGTTAGAGGAGCCCTAGATTATAAGGATTTATCCACCTCAACTTGGGATGGCCCCTTTATAGGAGCATCATGGTGGCTGTAGTGTAGGGTGCCGTGACCCTAGATTGGCAGAGATTGGATAGGTCTCGCTTCTACCAGTAAGTTGATGTCATGTCATGCGCTATTGGCATACTGGAACGCGTTGTTACGTACATGAGGACGTTGATTGTCGATAACAATCCTAGCATGAAGAATGCCGTAAGATTAAGCCATACTTGGCAGGTGCTCAAGTAAAATCATAAGGAACTATCTGTAAATACCCAGCGAGCCAGTATGTTTGACCGCGGTGCTTGTTGACAACGGACGAATAAAGTGAATATGGGTAAAAACACCCGGTAGCGACGGTTCTTCTAACATTACTTTTCGGTATGTTCAGTTATATTTTGTGTGTGTTTTGAGTTATAGTAAGATGAATTTTCCACTCAGATTCAGATAATAATATTTACCGTCAAAGTTCGGATTCTGACCCACAAATTGAAGAAAATGAAGAACTACAACCAATAGATAAAGAGTTCTTAGAAGATGTATATATATTATATTATCGGAGACTTTTCTGCAAAAGATAGTTCAGTATACCAACATTTACATTCAAGATCTGAGATCCTAGTTCTCTAGAGAACGCGATTATAAGTGTAGAGACATTATTGAACTTAGAGCTCCTTTGGAATTACTATATATCTGTGGAGGACTGAAGACCGGCTATCTGAACACAAAAGATCTCTGGGAAAAGGATGGAAGTGGTTCCGATGTATGCATAGCGAGTATTTTTTACTGAGAAATTTGCGATTTGATGATATTCGTACAATAGTCGAAAAAAGACAAAGAGATAAGCTGGCGTCCTTTGCGAGGTTTTTCAAGAGATTAATGACAATATATCAAAATATTATGCTATTGGCAACGACGTGACAATTTACGAAAAGTTGGAGAAAACGTGTGGTCGTTGCCCATTCAGGTAATATATACCCAGAAAGCCAGGTATAACGCAGTATGTGAATGGAAAAAGGACAGGAAAACGAAGACAGTCTGCAAAATTTTCTTCAATACCGCGACCAAAAACCCCAATTTGTGGCGATTGCTATGACAGAGTGAAGAAGTTTCATTTTGAGCAAGACATTTGGAACAGAATGTTTGATGTTGATTATTTTAATGTTCGTTTATTATAAAGGTATCATTATTGTGTCTTTTTTTAAAATTGATCTCAATTTTGTGAAACTTGTAAGAAAAAAAAAATTTTTTTCTTCATTTTTCTAAGAGTACTGTGAACAAAGTTCAAATTTTATGGATTTTTTCGGATAGGCTTTCATTTTAAATAAATAAACATTACAACATTCATTTGCCGTTTTATTTATGGACAATAATGACAATAACACTAATGCATTGTCAAACATTGAAATGCAATCTTATTTTTTTAAATAACGCAAATTAAACTGTGTGGTATTTATTACCCGGTAGCGAGTACTCGTGTTTGTAAATACCTAGCGAGTGCTGCCTAGTTAATAATATTGAAAGAAATGTCTAAATTGAATGTTTCACACACACACTTTCATGACAAACAATGTCACAGAGGATTTTCGAATTAGTCAAGATCAGAGATACATACTTGATGTAAAGAATGAAAAGCAGTGGCCCTAAATGGCTACCCTGAGGAACACCAGCAATGTTATTTATTCGGTTGAAAAGAGGTGTTCCAAATATAACTCACTGCATATGTACATCCAGGCAAAAAGGAATAAAGCCAATTGACAAAAATAGTAGGACAATAATGAATAGCTTGCTTGAGAAATTGAATTCTTTGATTGGTTCTGTCGAAAATATAATTATAACCCGTTAAATATAATCGACTTATTTTCTACCATGCTGAAAAGAGTAGTAGAGGAAAAAGTCGAAGTATAAAGCATCCCAAGCAATATCTTCAAATATTTTAGCAATACAGTCCAATTTTTCGGACAGATCTATAGTTAGAAAAGTCGCAATTGTATCAAGGAAGATCACCGAAAACTTAAATTGCTTCGGAAAAGGACTACTGAAAATAAATAAAATAAAATTAATAATACAAAATAGAAACGATGGGTGGACGATATTGTTCTACGGCTTTATAATATCTTCATCCAATGATTCTGCGATAGTACAAATACAAACCAATATTGGTTTAATTAAACTACTAACATTGCGCCTTAGTTAATCCCTCGAGGTGTAATGAGTTTTATTACATCGAATACACGACAATACTATTTCCATTCATTTTTGCTTTTTTTTTTAAAGCCTGCGGGAATTTAGCTACCTTAATCATAATCAAGGTTTTTCGTTTGAGACGGGGTCGATCCATTTTTCACCACCCTTGAATTACTTTAATTTTATTTTATTATGAAACTACGATACGACGGTATTCAGCGCATTCAGATGGTAGTCCTCGATAAAAGACAAATTACCAGCTCTTTTGATTTTATTTATAAACGTTTTAATAATTAAAATTTTTGATTGGTGGTTTTTATTACGTACTTAAAAAAATACTATCAAGAATGTCGTATTGAAAACTCCCAATATAATCACATATAGTATAAGAACGATATAGGGAAAATTTCGCCAAAGTGATTAAAATAATAAAAAATAGAAATTTTAAAATGACTCTAAAATAGGTTTTTATACAATGGCGTGTTAAAAGGGTACATCTCATTTCAAAATATTGGATTACATTTTCTTTTTATAAAAATATAAATGTCCAACAAAAAGCGTACTAGCCTTCTTATGCCCGTGGACTTTCAGTGTCAATAGGTGGGTCGTCTCCGTCGTCAGGAAGGTCGCCAAAGCTCAAGCTTTTGTAGAACATCTTCTGGTTTTTCCAAAAATTGGGTGAGATGAAGGATATCCCTGTATTTTGCAGCTTTTATAGAAACTTCGATCACCGAATAAGAGGTGGTGGTTTTCTAATGGGGAAGAGAACTAGGTCCCAAAGTATAAGAGTTTGTGATAAACCAAGCGTTTGCTCTGGTGAGAGATTTTAAGCATTTGAAGCTCATATTACGGTCGTACTCCAAGTAAAATTGGCCACGAATAGGAAAAACGACTTTCGTGGTGTTGAAATGTCCCATTTTGGTGAGTAAATATTGCAAAAAACTTATGAACATAAAATACTTTTTTGGCCAAAGCACAAGTCAAAAAATATGCCGAGTGTCCTCACTTGCGGAGCAAAATGTTGAACATAAAATGATTGAATATATAGAAAACCTTGTCGACTCCATATTTCGATATAGATTCGTAGTAGGTAGGTGTAAAAATCGTCCGCGGGGTGGAAAATATGCATATTAAAATGTACCAAAGTTTAGTTGACGTCTATAAATTAGAATGACGGGTTTTCCCTGGCACAGAAACTTTATTTTTGATTTCAATGATGGAGGTTTTCCATGAAAAGACACCACATTTGAAATCTACACCTTAAAATCTAACAGATGGCACTTTTAGCTAATTTTCCATCAAAAATGCGATTACGGGAGTTTTTCCATGTACCATTTCATAAGTATTTATATTCAGGATTCACTAGAAGGCAGAAGCATGCAGATAAAATACCTAAAAGCTGTTGTCGTCCAAAGAGTTTACACAAATTCTTAAAATTATGTACATATTTATACATGTAACTCTGCTGCGATATCTGTATCTAAGTTATACGCAAAAATGGCAACATAAATGCTTCTGGCGTTTCCTTGCCTTTTTGAATAATAAACACTAAGCATAAGCAATGCTATAAAAACATAATAAAGTCCTCATCCCAAGGTTAAACAGTAATAAAAGTAAAGAAATAGTCCACTTTTACGGCCAAATAACGTGCAGCCAATAAAAAAGTCACACGCACATATTTTAATATCTTAGCGTCACATCTTTGAATGGATAAGGCGAATGTAAACTCATAAAAGAATTCGGGTTTCACTTACATCAGCGGAAGGATCCTGTAGTTATAAACTCTGCCAAGTATGCCGAAGACTACTTTATTGGCCATATCCTCATCTATAGGCGAATCCAGGCCATGAATTTAATTTTGAATAAAACAACACCGATGGACTAGAATAGGAGAAAACAATAATAGAATTCCTTCCATAGCTATCGATTAATTACAACTTACATTTGGTGGCCTTCTGTGCATTTTAGGGATAGCTAGCGGATTTCTCAAAGCACTCTGTGAAACAGGAAAATATAAATGAACGAGGAGTATAGAGCATTAGGGAGATTTGGATTACTTAAATACTCGGCTGTGGCTTCACGCAAAGCTTTACGGATGTATTACAATAATCGCTTTGAGATTTTACCACCTTCCGGGTATAATGTGTAGGCTTTAAGGATGTATGAAGCTCCTTTGGGGTACTATAATATTTGGATGATGATATGAATTAAAATTTTACGAGCGATTGCGACAATTACACATGTCGTCGTGGATGCGCTTAATGGCTTGTACTCAGCAATAAATGTCCTTTTACGTGCTACAGTAAAGCTGACTGAAAAGTAATCAGAACGTGACATTTTTGTTAACGGCCGTATAAAAACATAAAATTAACGAAATTAAAAGCATCATCCATGTAAAAGAATCTTAAATGCAACAGCATTCAAATTCAACGTATGTGTGTGTGTGTGAACATTCATCATTAGAGATTCTGCTAAACATCCTTAGTCTTCACTTTTAAAAGTGCCCTTAACTATAAATTCCTTTCCTTGCCATATTTCCCTCATTTTTTGTTGCAGATATCAATATATAGTACCTATATACGTATAGTGTGTACATGCAAACGACTTTGTTCCGGAAATAGGTGCTCATTGTACCATGCAAACCTTCACAGCATCCTTTGAAATTTACAGATTTCTTGTTTAGCATGTCAACAAAGGCTTTGCTTGGACATGGCAAGGACACGTGTCTTAAATGTCTGCACGAATCCTTTGTTGATACTACATTGGATCACGTGGATCCACAGAAGAAAATTCCTGAAAGGATATTCGATATTTCTGAATTAGTGTGTAAGAGAAAATTGGATTGGTCGAATTTATGTACATATTTACAAACACATAAATATCTTGATAATGCTTGACACTCCATAGACTTATGCATCGTAAATTGAAAAGTTTGTTTAAATCTGGACAAAATTAATGGCTTCCTCAGTTAATTTCAAATTTGAACTTATCTAATCGCTTAGTTATCAATAGCTGAAGTTTTCCATAAAAATTATTATATACATCCAAGTTGTAAGTGGTTAATAATTTTAATTAAAACAGGTCCAACTATCTCTAATAAATGATATAACGTATTAAAATTTATACCATTGACGTCCTTTTTATTATTTGTTTTACTCAAAATGCTGGCAATTATTTCTTGGTCAGGAAAAATTTATCGTTTTCACCAGCGGATCCGTTAGGAAACAGCACAAGGGATATGGCTACTATTTTGGCTGCTTGACTCGCTTCAAATTCCCATCTTCCACCCACTTCACTGATACCAGTTTTGCATCCCTCGTGTGAATGTGTAAAAGCGTCAATACACGTACATACGAGGGATGTATTTAAGGTCCTTAAGGAAATCAACGTCTCTAAGGCCGCAGGTTCTGATGGTTGCTGGCCCCTGTTAATTAAAAACTGCGCCTCATCCTTGGCTAAACCTCTGGGCAAACTATATTCGACAGGAATTTTTCCAAATAGCACACGTTCAGGGTAAGCATTCCTCAAATTATCGACCAATTTCAATCACTTCGATTCTTTTCAAGGTTGTTAAATCCATCATTATCTCAAAATTAATGAATTATCTAGAAATCAATCAACTCATCAATGATCGCCAATATGGCTTTCGGACTAGTCGCTCATTTGGAGACTTGCTGATATCTCTGGCGGAATGTCGGAACCGTAGTCTCCAAAATTTGGATGAGACCAAAATCGTTGACCCAGATATTTCAAAGTCCTTTGAAAAAGTATGACATCCTGCTCTTTTATCCCCTCCTCATCTATTATGCATTGCAAATTTTTTATCTGGTCGCCTAATTCATGTTATATTAGACGGCGTTATATCTGAAACTTACTCTCTTAATGCCGGTGTGTCTTCTCTCCATCTTTCTTCCTAATTTTCATTAATGATCTGCTTTCCCTTACTTTCAATCCCATTCACAGTTTTGCCGTAGACAGTACTCTTGATTTCGCATATTCCTGTGACACTTTCAAAGACTCTAGCGTGAATGCCACATCTGTCAAACGGAATTGCATGAGTAGATCACTGAATAACAATCTTGACAATATCCTCGCTTGGGGCGAAACGAATGGCGTCGAATTCAATGCATCTTCAGCTGTTTCGTTTCGTTATTTTAATTGCTATCCGCTATCTTAATATAATGATCGATTTCCCCTGTCAGACATTACATTAGTCCTTTTATGTTAGCAGTCCAATCAGACTGCTCCATTGAAGATTCATTGCAAAAACAGCTTAAGTCAGTGACTTAGGTATGTGTAGATTTTGAATTCACTTTTAGTAAAAATCTATAAGACAGCTAACCTTGCTTACTGATGATCATTTTTTTTTTATTTATGGCAATTCTTGGTGAATTATTTTGACATAAAAACAGACCAATTAACATTTTACATATGTATACCTACCACGAGAGTATCGCTAAGAGGGAGCTAATGATGTAAATATTATAAAACATGACCATAGACAACAAAAATATACAAAAACAAACGTAAATATAAACAAAAATCAAAATACCAAACAAGAGTGCTCGACCTGATCAGAAATTGTAACGCACGGGAATTCCGCTATGCAAGCATAAATGAATTACGTAAAAAGCATCCATGCCTGAGGTCATCGCTTTACCCAGCATTATTGATATGAATCATTAAAAATTGTAAATAAATGCTGACTTAGCAGTGAAAATTTTGTGAGAATGATATTGCAATCTCAGCAATAATTACGACCGACCAACTTGTGTAGTAATGCTACATGACATACCTAAATAAAATCAGAATTTATTAGTTATCCAAAATGATCCTTTCTCATAAACATTGGCATACATTGCCATCCCAAACATATAGGCATACTCTGCCATACCCACATAAAATCAGCATTCTCGACCATTATTTTTATAAACATCGAGATACTCTGCCACATCTATACTAGAACAGGCATACTCTGCCACATTCTACATACATCGGCCTATAATTTCAAGGCTATACCCTAGTAGAAATTGCTCACACTTTTACCTTGTCTCGTGCCCCGCAAGGGGCAGTTATTATGTATACCAATACTAATTTGACTGAAAAGTATCAAGGTGTTTGCAATTCATAAAGAAACATATAGAAAATTAAGTCCCGGTGAGACTCCTGATGAGCATTCATTAAATCTCATCAAAGGGCTCATTGGATAGCATGAAACTGCTCCCTATATACTAAACCAGCAATAAATAAATATTTATTATTGTCTTCACCTTGTCAGTTGACATTTCTACTAGGAAAATTTGAATTGAATTTTGTGATAAGTTTTTAAATTATTTATTTTAAATTAATTTTTGGATTTGTTTTCCGCGGAAAGACTATCGCCGGTATGCTGAACAAGACGTTATGCCCAAATCCTTACGCCTCAGGGTCTTAGAGTTTGAATTCGGAAAAAAATCTGAAATCAATCGTAAATGCAGATTATTATTTATGAATTCAACATGGCACTCATTCACATGTGCCTTAATAAACTCATCGTGACACTCATTGCTACGCTCATTAATGAGCTCATCGTGACAGTCATTGACATGCTCATTAATAAGCGCATCGTGATCCTCATTGACATACTCATTAATAAGCTCATCGTAACCCTCATTATGTACTTATCGAGGTACTCATCTAATATTGTAAAATGCACAAAAGTGAAGCAAAGTATACATTTCGAAATAAGTGAATGAGATGCAATATCTCATGCACACTATCTGTGAATAAGTAAATAAGTGTTTTTCCCGGCTTTGATTCAAATGCATATAAATTTCATCAGTACGTTCATCTGATTGCTCATGAGGAGCTCATCATGATATGTCTACCAGGGTATCGAGTATTTGAGCACTTATACCTTGCCTAAAGGTATTCCATAAATATTGGCTCTTTAGCTATATCTGTAAGTATATGGCAGATCTCTGCCAGCGTGATATATACATTATCAAAGTTATCTATCAAAAATTTCTAGCAGTCATCTTCTTCATTGCCAATTGGTGTCCAGGCTTATTACAATATATTCGATGTTATTAGATACATACATTGCTTTCCAGGGATAAACAGGAAGTATTCAGTATGTACTTAGGACCTTACTTCTACGAGTTATTGGATATTTTCCATAAGTTATTCTCTGGGATATCCCCCTCTATGGGAGCATTCTCAGTATTTTACAGACAATTACATACGGGATGTGCAGGATAATCTTGGGATGAACATGGGAAAGTCATTTTTTCTCCTTCAGGAATTAATTTCGGTATGTTCTCTGATTCTTGTAGCTTACATGGTTCTCTGGTGATAGCACTAATTTGTCTCTTGGTGTGCTTCCGTGTGTCGTTTTTGGAGAACAAAAACAGAACAACAAAATATTTTTGGAAAAAACCCATATAAGAACTGCGTTGTTTAAGCATCTACATACATGCGTGTAGTTATTTTAAAATTTTATTAGCTTCTGCAATTTCTTCTTGTTCTGGTAAAGTTTTCTAGTTGAATATTTCAGAACGTGATTTTTTAGTAATTTTGTCACAGGAATTCAATTTGCCTCAATTGAAAATATTGGATTTATGTTTTGTGCAAATGCATACACCTCTGGCATATACCTTGCAGTCATTATTTTTTTTTTGTATGTAAAAATGCCTACTCATAAAAAAATTTTTTATCAAACAATATCCTCAAATGTCCGCCCATATATATTCTGCCCACAAACTAGGAGAACCGTAAGACGTCCTAGCCTAGGTACGCTTGCAGCGGGAATTTCAAATTATTAAATGTTTTAACTGTGCCTAAGTCAACAACAGGAAATCCTGTGGGACAGGCATGGGATCTACCAGTGATATCCCAACCCTGGACTTTCGTCATCGCCACTTTCAGGGATGTCCTAAGTTGCTAACTGGAATCGGACGGGATTTCTCAAATGTAGATACTAAATATATTATACAAATTCTAGCAAAGAGTTAACAGTTAGCCACACGAAGTAAGCGATAAGACTTTCGTTGAAGATAACAAGTATATACCGATTCCGTCAAGTGATTTGTCATCGGTTTTAAAAGTTTTATTTGCCTCTAAAAAGAAATTCAGTTCAGAAAATTGTAACAATAAGCTTTCAACATAAAAGAGATACATTCAAGAAGAAGTTAATAAAATTCTTTCTATCCCCAGGCATTTTAAAACTATACTATACTTTAGTGCAGTTATTTGACAACTGATGCTATACTTGCACCAGCATAATATATATGTATGTTAACCCTTTCAATTGAAATGCCGCAATATCTTCTACACATGCATACCCTTGCCAATATACATATACATATATAGGTAGACACACCCGTAAAATAATCCTTTATATATGAGCTCTATAGATTCGGTATTGAATCCAATCACCACAGAATAGAACGAAACAGAAGGAAGAAAACTTCATAAAAGAAAGCAAAGCCTGGAGCAATGCTGGTAGTAACCCAGTTCCCACCTACGATAAAAAAGGAAAACCTCTTTCCCCACATCAAGCAATATTGTATTTCTTGCAGAACAGCTTATGCAAATTAAATGCAGTCGATCCTATGTATTTGCCGAATAGACCAGTTCATAATGGCTCCTTCTTTCTTTCGATCTTATTCGATATAGAAAACATTAAAATTTCTTCATTAAACTTTCCTCGTTTAACTTGCAGCAGGAGCGACACAGAAGCTTCGCGGGCAATTTTCGTCCGCAATCAGATTTCTCCTTGAGCCTTTAGTATCCACCCACCCACCGAGAAATCCCATTAGTCCGCATTGGTCCATTTCTACACCCTTCAGACAAATGAAGACCGTTCAAGTGAAATTAATATTCAAATTAAATCGATATTGTTGTAGCAATTTGATAATTTATAAAATAATTTCGGCAAGATAGAACGGGCATTGAGAGATTTTTTTTAAGAAAATAGATAATTGATATAAGGAAGCATTGGGTTGGGGTGGACACTGAACTGAAGGGCAGTGGCAATTTCAGAGGGTCTCGTTAATTCCCATTGATTAGAAATAATTGAGTCATTAAAAGTTAATATCACCGGAAAATTTCAGATAATAAATTAAATAAATTTGAAGTTATATTTAAGTGAGCAGCGTCATTAAAAAAAATTTTCAGCTGTTCACTTTTCTATTCATAAATCAATTGCTGTGCTATTGAAGTTCAGATCATGATTTTGATATTGGGCCATTCCACGGTGCGTCGATCAGTTTTTGAACAATTTTCTGAAGCGACATTATAGCTGAAATTTTGTCAGGTTAATTATTTTGCCAAAGTTCAGGTTATTGTGGTAAGTGCTCTTTGAAAATCGTAAAAACTTCATGTTAGGATATCCTCGGGTTCACGTCCCAGAATTATTTTAGTGAGGAAAGTCCGAAAGAAATCATTTGTTGTATGGGATGGGGACGGAGTTTGTATGTATGTATCACTTGATCTCATACATATATAATATCTACTCCACGTTGTGATTATACATCTATATAGTGAAAGTGAAGTGAAGTAGAGTACCTTGGTAAATTATTAGACCCATTTTCAATAAATCATTCGTTTTACTTTAGATTAGATATCTTACAACTGTTTTTATGATTTTTTTTATTCTTTATTGTATTGGCAATATTTTAATATTAACATTGTTAGCAACTCGATTAACGACAAAAAATTTCTTGTTAAGTGGAATAATATACCCGGTGCATTTATTTTAAATAATCGCGTGTTATAAATGGTATGTGCCTAAAAAGCATAAAAATATAATCAATCAATAAATTTGTCATATATGTATGCTAATCATGCTTAAAACATGATTAGCTCATCTTCCGAAATAGAAGAAGAAATTGCGTCACCAATTTTAACAGCTAGCTTGGTCGTAATACCGTTTTGGTTTTTTTGTAGTCTAATAAATACTTATCATACATATAAGTTTGGTGTTGTATTTCATTTCCTAAGGGATAGGCAAAGTGAATAATTAAATATGACGGTCAAATATTGCAAATACTTCAAGTTATCCTAACTTAAAACTGAAAATCCTAATGGATCTAATAATTTGGCAAGATACTGTATAGTAAAGTATCCGAAACTGCGATGGACCTAGTTCTTCTGTGAAGAAAACATGGCGTATGGTTTATTACGGCGATAGAGTCTTCGACAGGCCGAAATTTCATCTCAAATTTTGAACGGTCGGTGTAGGCTCACTAGTGATAACTAATATTTTCAACAAAATTGGTCCTGAAAGCATTTTTAATGCCTGATTTTCTAATATTTATGTATTTATTTGTCTAAGCAGTTGACCAAAAACGTTCAATGGTATAGGGGAGTGCCACATCACCAGATAAATATTGAAAATCGAAAGTGCAAAATTCTTAAAATATTCTTCTATTCTCCATCTTTGACCAGTTCTAACAAGTTTGGCTTCGATTCCCGTTCGGGAGTAATAAATAGGATCGTAAATTTGAAATTTCTCTTTTCCAGCAGATCTCTCGTAAATTGATCTGCACTAGCCTTTTTTGAAGAGAAGCTTTTGGAAATCGATTTAAATATGTAAATAGAATTTATTCATCGCACACAGAACATATTACAAAAAAGAAAGAAAAGAAAACGTTACTCTCACTAGGGCAAAGCCTTTCTTTCCAGGCATTAACTTATTGAATTCATCCCTGCTCTATAGCTTTTCAACTAGTTTTAGAACTGTTACCGTACACCCTGTTCTTTTTAGGAAACAGGGTGTTTTGGGAGAAAATAGCTTCTTTTCTTAATCACCCTGTAATTACTAAATCGTTGATATGGACCCTCCCCTGTCATACTATTTTTCGTTTGTCTAGGTGAGTACTATCACCTCCTGCTCTATTGATCTCCTAGGCGGAAACACCCTGTAAGTTATAATGATGTACCGACAAACTCCTGCACTAGTTTTATATCATCCGCAGTTTTCCAGAATTACTCGTAATGATAACAAGGCCTGTTTGGTGTCGTTATTTACTTCTTGTCCTTATTTCGTCTTCAGTAAAATATACATTAGTGGTACCGATAGTATCAAAGTCTTCATATCTCAATTCGAATAGTTTTTCTGCAATTATTTTGTTCATACATTCGTTCAAGTAAATAACAGTTGACTGCTTGTCTATGAAATGTATCGAGGTACGAGTAATAAGCATAAGTCAGTACCTGGAATATGTCGAAAATAGCTTTCAGGAGACCGGAACTGTGGTATTATTCGGTTTTTGAAAAAACTATTCATTTATTGTACTAATGACCAGGATAGAAAAGTGTACATTGCAAATTTAATTATAATAATAGCGACTGCCTGAAGTACATTTCTTTCAACTGCATCTCATAAGTGTGGAGAAATTCGGAAAACCTCTTACTTCCCCGATGAATCGGCAGCACAACACAAAGCCCGGAAAATTTCTACAATGTATCCATGATCAAAGACGACCTCGACGTGTTTGATACAGAAAGGAATTTTTTAGGACTTCTTATGGAAAACGGGTATACGATGGATTTGGAGGTATGCTGAAGGACCTAGTATGTATCTTCAGAGAGTTGACAAGAACTTCATGATAACACTGTTAGAACTATACGAATGGGCGAGCCAAAAACCGAATATAAATTTTGCATAACTTATCCTTCGGAGAAAAGAATGCAAAAGAGCTTATAAAAAAAATCCAACCTTAAATTTGTTCCAACAAGAAATATGCTCTAATCCCAGTAAATTGTGTTAGCATTTTTTTAGAATAATTTCAATAATTGTGTTTTTGTGTGTGAAATAAAATAAGTTTTTTTCTTATATTTATCTTAAAATAATTTGAAATTAAAAAACATTTTGAAAAGGTGTTTATTTTGAAAATGGAAAAAGTTCAACTGCAATCATTGATCAAAAATGTTCGCCTAATACTGCAAACAGATAGAAAACTGGTAAGGATATGATTTGCTTTCATTTTATATAAAATTAGCTTTGTATTTGTACTGTATTGTATTTTATATAATTTTTCATACGGAATTTAGTACAGAATTACAGAACCAGTAGTTTAGCTTAACTTCTTCGGGTACTTCTGTTTATGCAAATATCGAAGATTTCACTCCGATAAGAGGTATTCATCAGGAAAGAGAAAATCCAGCAGAAACCAGCTTTGCAGGATTGCAGGAGAAAGCTTAGCACATGCTGAGTGCATACGAAAATATTTTAATGCGAAATGGTGAACTTTTAAAAATATGTTCGACATAAGCAGGTATAAAAATCTCAACTGAAACTAGCGATTCATATGGAAAATCTGCTTGGCTTAAGAGTTAAAGTAAATTCTTGATTGTTGCCTATACAGAACTGAAGCGAAAGTAGGGAAAAACGATGGAGTTGAAGACCACGAAAAAAATGAGCAATATTATAGGAAAAAAAATTTACAGAAAAAAGTTGTAGTACGCCCTTCCAAATTGAAAGCAAATGGAAAAGCCTGAAACGCGTATTAAAAAGGAAAATCAGAAAAAAAAACAGTTTTAATAAGTACCTAATTTATTTATAGTTTGTATTTAGCTGTGTAATTAAAATAGCTTTTCTTAGGGAGCTCACTGATGTCATGACTGACAGCACTGCTGTTGTTTCCACCTAGCACTCTTTAGGAGCCCAAGTTGATGTGCGAATAAGGAAGGAAATTTTGAAAGAGCCGATGTAAGTATTTAGCCAGGTATAACAAAAGTGATTAATTCATAAGCATATCCTTACCTCCCTTTTTTATTGTTTCATCCACATGACAGTGAAGCTGAAGGCTCGAAGTAGCTTAGCTGGTGCAAAACAGATATTGGAATGGAGAGAGCAAAAACCAGTAGAATCTCCAAATCGAAGGAAGCAAAGGCACAAGTAGAATTTCCAGACAATACTTGATTAAATACTTCACTTTTACAACATAAAGTACTCTATTTGAAGCGATCTCGAGTCATCGTATAGACGCATGTACAGACAGACATGCAAAAATCAAATAATTTTTATAGGGAGTTTTGCTATGAAATAAATTCATAGCGAATTTAGTCAATATAAAATTGACTGAGTTTTGCTACCACAGTCGCAGCTCGAGAATTGACTGCAAAAATTCTTTAACAATCAAAAAATCTTTTAAAAAAAGGAATATTAATGCAAAACCAGAGAGAAAATAAGCCGTACTGATGAACATACGGTTTTTGTTGATACGAAACGCCTGCTTTTGCATATAAATTACTTTTATGTAAAAGAATTTTTTTCACAAAATAAATTTTAATATTATGAGTGGGTGTCCAATCCAGACAAACTTAGTATCTATACTCTATAGTACCTACCCAATAGATTTCATAAAGGGTATTACAATATACTTCAGCCAAACAGTAAAACGCGATTAGTATGTGATGCTCACTTTATAACTTGGTTAAGTTTGATTATAACGGTTTTGTGAACTATTTGTATGTGCACATTATGTACCTATATAATGAAAAAAATTCAAGGGCTTGGTTCATTTTAGAACGTAGAAATCTAAAGATCTTCACAAAATACAAATTGTCAAAATTCAATTTGTTTAGAAAAAATTACTCAAAGGAGAAAGTTCCGTACTTAAAAAAAAAAAAACAGTATTCGAATGGCATTTTGAAATTATGCAAATAGAAACTCGAATGCAAACATTTTTACTTTAAAAGTTTGTAAATGTATAGACTTATCACAGGATGACTTAAGCCGTTATTTCACAAATTAGATTTATTAATTAATTATAATATTTTGGTCATCACTTAGAAAACTATAATTCTAAAGTCGTTAAAGACAAATTTTTATTAAAATTTATGAGAATCAGAAGAATTTTTATAAATTATGGAGATAAAACATCTAAACAAAAGGTGGAAACAGAGATGGATAAAAGACAATGCAAAGTATCAGTCGAATCCACACATCTGCAACTGAACCTTTCCGGGAAAAGTCTGAGAGAATGACTGTGGAACATTAAGTAGATTGGATAAAGAAATGATTGAGATCATCAACATGAATATGGGATGTGGCCTCGTCAGAATCATAAGCACCGTAAGGAAGTTAAGTTTCATCAGAGCTAGCTTTTTGGGGTGTAATACTGGATTCAATCTTTTGGTAAAGTACTTTCTTTTAACCGTCTGAATGAAGAAACCAGTTTCCTGGTTTCGCTTATCTTATTTCCGTCGAGACCCATCATGACGGTATTGGTGATATGGGTACTCCAGTTCTCGTAGAAGCTGATGGATGTTATGAGAAAACCACGAATAAGCTGCAGAATTAAATGTAGGAGCGAATTCATTAAGTAAGGAAAGGATGAAGCTGGTAAAGAAATTTACTGTAAATAGTAAATTGCATGCCATTAATATTACTAAAGTCTGAAGTGAGTGAAAAGCATGTCATGCTTTAAAAATTAGGTGCTGATGAACGGGACATTTTCAGGGATAGGCACAAATATCACGATGTTATATTTGTTAAGTGAGTGATATGGTTTAAAGCCAAAGTCATTAACCTTGAGAAAAGCAATGAAAAAAATGAACAATCACCTAAATTTACTCAAGTCAGTTTAGGAGAGCAGGATACAAGATAGTGTGCCGTTTTTATTTTGCCTAGCGTGTTTGTCAGAATACATATAAGGACTGATTTATAAAAAAACCGACCACCTATTCCCGCCCATTACTCACTCCCTGGTAAGCAAAATCAGCTAACGCTAGTAAGCTTGTATTTACAATGTGCCGCAGAGCTATAGGGTAGAAATGGGGACTCAAACCACGGTTGATCCTATGGATCTACACTAGCGTCATCCGACTCATGATAACCGATGGTTCTGTGGTGTGGTGGAAAGCAATGGATCTCGCCAACCATCGCAAGATGTTGGAAAATATTCTGAGGCTGTTCCTTCTTAGCATAAGTAGTGCCTTCAAGGCAACCAGCACTCGGGCTCTCGAGATTATCCTCAACAACGTGGAGATACACATAAAGAGGAGGGCATCAATCGCAGCGGTGAGGCTGCATCTCAATCAGAGCTGGATTCACGCTGGAGCAAGAGCTCCGCATGAATCTATCTTTGAGATTGTGCAATCCATCGCTCCTGACATCAGAGCAGATTGGGCGTCACACTCTGTGCTTCACCCATTAACAGACGGCTCCAAAACTGAAGAAAATACCAGTGCAGGTATTTTCTGGGAGGAGCCTCGTATGGAAATTGGAAGCCATATTACGGTTTTCCAGAGGGAAGTCAAGGCCATTGTTGAAGCGGGAAGGTATCTTCTCAACTCGGATATAGTGAACAAGGAGATTTCCATCTGCTCGGATAGCCAAGCAGCTGTAAAAGCCTTGTCAAAACCCTTCGTAACCTCAAAGCTGGCACTGGAGTGCAAAACCACTCTAAATTCTCTCTAGCTGTGTAACAGGGTACTCATCGTGTGGGTGCCAGGTGACAGCGAAATCAACGGAAACGAAAGGGCGGATAAGCTCACTCGTATTTGTGCAACTTCGACGAAATCATCCTCTTCAATCGGGATTGCACCAAACATTCTTGCATCTAAGATTTCGGCCTTTAGCTCGATAACCCCTCGGACAGAACTAATAAGGAACTGTACTGTGGGGTAAACCTAGCCCAAATCTTACGAAAAAGATATTGGGACTGAACAAGCCAACTCTGAGAACACTTGTGTCAAATCTCAATGGGCACTCTTTTCTCAGGGATCACCTATACAAGATGAGACTTGTTGATGATCTTATATATGTAGAGGATGCGGAGAGGAGCCCGAAACGGTGACTCATTTCTTGTGTCACTGTCCATCCCTCTCGGGAAAGCGTTACCCATTCCTTGGGTCACACTTCCTGGTAGAACTGCATGAGGTAGGCAGGTAGGATTGGGGGCAAATTCTGCACTTTGTTAAATCGTCCGGCTGGGACCTGTAAGCTATTTCTCATGAGTCTAGAGGGTGAGCAATGGGCCTTGCTCTGGCCTAAGTTGCAGAGTCCTCCCCCGGGGGACTCAACGTCAATCCATTCATCTATCCAAGCTTGCATCTAGAAAAGGATGTGCACTTATATTTGCAATCTATTAAGACGAACATCCAAAATATTTTCAGTAAATTTCGATAAATTTATTGAGATATCCAGAGAAAGTCCGGGTCAGAAAGGAAATCAGGACGGTACACCAAAAATTGGCCAAAGAAGTGGTAGACAACGAAATTATTATACTAAGGTTATATTATTAGAGTTACGTCGAGTGATTCATTTTTTCCCGCATCTACTATATTGAGACAGTCGACAAAATGTATACTGGGATGAATTGAAACACCTCGTAAAATTCAACAATTTAATTTCTTAAGAATAAAAAAATACAAGGTAATCAAGCTATAGGAGAGTATGCGCAAAAAGAACAGCTTGAAGTAAGTCCCTCTATTAGATGGCTGACTTCAGTAGCTATAGTTAGTTTACAGTGGTTCGTGTTACAGTTCAATGGAATATTGTACTAAACCTAAGGTTCGTTTCACATTACAATGTTACATGAAGAAAAACTAATATTAAATACATTACATATACAAAATTGCTTTTCTACGGTTCTTATGCCATCTATGCTATTATATAGTTACTGATAACCATAATTATAGCTGCATTTATAAAATTAATTTAGAAATCATATCATTGTGAAGTGAAATGTAAAAGTAAAAAATAAATCATTTTAGTAAATAAATTTTTGTAAACTGGTAAGTAGGAACTGACCAAATTATTGAAGTAAAGTGATATATTGAAAATAAAATTGTTTTTTTCATACATATTTACATAGCTCATAATATTTGCACTACCACAGCCGATAACAATTAAAGTACAGGAGTCTTTTTCGCAATAAGGTTAAAGGTGTTCATTATTTAATTTAATTTTCGAATAGGTACTAATCTATATCTCTTTGTAACTCGCAGACTGACTAGTTATCAGCTTCGATAACGATGAACTGAAACTTTTGGAAAAATCCAAAGGAAAAGATTTTTCATTCAACCAAAAGTGATATTAATTGATTTTTAATTATATTCAATAGTTGCAAAGAAATAAGTATATCTCTAAAAAAAAAAAAAAAAAAAAATTACAAAGTTTTTGAAAATATTTTTATCAATTAGAACAAGTTCTAGCAAACTTTTTTATTGTTACCTCATAATAAAAATATGCCATTAATTGATAGATCCTAATTTTATAGTTATGATGTCTAAAATAAGAGAGGGTAGCAACAACAATACAGATTAGTGCGAGTATAAAAGTAGTTGCTAATGACTATATTTTAAATGCAATCAACTACATTTTATTTATGCGGCAAGTAAAAATATATCTACTTACTAAAACTTAACTTTTAACATATGTTGTCTAAAATATAAGTCGTAAGCAACTACAGTATATAGGAATGTGTATGAAAGTAGTTGCTGATAACTATACTTTAAAAAGGGGATTACAACAATATTTATAGGTAAACATAACTGCATAAGAGTCGCAACCAACATAATAATTAGTTGTAGACATTAACAATATTGTTTTGACATCAAATTAACTATGTCGCGCGAAACTATATTGTTGTCAATATATAGTCGTGAAATCTAAAAGCGTTGTAACAAATACAGTTATAAAAACGGTTCATAATATCGAATAGATATGTATATGTTAATAGTCTTGGTGTTTAGTTTTTATGGCTGTTTGAAATTATAGTCGTGTTATATAGATTATTCTTTGAGTGTAACTGAACTTTACTATCAAAGGTCACATATGGATTAAAGATTTTATGGCTGGGAAAAAATGGGGTAATGTTTGCTGTGTAATCAAATAATTTTTTTTTTTTTTTTTTTTTTTTAGAAGAGATGTTGGATTATTTAATTTTTCCATCTATATTTACCTTTCGTAGATATTGCCAATAAATATCACAGAAACAAAATCAAGTGATTTTGCTTCTCTAGCATCAATTTAATTTAAAGTAGAGAGAAATCTATAGTCTAACCGAAAATAAAGCCATTTAATTATAGGTTTATAAATTAAAATATGCAAAAATTGCACAAAACTTACCATAAAAAAAGTTAAGTAAAAATTTTATACAATTTTAGAGGAAACTTTTGGTATTCCACAGAAATCTACCATCTACATCTAGAGCACAAGAAAATCTTGCTTTCAACTGTTAACAACCAAAACCCATTGAGGTTTCCCCATTTCAGCTCCCAAGGATGATATTTGTATCATAGACTAAGAAAGAGGTCGGAAAATTGTTTTAACGTAATTTCCCAGAGGTGATTCTGTGTGAGTTTTTTTTATGTTAGTTGCTTTCTCGCATCATGAGATCCGCATGGACATTAGCGTGTATACCATCATTGTGCCCGCCGCCCTCTCCTTCATTACCACTATAGTCAGCTATACCAAAGAGTGTTTTTCAGTATCTATACCCAAATCCTGCCACAGGATAAAGACTGTACTCTACGGGCGCAGGATGCAAAATTTATCATTTTATTTACTGTCGTTATTTAAATGGAGTCATTGCAAGGATAAGTACAGCAGTATTTGCAGTATTTTCCAAATGACATAACTCACATTAGACAAGTGCACTTTACTTAATGCATTTCTTCATGTAATTGTCAAAAGCTTGTGATAACTGTGTTTGGCTTGCAACTCTACATATGTCTATTAAAACGTTAAATGCAGAAATATCCCATAGCAGAAGTATCCCATAGTTGTTTTTGTGCTAATGCTGCAAGTTTTGTATAAACGATAACGATTATGGCAGAAGGAGTTCCTCCTTTTCCACGAAAATCACTAGTCGTGAATGTAGGCACCGCTTATCAGAAATATGTCTTCTGAGGTTAAGGAACTCAACTAAATATCATGTGCAGCTCCGTCAAGAAATATTAAGGATTTCTACTCCTAAAGGAATATGTTTAGAATATTCATTGAATTAAATTAAGGTTAGTTTTCAAATTAAGTACGCCCATTCGTATCCAATTTGTGTGATGGCGGGTTTAGGCAAAAATAAAAGAATTAAATGCCTCTTGAATTCAGTTATTATTTCAAAATTCGGCGCATTTGTAATAGTCTCAATTTTCACTTCAACACGGTAAATCATTCTCTAGTTTTAAGCATGGTGAATAAAAAAAATTTACTCTGTTCAAACAAATTTGATCAAATTATGCTAAATTTGTTGAATATTCCCTAAGTTTGCAGGGTTTTTAATTCTAAAATTAACAAAAATAGATAAAAATAGCCAGAGTCACATTCACTTATCTAAATACTTCTTTTTCTCATCCAAAACTCTCGAGAAATACTTCCCAAGCCATGAAATAGAATCATTCACTAATTCATGAGAGCCCCAACGGAGTCCAAACATTCTAAAATATTTGCAGTGTTCTTACGGAAAATTGATAAAAGTTTGATTTGTTTGATCAGGGCGGAGGACCTGAACTAATTCGTACAGAAAAATGGTGTTCTGATAATCTTACGCTTGCTTTCTAATCTTCCGAACCGAAATAAAATTTTTATCAGAGTAAGGTACGTGCACAACGAGGCGTGGCTAGGCGAGGCGAGGTGAGGAGTGGCTAGGCAGTTGAATGAGGTGCAGTGTTCACAACAACGCGTTCAGTTTCTTGGTAAAACGCGAAGTGAGAGTATAAATTATGTCATCAGATTCTGAAGAAAACATTTTGCGTTTGTCAAGCTTATCTCCTCTCGAGGTGTCTCGTCACATCGCGCGCTGCCACAGCGTTGTTATGAACAATCTCCTAGTATAGCGTGCAATAATTTTATTTGTTAGACTCTTGATACAACCTTTCCTCGCCTCATTGTGAACGTACCCTCAGAAAATAGACTTACATGCGCACACGAAAAACTCATGTGTGCGCTCCATTTTTAAAACCTCATGCGCGCGTGAGTGAGTTATTGTCAATGTATAACGCACGCGCCAATGAGTGAGTAATTCAAAATAAGAAAGCGCCACTCGCGTGGGCACACGAAATTCTTCACTGGTCGTTACTCACGAGTGAGTAACTCAAACTCTTGTGCTCACGGGAAATCATTTTGTCAAAAACCTTTCAACCTAGCACATACAAGGCGAATAAACATTTAAATATTAATTAACCACGTTTTCCATATAATGTAGGATTTCATAACTGAAATTGCGCACACAAGTTGGAAATGACCAATGAGAAATTTCTTGTGCGCTTTCTGATTTTGAATTACTCCCTCATGTGCGTGAGTGCAATGCGCAAGAAAATCGAACACGAATCATGAGTGCGATCGCACATAATTTCTTACTCACGTGTGTGTGCACACGCGAGTGTGTGTTTCCATATTCTGATTTTTATACCTTTTCTAAAAAAATTATTTAAAAAAATTGCCTTAACCAAATGGCTATGATTCTCCAAATAAAATCTCTCAACTGAGTAATAATTGCATATGGGAGAGTGCCATGGTCCGATGAATTCGAGTCAATCTGCCTAGAGATTCGGAGTACGACCGCACATACACTATTGCATCTATTACTCAGCTGAGAGATATTGAGCGTAAAGTGGTAAAGTTACTTTTTAATCCAAAGTATTTTATTATTTTGTTAAGTAAGGTAAATAGTAAGTATAGCCCTTGGGAAGGTAAGGAGCCAAGCTTATAATTTCTGGAAGACTATTTTCCTGTGTGAACAGTAGCTTAGCCTCTATGGCATATATAAAATCAATGTCTAGTCACTTCTCCATAACAATGAATATAGAATATTTCAAAGAATCGGACTACTATGCACACATATAGATTTCTGCTCTATGGTTTGGGAAGTATTTATTCGAGGGTTTTTGCTCATCTGATAACTTATGTTCTACGGATATTCCATGAATTTCTAATTTACTTTTATTTTAATCTTGCGGGATTAACTCGTTTCAATTTTGACCAACTTGAAGTATTGTAATTTTCTCACTTTTGCAAAAAAAACAAAAACAAAAAAACATCTTTATCGTTACTTCCATGATCATTGTTTTGTAAAAACCGCGTCGGTCGGCTTAAAGCCTCGACCGATTTCCAACAGATTATGCTGCAAAATGCTGTACTCAAATAGCAAACTTGAATGGCTCCCAAGAAGGCGCTCGCGTCTGCGAACGCTAGTGAATTTAGTTGACGTTTGTAGTTCAGATCACGCAGTAATGACAAAGAGAGTAAACTTTACAAAGGAGCAGGATGAATTACTAATCAATTTAATAAAAATACATCCTCCCCCTTTGAAGTGAAGTATGCAAGATGCATTCACTAATTTATCAACGAAATCGGTTGCTAAGGTAAAGTTCGTATGGAAGAAACGGAAATATTGATCCAAAAACGAAAATGCATTTTCAATAGTCCCGTCTAATCGCGAATGTTGATAGCTTTTGTTACATCAGATGAAGCCTGACTTTGAAGATATAGTTTCATCATCGTCTCCGTTAAAATAAATGCTTCATCTTCAATTAAAATATAAAGTAATATAATTCACGCACTTGGAATAGCAGTTGGAGCAGGGAATGAAAACACATTTCTTGCTATAAGCGTTTAAATATCAGAAACGTTGAACGATAAGGCACTCGCGCTTGCGCATTTGCATTGCACGTTTGCTTTGGCATAATCTCTTGGAAATCGTGGCTTTACCTATTTAAAATATTTTCGGCCATGTAGTGAAATTTTCAATTGCTTTGTTATCCCGAACTGTGCGAATGTAAAACAATTTACCATCATTAGTCTTTCCTCGCACGAGTATGACACATATCGGCGGTAACGCCGAGCTTCTTATGCTCTATAATATCCTGTTTTCTTCCCTCTTAATTAACCGGTGTTCGCAGTTTAACGGCAATGACAACGACAAAGTGGAAACTGAAAGCTCTCCACATACAATATGCTTCAAAACAACTGTATGTCAAATTCAAAATTTTTTTTGTATCTTAGATCATATAAAAAAAAGGAAACATTTTCTCGGGTTTTCGCATTTGTGAGAAATTCTTGAAGAGCAACAATTCGATAATTTTTCGGTTTTACGAATTTTTCTCGACATATGCATTCAGGTTCAGAGAACTTGCAGTATAATCCAAGAATTTTTCATTTTTACGAATCTCCTCGAAAAATTACGAAGTCTTTCAAAAGAATTATCAGTACATGATTTTTCTGATTGTGCATGACAATGCAAGCGCGCCAATAGCATTCTTCTCAAGCATTTGGCCGAAAAAAAGTGAAGTGAGTGCTGAGAAATTAAAATTTGCATTTGGTGGTTGTTTATTTGTAATTGGATATCGAGTAGTTTTCACAAAGCTTAGTTTACTCGTTTATCCAATTCGAGATCGAAAAGGTTTTACGAAGAAATCTCGAATACATATGACCCTTATACATATATAGCACCAATATAGGAAAAATCTTCGAAATAGTCTCGAAAAGACGAATCGATATCGAGTCAATATTTTAATTCGAATTAGCTTTCCATTTCCTTCATTTTCGGCTCGAGATCGAATCGAGAACTACTTTGAGATCGATGTTAAACTTCGATGGAGCGGGTCGATTCCGATTCGATGTCCAATCGTAATGTTTGCTGGGCTATGAGAAAAAAAAACTTAAGCATTTTTCTTCATGTAGTAGAATCGCATCGATGTGTTGGTTTAAGTCATGGAAGTACGTAAAACTACGCTATTTTCAGAGCGGGCACATAATTTAGTGGTTGAAACTTTATAAAGTATTGAAAAAAATTAATAGAAGAAATCCCATTATATCGAAAAATTTTTAAAATTAATTTTTATATTATTAGTTGTTTTTTTTTTAAATTGTTAAGATTTTTTTTGTTATGGCTAAGATAATTTAATGCCGATGTGACAATTCAATTGTAACCAAAAAACCAACATTGGAAAATGTAAAAGTTTTTGCCATTGCTGTTTATTTTTATAAATATTTCACTTTTATTTTACGTAAACACTATAATTTATTAGTAAAATTACTAAACTTGAAAATGCTCTCCCACGACAATAGCGCCACTTGTTTCTGCAACAGAGCATAGCGAACTTCAACGCCATAATTCAAGACTCCAGAGTGTCGATTTTATAAAATCTCGCTCACAAAACAATATTGCAATATTGTATCACACTATTATTAAGTATTAATTACTTCTAATCACTTTTATAACACAAAATCACTAACTAAATCAAATCCGAACTTGTTTTCATAAATTCTGAAATGTCAGAAATAAAGCAGAAATGTCGAACTGTCGAAAAATAGTTCCCTCCGTGCGTTCATGTGCACGCAGAATGTCACATAATGTCACATTTTTACACACCATGTCGTTCAGGCGACCGAAGCGTTGTCATTTCCCCAGCACATCGATGTGCACATTTTACGCTACGGTCTGGTAGCGTAGTGTCCCGGTGCGCTTTTAAGTTTTGACGTTTAGCGTAGTTTTGTTCTTAAAGAACTTTCAAAATTGACATTTCGAATCGAAGTGCACACCAACCGTTCAGGTGCTATCCCTACTTTTTCAATGATATGAAGTGCGCACCGATGTGCTCAAAAGCACATCGGTGTGTACACCTGAACGCACGGCCTGTCCTCTTATCATTTCCCCCTCGTGTCACAAAATACAAAAAATGCTTATCTCACGTACACGAATTTTACACAGCATAGCCTAAGCTGTTTGTTATTATGATCTAGGGTTTGCATCGGTTTGCGCTTTTTTAAAAAATTAAATTAAACAATATGAAGAAACAAAATTATATATCTTTCCCGAAATATGAAAAATAATATCACACTATTCCGAAAAAAAGCTTTAGATGAATAGCTTGGGCCTACTGGACTTTATTTTAGACAACAAACCACAGATTAGTGTCTACATTTTTTAATAAGTAAAAAAAGTAGAATTAGACCAATTCTAGATAAGTGTTTCCCAAAGTGTGGTATGCGTGCCCCCGGGGGGACTGGAAGAGCTTGGAAGGGGTACACGCTGCACCGTCCTTTTGCTGCGTCAGGTGCAACAAGCAGCTTACTTTTTTCGGATTACAACCCTAGAAAAATTATCAACCTTGTTATGTTTGACATTCATAGGAACGAAGAGAAACAAAGAAGAATAGACACATTTCAACTGAAAAATATTGAGAATTGAGTGAGAATAGTTGATAAGAAAAAGCAAGCGACAAAAGTCGTGAGCATAGATAAACTAATCCAAACAAAGACTGGATAATTGGAACAAAAACCAGTAACGCCTCGTTAGAATATTAAATCGACGATGCCTTGACTTGATGAAACAACCAATATGAAATTAACGATGCTGGTAAAAGTGACACTCTTAAATGTATAACACAACATTTAGAGAATTTACAAGTGGTCCTGAAAAACTATTTTCCTAATTTAACCAAAAATATTGAATGGAAGATATCTGCTGCATGCCAGAAGGCTAATAAGAGGAATATTGTTCGTCTCTAAGACTGAAATATGTTGTAAATAATTTCAATAAATTTACAAAATGCATTGAACTGCAAAAACAAAATTGTACAAATTGACCCAGAGATCAGAGAGGTCTCATCAGTATGGTTATCTCTGAACGCCTATGATCGTTTATCGCATGCGGAAGAAGAGCAATTATTGGAGTAAGCTTCAGACGAATTCTTGAAAAATAAACATATGGAGTGCAAATGCAACATGTGTATCCAGTTTTAACAGAGAAAGTCCTGAAATACATCTTGCCTTTTCCAATTTCATATCTATGTGAAGTTGCTTTTTCAGCATTTGTATAGATATTAAGTCCAAAAAACAAAAACAGGATTTTGGATGTGGAATCGCATCTCAGAAGAAAACTAACAACCAGGGAGCCAAATTGTGATGACCTGTCATCTCAGAATAAACAATTTTATCCTTCTCATTGTTTATAATTATTTTTATATTTATTTTATTTATAGGTATATTATTATGAATAAATTTTATTTTTCGTTTATTATTATTTTACTTTATGTACTAAAAAACTTAATATATTTTTATTGTTATTAATGTAGAACATATATGAATTTATTTTTTTACGAAGGGTTCTTAGTGTTACGAAAATTATAGAAGGGGTACACAGATCTGCCCTAGATGAAATCATATATCGGTCGTTTTACTTGTCATTTTTGACGAGTTTACCTGGAAATCCATACTATTTGCGCACGGATTTCCGCTTCTCCATGTTTTTTCCGTGTTATTTTCGCATGGAAGTTAGAGAGAATTCTAAGACTTTTCCATGCCGCTTCTACATGGAATTCCTAGGGATTTCAATGCTTTTTCTACATTTTTTAATTAACGAAATATAACAGAATTCCAGATCTTTGCAGTGCTGCTAATATTATACTTTGGAATGGAAACTTAACATATTTCTGATATTGTAAAACACAATTATTTTCTTCCAGCCTTGTTTATTTTTCACAGATCAAATCCTAACTTTTTACCTACATAGAATCTACACTCATAATCTCACCACCAAAATGATTTTCTCTTTCTACAGATAATTTGGTTTTACCAGTCGCTGTAGACCCTAAAATAACGATTAAAGGACCCAGCTAGCATTTAAATTATTGGAATGTGTTCAGCCTCTTCGATACGGCTGCGAGTGATATTGCCGCTAATATCATCCACATATAAGTCCCTGTCACATACATGTAGTTTTCGTATGCTTCCGGTTCTTGGCTGGGACAAACTTTGCCACTTCATTATATCCGTAATTTTGAGGAATCTTCTGTGGAAGTGCGGAGCATAGTAGGAACAATCTTTGTTCCATAAAAATTATACGATCTTAAATAAACATTTTATGGCGGCAACTGGAACATGGCAACAGCCATCATTTATTACATATAAATTTCGCCACTTTGGAGTGGTTTCAAACATTTTATGGAACGTGGCAAAAACAAAAATTATTGTTTCAAAATCCCAGCCTCTTACTTAGCAGAATAATAAGAAGAAAACAATTGGGATTTTGAATTTGCAGCAACGAATTTCTGCCGCCACAAAGTGACGGACTCTTTAATGTGGATATATGTTGAAACAAAAGGCCATGACAGATGTCAACTGATCCAAAAACGATTTTCATGTCGGATGGTCGAAGTAGTAAATAGACAGTTTCAACCACTAAATTATGTACCCGCTCTAAGCATATCATAGTTTACTACTTCTATGCCTAAGCAAACACATCCATGCGGCGTATGAACACTAGCGATTTCTATGCGAGTTGTTCGTTTGAATGTTAATATATTATTTATTTATCCCTTGTATGTATTTTGTGAAAACAATAGCTATAATTAAATATATAGAAAAGCAAAGAGTTTGTCTGTAACGTGAACGAATCCCAGCATGGCTTTTTTGGGGCCATTCCCTTTAACTCGTACACGAATTTGTCTATTTATATGCTTCTTTACTATTTTCGACACTCTCGTAGACCCACTTTTCGTCATCACAGCAAGCTGGAATTCGGCACAGAGGTTCACCTCGCGTGACAATTGAATCTATCAAAATTTGAACCGGAAACTTCCATGGAAAACTCGGAAAATCGGGAACAATCATTTGAAAATTTGGTACAAATTTGATTAGTGATAAATCCGTTTCAGGAAAAATGCATATTTTCCGATTTTTCCGAAATTTTTTCCAGAATTTTCCGACTTTTCCGGAAAATTTTCCGGTAAAAAAGTTTTCTAAATTATGCAGGATCAAGTTCCGTATCAACTGAAATCATTACATTCTCTCCGACAATGGTGAAAACTTGCAGAAAAAATCGAGGAAAATTCATGTAAAACGCTTTTCCGGAGTTTTTCTGACCAAGGAAGCGTTTGAGTGTTTTGCAACCTAAGACAAAGTTGTAGAGCGAAATGAGTTGCATAAAGTTGCTTTTGTGGAAAACTCCGTGGAAAACCCAGAAAAGCGGGGAAATCATCGGACAAATTTTCATCGATATGATTAGTGATAAATCTGTTTCAGGAAAAGTGCAGAATTTTCCAATTTTTCTGGAATTTCCGGAATTTTCCGACTTTTCCGGAAAATTTTCCGACAAAAAAGTTTTATAAGCTATGCGGAATCATTTTTTTCCCGTCCTACTGGCATCAATACTTTCTCTTCAACAATCATGAAAACGTGCATGAAAAATCGAGGAAAATTCATGTAAATTTTTAAAAAAAATTCATAGTAATAGGAAAAGTCTGTGGAAAAAACATGAAAATCCGGAAAATTATATGTTATATGGGATCAAGTTGGAATACAGCTAAAAAGCGCTGTTTAAAACATAATTTGAATTTCAGAAAACCGTTGCAGTACTTCAACGATTTGATACTCGAAAAATTTTTGTTTTTCGGATCGGCACCAAACATGACTTAAAAATTGTTTTAAAATATCTCCATGCAGTACGTAAAAGGCAGAAAATAAAATAAATAAAAAACCGGTTTTCAAACAAAACTGAGGGCCAAGCAGCATGAAAAAGTAGAAAATAAACTTTTCTTCATACACAGAGGTTGGACTCAGATCTTATTCGCTGACAATCATCGATATATTTCAGTATGATCAATCAGAGGTAATAAGTGATTTGATTCATGAAGAAGAAAGAATATTCAAGAGAAATGTCCCAATCAAAAATCTGAGTCTACCTCTGTGTGTGAAGTAAAGTTTAATTTCTACTTTTTCATACGGCTTGCCTCAGTTTTGTTTGAAAACTCGTTTTTTACTTATTTTAATTACAAAAATATTTAAAAAAAAACTTAAGAAAAGCCCAGACTTTGTCTCTAACGAGTTCGAGTCCCAGTATGATTTTTTTAAATGAAAAATATATTTAAAGAATATGTAAAAGACGCGAAAACGCAGTGTTCACAAGTGAAACGTTTTGGAGTAATTGGCATATTCTTAAATAAAAGAATTAAACACTTATCTGTGGTTTGTTCTCTAAAAGAACTGGGAGCACAGTAGTATCTATGCATTTATATCTTACTCAAGACAGTCAACACTTCAACATGAAAACCATTAAATTAAGAAAAATTCCGTTATAAATCTTTTGCTTTTAAGGCAAATTTCAGCCTTTTAATAATTCAAAACTCTCGGAGCGCCACCTATTGCAATGTAGATCTCGAACTTTTCTTCGAAAATAAACGTCTGAAAATGTTTTTTTCGAGAAAATGGTAGGATAGAAATTGCTTAATTTAGATATTGTAAAAAGATATCGTTCATATTACACTTTGCCGTTGTTGTTGATTGAATTGTGAAAGGCGCTTTATATTTGCATCATAAAATTGAGGTAATTATATTACAAAAAAAAAAATTAAGTATTTCAGTTTGAAGAAGTTCTCCGTCTTTCTCGGTTATTACTTTTCTTTAAGGTGGGAAAAATTCGCCCCCGTGCAATTTTCATAATATATGCGGTAATTCAAATCATCGTTTCTTTTTAAAGTTAAAATACATATACAGTATAAAAACGCCAGCAATGTACATTTGATCACAAAAATCACAAATTTATAGCATACCGAAACGAAATATTGCAAAATCTGGTTTTACAGATCCAATGGGAAATCTGTGCCTGAAGGCTTCTTCACGAGTGTGATATATCACATGAAACAGAGCTTTAACTGATAGCAGAAATATGGTCGTCACTAAACAGGCTTATTCTTTCCACGTTTCGCGCGATCAAAAAATTTAAAAAATTTAAAAATAAATATCTTAATATATAAAAATCGAGTGGCACTGTGTTTGTACACGCTAATCTCAGAAACCGCCCAACCGATTTCAATGAAATTTTGTAAATGTGTTTGGTTGGCTCCAGCTTGAGAGATAGGATAGTTTTGGGCATGATAGATGTCGCTGTTGTCGAGACGTAAAAACTGCATTAAAACTCCATGAGCTGAAATTTTGTACACGGCGTTTTCATAAAAATTGAAAATACAAGTTTAAAAATGGACTAAATCTTACAACTCCTTCGTAGGGTTGCCATACAAATATTTCGTTTTTTAATATATATTTGGACACTGTCTGACAACGAGTGTACGTAGAGAGCTGAAATTTGGTACGCGGTATATTCATAGCAATAGCAAATAAAGTTTAGAAAGCGGACTAAATTGGGCAACCACTTCTTGGTGTTGCCATACAAAATTTTGGTTTTTCCTATATATTTGGAAACTGTCTGAGAACGCGTCGAAGTGGATAGCTCAAATTGTATGCGCGGCGTTTTTTTTAAAAAAAGTCTAAATTTAGGTTCAAAAATTGGACAAATCGGGCAACTATTTCGTCAGGTTGCCATACAAAAATTTCTTTTTTAACTATATATTTGGGCACTTTCTGGAAACGGGTCGATATGGAGAAACTAAAATTTGGTACATGGTGTTTTCATAGCAATAGTAAAAAAAATTACCAAGATGGTCGAAATCGGGCGACCCCTCCTTGATGTTGCCATGCAAAACTTTAGCTTTTCACTATATATTTGCTTCACGCATCGAAGTAGAGAGCTGAAATTAATTTTTTACACGGGCTTTTTTAAAAAAAGTGTAAATTAAGTTCAAATATGGAACCAATTGGGTAATTCCTTCGTATGATTGCCATACAAAAAAGTTTGGTACGTGGTGTTTCCATAGCAATGGTAAATTAAATTTTAAAAATGGACTAACTCGGGTTATCCCATCTTGGTGTTGCCATGTAAACCATTGGTTTTTCACTATATACTTTGAAGCTGCTTGAGAAGGCATCGAGGTGACGAGCCCATATTTTGTATACGGCGTTTTCATAATAATTGAAAATACAGGTTCAAAAGTGGAGCAAAACGGGCATGGTTTATATATTTGGACGTTGACTACCGCGTCGAAGTAGAGAGCTGAAATATTGTACATAGGCCTATTTTAAAAAAGGGGAAATTTAAGTTCGAAAATGGGACCAATCGGGCACCTTCTTCGTAGGGTTGACATACAACAATTTCGTGTTTTACTAAATATTTGGGCACTGGTTGAGAACGCGTCGTCTTTGAGAGCAACACTTTGCCACACATATGAATGTATGTACGCACCCCCCCCCCCCCCCCCCCCCAACACACAGTGAAACGCTAGAGTACGGAATCGCTCGATCGAGCCAGATAAAAGCCTAGATATTATGCGAGTGATAACCTAGCAATTTAAAAATAGTACAAAAGCAATTTCCTTAATACGATTTTGGATCGTGCGAATCATTTTTTCCTACACTACTAAACAGGGTGCGAATCTCACACCTTGGTACAAGTTTTGACCGTACCGACCTTGTAGTTTAAAAAGGGTGCGAATATTATACAGGGAATTTTGGTTAATGCTAGTGGTAGCTTTCTATTTCAATAAGGTGCGAATTTTTCAGATGTAATTTTTGTCCTGCGACTGATAGGCTTGTACACTACTAAACATGTTGCGAATTTTATTGGAGTAATTTTTAAGCGTTCAAACCTTCTTCTTTTAAGGGGTGCAAATATTATATATAGATTTTTGGGCGTGCGAGATACAAACTTGTACTTTAAACAGAGTGGAAATGTTACAGGCGCAACTTTTAGAAAAAATTAGAGTGATACAATTCTATTTTAAGTTGGATGCGAATCATATTCATGTAATTTTGGCAACTGTGAGAGATAACCTTGTACTTTAAATATTACAGTTACAATTTCGAGCAGGTGCAAAAGGTGCGAATGTTGTCCGTACGATTTTTGGTGTAGAGCTTTAGATTAATTCTGGGAGTTCTCGGGATTCAATCTGATTATTTTATTTTTCTAAATAATCAGCGTCAGAATTTTCTTGTTTAGAAATACTAACCAAATTTTCAGACATATTTGTTAATATCAACATTTAGGTACATACGGAACCAAAAATAGCTCCAGGGACAGCCGTTTCACTTTCGCATTTTTGAAGATATTTATCAAAAATTTTCAGTTCACGAATACATCCACGATTAGTTTTGGATTAATAAAATTATTCACACTGCTCTGTATGCAATTTAGTGATAAACTAATAAAAAAAAAAAATATTCGGTGATACTTTATGGCCAAAAATAAAATTTTCGGTGCGAAATTCTGCCCTTAGGGAGGAAATTTGAACCCGATATTTTTGCTGATTCTCTCTCTATACTTTATATAAATTTTAAAGTTAAAAGGATTTCATTTCTGGTACGAATTTCCTTCCTATCCGTTTGGAATTTAAAATTTATTTTTTTGGTTTTTGCTGATCAATAACGGTTCCAGAGTTTTGATATTTCTGCACTAATGCGGTTTGCATTTAGTTCATTACATCAATTTTAAACTTTTAAACAGCAATTTGGAGTCCATTGAATTTCGTTCAAAGCATTAATTTAAAAATCAACTGCGTAAAATTTAATTTTATTGACCATAATGTGTTTTTTTTTAAATTTTTTTTCTAAGTAATCCAAATTTGATGATTTTTTATGCATAAATGAAACCGCAATTCTAAGAGCATTTGAAATACAAATTTGTAACTAAAACTGTCAGAAATTTACTATCTAACCTTCTCATAACAATGTTGTAATTCCCACGAAATATTCCTGATGGACAACTAATAAACAAAAACAAAACAGTTGTTTACACCTACATGGAAAGATATTCTTGATTAGTTCATTGGAAGCGTATTTCCCAATGGAAATTAAATAATTTCCGTAGGTGTGAAGAAAGTATTTAATTATGTGAAAATGAAAGGAATCAGGATCAGGGGACCGCTTGGGTTGATTTTTACAAGGCGGGTACCTTTCAAAATCATACCACTATAGAAATTCTACAAGAAATTCTGCATAGATTATTTGGCTATTCATGTACATTTCAGGGTTGACAAAAACGCCGTTCTCTCACAAAAAAAAAAAAAAAAAAAACTAAATAGACACGGAAAATCCTGAGATAAAGGCTCCAACCAACATCAAGAAAGGTGGTGGTTTCCCGGACAAAAACTTAATTAAAAACTTGAATTTATTTTTTCATTATAAACCTTACCTTGTATACAATTTCTAGGAGAGTTTGGTGACAGTGTGTGTTGATTGGGGCGGGTTTTGTTTCAATTTTTTCCTCTATCCAGTTCTTTCATGTTGGTTTCTTCTATTAACAGCAAGTTACAAAAACTAGTCAAACATGGTAACCAGACAGTACAGATGACAGAATCGGTAGGGGGTGAAGGACGTAGAAAATATCACAACATTCATGCCAATGTACAATCATCCTTTCACCTAGGAAGGACTACTTGAAAATTCTCTCAATTTCCTCGACAAACGGATATTACAGCGTAGTGCCAGTACTGAAAGAGCTCGTTTTGTCAGCCACAAATGCAATTGAAGATGCTCCAACCCCAACGAAAATGAATGAATGAATGGAAAAAACGATTTAAAAGTCTCAAAGCTGTGGCATTAGGGCACCCTCGGCAATGATGCCGAGTACCATCCCGGCTACCCGTTACCCGTATAGAACGCAGCGCGTTGGTTATTAAACAAGAAAGGAGTCGGAGAATGAATAATAGAATGAAGTCGGAAAAAAATTGAAGAAAATGGGAAAATTGCTGGTAGGATGGTTAGGGAAATGTCATTAGGAGCTTGCTAGAATAGAACGAAAAAGCTCATAATGAATATTTATGAAGCTTTAAACACTTTTTTTTCACGTCGGATGATTCCTTTTTTTTTTGCTTTTGTGGTTTTTTTTATGCTCTCGCAGTGATAGCTATTCTCACTGTTGACTTCTTCATAATTTCATTTTTTGTCTTTATTTCGCTTTATCAATTTTCTGAATTTCCCTTTACTAATAAAAGTTTGTCAAACCCATGAAAATTTTTTGTTGGGGATTTGTTGGGACAATTTATTCGTTCACGTAATGCATAGGAAAATTTCCTTGTCCCTGAATAATAGATTATAAGGAGACGTCCTTTTAAGTAAGAAGGAATCCTGCCTAAATTTATCATATGAATAGGATTTTATGGATGGAAACACAATAGATTCTGAATTGAGTGTAGTAATGTTGGTCGTTTTGTTATTATTTGATTAGAAAACCAAAATTCTGTAATTGATATGAAAGAAATTACTGAGAGAAACATTAAAAAATTACTGTAAGCAATCCTATGCAGAAGTCCTTAAAATAACCAATGGAAGAGAGTCTAATGGAATGGTGCAAAATAATATAATTCTAGATTCTTGGTCCTACAACATAATTATCATGTCGTTGTCGCAATAGTAATGAGGTTACAAAGAGACAACTTAAGCGACCGATAGAGTGAAAATAAATCACCAATTAAAAATATTTAAAACATCAGCAATATCAGCAATGGTGGAATAATTATAAAAACTTCGGACAAAGAGGCACAAAATAAACTTCCACGAGAATCTGAAAAAAAGATAAATAAGAAAATTTACGAGGTATCAACTCTAAGAAAAAGGGCACCCCACTATTCGTATAACTTAGATCATGGATTATAAGGAGGAGGAACTAATGGGCTTGAACCATTTCATTAATCAGAAGGATGAATTTAGAATTGTCTACAAAGATGAATGTCAGGGGAAGTTAGATGTTAGACAAGTGGAATATCATGGGAGAGTAGTTGATATCATAAACAAAAGTTTACATGAAGGTACAGCGCCGGAATGGGTCTTCAAATAAGCCCGGGGGTGGTTTATCATTATTTGCCCGGGTCTTCAAAAATTACATTTTTATAAGAGGCAAAGCACCCAAGTTATTCGGCTGATTTCCTACTGAACCGATCACAAGGAGAGCAAGACAACGTTTTCTATGAATATTGAATTCTATGCTAAATAAGAAGAAAGAAAGAAGAAATTTATACAAGAAATATGTATGCACAGAATATGTGTAAGGCCCGTTCATACTTAAAATTAAAACTAAAACAAGGTTTCTCTGTGGAAACCGTATCCAAGAGACCAACAATCTTACTTACACAGCTGTGAGACAGACGTTGAGCCGGGAGGGCGCTGCCCGTTGAAAAAAATAATACTAACAACATTTGCCTTTGACAAAAATAAATTATTTTTGACAAAATTTGCTAAAGATATGGTTATACCAGCAAACGATTAAGAAATCAGACAACTAACAATATATTTCTAAATTTACTTAAATTTAATTGTCCGTATTAATAAAATAACCGGCCAAGTGCGAGTCGGACTCGCGCACGAAGGGTTCCGTACCATCGTACAACATTTAACACTGTACTTTTTATTTATTTTTTCAAATGAGAGTAAGCGCGTCATGTGAATAAATAATGCTGTCATTTGAAAAAATAATAATAAATGCTGTCATTTGAAAATCATTTGAAATGAATGAGAATAAAACGAGGAAAAAAATAAGGAAAAAAAAACGAAAAAAATAAGGAAAAAAAAAACGAAAAAAAAAATCACGTTTCTTGTATGGGGTCCGCATAATTTAATTTTTATTATTTGTTGTTATAGCGGCAATAGAAATACACAGTCTGTGAAAATTTCAACTGTCTACCGTAATACGGTTCACGAGACAACCTGCTGACGGACGGGCAAAATTGAAGCTTTTACTACTTCTTGATCAATTGGGTCAAACGGCTATTTTCTTGTGCCATCTTCATTTTAAATCGCCATAGCTCTCATTATCAGCGAGAATTAATCTGGGATTCTACATTGCGAGTAAATTGAAGCTCCCATCATCATCTGGAATCGACTTAAAGATTTTGAGTCAGTGTTACTTCCAACATCCCATACAGGTATTTTTTAATACTTCTCGATCAATTAGGACAAACGGCTATTCTCCTGTACCACCATGACTTTACAAAATTCAATACAAAAATATGACGCCTTCCTTCTTTATAATTAAATACCTTTTTCTTCAACGAGTTATTTCTTCCTTTCGTACAAAGAAAATAACTTGGATAGAGCGAACATTTATTTCCGGTTTCCTCCAATGCACGCGTCCTTGTGAGACTACGAGCCAACCGTAGCTTCCATTAGGCAGCTTACTTATATTTATATAATAAGATTGTATTTGTCTTAAATTTTCTTTTAGTTCGTTGATGCCGTAAAGTTGGCTCCGACGAATATATTCAACTGCACCAAAATAAATGAAAATTATACCCGAAAAAAAACGTGCCTCTGCACAATCTCTAGCTTGCATAATGCAACATTTCAAGTAATCACTTTACCATATTCAATAGTTCTAGATATTTATATCGTTACTAATGACTTGAAAAAATAGGAAAAGAAAGAAATTTGATAATATTTTTAACAACAAATGAGGTGGACAATGCACTTATCTAGTCAGTAAATATATTCACAATCGTCGAACCTTATCCGGGATTGTTTTATTTGTTTTTATTATCTCCGAACACGAAAAATAAAATAAAAAATATATCAAATATTTCTATGATTCTAAAAAATACTTGAAAAATTAGGTACTTTTGTTTCTTTATCAGTCTTTCTCCTTTATTTCATTTGCAATATTTTTAATATTATGTATATTTATAAGAATCACTAAATTTAGTTGATTTATCTTATTATGGTTTGTTAACTGCTCTATCATTAAGTATTAATTCAATCTTATATATGAATTAACAAAGAGAACTAACGTTGTACTTTTATTAACCGTTACTTAATTTATTTCTACGAGCCAAGATTTATCTTAAAAATTTCCATTGAAAAAGGAACACTATTTAAGTAGCCCAGAGACGATATGATTCATTACATCCTAATTGTACGTTGTTAAAACTATTATTTCTTAATGTCTCTCTCTTTCTTTTCTTTTTTTTTTCTTTTTTTTTTATTTATATTTTAAGATTGATATTCATTTCTTTTTTAATATAGGCTTGGGATCTCAGTATGTATATTTATATGTACCAAAGGCAATGTAATCAGTTATAGAATAAAAACAATATTTAAAATTGGACTTACATACAATCCGGTCCCTCGAAGGAGCTCCCTGGAGGCGGTTGTGCTGTTCCTGAAAATAATTGGGACGTTTTGACAATATTCACGTCGGACTTTTATTCGCTCAATAAGATAGGAGTGCGAGGCTCTAGCTACTGTAAAAGTATATGCAATATGTGTGCTAGTTCAAACTCGGAACCAACCTTCAGTTCCTGTTGTACAACAGGAGATCTGTTCCTATGCAGGATCTTTTGCTTGCGTGCTTACGTTTTTGCTTTTCCTGGGTAATAATTTATAGGTTATTTCTACTGTTCAGATCTTTGCTTACGGTAAACTATCCTGAACTATGGTGAGCGAGGCAACAGAAACTTATCTAGAAAGAATTTGAACAGACAAAATTTGGATCATCGTATTGTGACTTGATTGTCATACGCTGATGAGGAAAGATTTTCCTGGCCATCTTCTCAGGAATGCAATAATAACACGGGATTCCGTCCTCACGTAAGTATAGCTGGATAAAATTACAGCTCTCCCGATTTCACGTGTGCACTGGTGGACGTGGAATCATCCCTTTTTTTGGTTCTTGGATCTACACTCTCAAACGTTAGCGATGTCGGCAGAAAAAAGTGTAATATGTGCCGCCCTTCTGTGATCAGCTACGTCCCTTTTTATGTGCCTTTTCTATTATGCTGTTATTTTCGCACCGGTATTTCAGTAGCGAACTTATCCGGAAAAGAAACTTGCCTAACCACTAATTTCCTTGATTTTTCACTAATTATGGACCTCGATTTAATCTTTTGTGTCCTGATACTTTTGGATTTTTATTTTAATTCCTCTTAATTCCGTTCTTTCTTGTTTAAAGCAAAACCACACTGTCATCGAGCAGTCGTTTTTCTTGATAGCCAGCTCAAAGGAAGTCTTCTTCTTCCTTTTCTTTTCAGGTGCGTTCAGCGCGTATGGCGCTCCATCCATTTAGAAAGCAGTAGGCCGAGTGTACATGGTGTCTCTAGTCTCAATGTAGCATACTGCTACATCCAGTATGCTACGACTCCATAAAAAATACCATAAGCATTTCATTGTAGATTAAGGAAAGCTTAATTTATTATTAGCTTTATTAGTTTTTACTATTTCTATTTCTCTAATAAATGGGTATAGAGCCTCATAGAAAGTTATCCAGGTCAAGCCACTCAAACGAGATTTGAACCCAGGACCCCTTCAACTTCTATGTTTAAGATTCAAGAAGTGATTTAGTAATAAGTATTTATGTGATTATCAACTGATTACATCTTCTTAGTTCTAGTTCTACTTATCTATAGTGGCAGAAGAATAACGGCGTTCAAATGATATTATAAATTTGTATAATATAATGTGTATATGTATATCTATATAAAATAATTATAAAAAAAAAATATAAAATGTGTATAAGCCATGTCCTAAGCCCCACCTCTAGAGGTAATTCCTTAATACGCCACTGAATCAGTTAGTTGATGCTGCAGCTCCCAATGTATGTCTATACTATAAGTAGCTAGTGTTAAGGGCATCTTATTGTCTTCCTTGTCCTACATTAATAGACCTAAACAAGTTAAAAAAAAATTGTATAAAGGCATTCACAATGCTTACTTACATATATGAAGTGTATAATAATATACATAAGTATTTGTTGTAAATGCCATAGCCAACAAAAGTCTAATGAATAGTTCTGCTTAGTTAGGGATACCTGGTCTCTGTAAGATAAAATTATCTGCTTGATAGGCGCTACCCTAATGGAGTCTAATCGCATTAGCTTAATTGCCCATGTATTGTGTTCAGCAGAAAATTATTAACAAGAAACAAAGTCTCAAACGACGATAAAAGAGCTCCGGGGATATTTTTGCTTTACCCAAGTGGGTAAGATGTACGCACGAATTCTTTCATTTCTAGCCTTGTTTCCTTGTAGTTTCGGCTTATAAAGCAATTTTGAAGACTTAATATGATTATCATGGCCATATACTACATTCACATTTTCTATGGGGTGAATATGTAATAATACCGACGAAGTATAAAGGAGAGCTACACATGTGCCAATCTAAGCAGTTTACTGAAATAATTAAGAGATTTCTCTTGACTAGATGTATAATGGAATATGCTCATTATCTCGGAAAGCTCTAATTAGAGGCAATTTTAACCACTTTGGGATTTTTAATTAATTTTTCTTTTCTAAAATTAGGGTAAACGAACAGGAATGAATGACATAAATATTTTCTTTTTTCTCAGAAATATTGTTTTCAGCTGCATGTATTTATAAATCTTTAGTGGAATATGAAGATAGGAGATAGATAAAGGTAGCACATACTATAGTTGTCTGTTTCCTGTAATTAGCGTTATATTTTTATAAATTCCAAGTGATTATGTCATTTTGCTTTCCACTCTATGTAGATTTGATCTTATATATTTTTGAAATAGTATTCTTAACTGCAATATTATTTGAAATATTGTAATAAAGTAAATTATTATGATAAGTTTTTGTTAATAATGGATTCACGTTCACAAAAAAAGTTTTTTCGTAATTAATTCAACTGTCAAGTGTAAAGGCCGATTCACACCGCCGCGATAGCTATTGCGATAATGTAGCGATAACGATAACGAAGCCGACAGTGATAGATCGCTACACATACCTTTGCATGTAAACGCTCATACCAACGCGATATATCACAGCGATACAAAAAATTCCTGCAGCGTTTATCGAAGCATGCACAATTTTAGTCATCTATCGTGAGCTGTGAGATCAAAGTAGATAGTGGAAATTCAAGTGGGTCTTTGAAAGATGAATTAAAATCATATAAAGGAATATCCAATTTTATATATATGTATTGCCAAGAAGTTGAATACAGGTTGGGCTAGCTTAAGTGTATTGGTGACTTGGTCACTGTGACCCTGCGGAGAACGCGACTAAAATACAAGTGGAAGTGTTAAACCAAGTGAGGTTATAGACGAACGTAAAGGTAGCACCGCAACTTCGCCCGATTTAACTCGGAACTATATCATAATTTGTCGTTAATTTGTCGTGAAAACCATGAGTTTTACGTGTCCTTTTTTCTAAAGGAAACTGGATGTCGGGCTAAGTTGACGTGATGTTTGAACCGCAATTCACTAGAACTCGGCCAAAGCATATCGGATTGGAAAATTTCACATCTTATAATTTGTCATTAATTTGACGTGAAAATTTGTGGTCTCCTGTTTTCTAAAGGAAATTGAATGTGGTGCAAAGTTGTCGTTAAGTTAGTGCCGCAACTCATTAGAACTAGGGCAAACCTTATCGGATTGGAAAATTTCACATCTTATAATTTGTTGTCAAAAATATAAGTTTGTAGGGTCCTTTTTTCTAAAGAAAACTGGATGTGGTGCTAAGTTGACGTCATCCAGTCAAACCCATCAAATTTATGTTTTTCTCGACAAATTAACGGCAAATTAACGGCAAATTAACGACAAATTAACGACAATATTTTAGATAGCTCCGAGTTAAATCAGACGAAGTTGCGGGGCTAACTTTACGTACGTAGGTTATAGTGCAAGTAAAAAAAACGTTGTTGGTTTTGAAAAATTTCTTTTGTTGGTCTTCAAAATTTATCAAACCCCCCATTTTTTATTAAGAGGGCACTAAATGTTGAGTTTAATAATTATCGATCTCATTTGCGGTTTGTAAAAAATATGAAGATCGTGTTGTGATGTTTTTCTGAACATAAAAGTGATTTTTTTTTAGTTCCCGATAGCCGTTTGCGCGTAGGGCTTTGGCTTCATTTGCCCAGGTTAGGGTGAAAATTTATGCGCTACCAAGGAACTTGAGTGGTGGTCTGCACATTTCATTTAGACTACTTTTATTTGATACCTAGATACCTAACTGCGGAGTACTATACTATAATAGATATATAAACATAGTAAAACAATTATTCTTGGGATTCAACATCAATATATACATAAATCTTTGATCTTATGGGTAAATACTCTAAACTTATCTGTCTTGTCCGTGTTTTCGTTTTTGTCTTTTCATTTGTTTGGTTTTCTTTCCGTTTTCCGCTGGCGTGATTTTTGCCTTGGGCTGCGCCTCTTTTATTAATTAGCGTCTTTATTACCTAGCGCCTTTTCGTCTTAACTTTTGTTTTCGTCTTTCCTTTATTGTTTTGAATATATTTTATTTTGTCCTCCACATACAGCCGTATATATAATTTACAAATATTTTAGTACTTCTTAGTTCTAGACATGTGCTTAGCCTATAACTTACCCATAGGGTTCTTTTCACTTTAAATTATAATTTTTGTCTCCTTTCGTGTTTCTAAGTGCCTCAATTATATGAGTTAATTCTATTTTGATTTAACCTTTTTTTTCTACTATATTAAAACTTCTATGTTTTTTTCAAAAATTGCCCACGCTTTGAAACGTCCAGCTTCGAGAGAAGTTCGGCCGTTCCACTGAATTTTCTTGGTGGCCCTTTTTGCCTGAAGTTGGCTCTGATAGTGGAGTAGAGGTATGCCACATTGGCACGCTTATAGTGGCGACTAAACGACATGTCGATATTATAGCAATGATTGATAGATAAATAATTATTTTGATTAGTTAACAATCGACATCGTCCAATTTAACATGCTACAGTATGGGGCTTTGAACAATTTTAATAGTTGTTTCAGGCTGTGTTGCAGTTGGATTGACAAAAATTCTCCATTTTACGTCGAAATTCCAAACCGTTTTCAAGTATCTACTTATAAGACAGTGTAAATTTACGTTTTGTATTGATCTTTCTTCGCCACTACTTTTTTTATAGCTTTCAACGTCGATATATAAAAATTTATAATCGATATCAACGATGGTCAGTAAAAGAAACTGTTTCAAATTAAAAAAATTAATCGACCCAGTCTAAGTTTAACTAGTACTGAATTGACACATTTATATGATAAAAAAATTGTAAGAAGTGGATTATATGTGCAAACAGTCTAGTCAATAGCGACTAAAAAAGTATTTTGCCCTACAAAAGGTGAGGTAGAAAGGTTTTTGCTATATTTTATTTAGGGCCCCGATGGGGATCACTCCAGTATCAATATCAGGGAAACCTGCCCCAGATATCTTATTAAATGTCATTTATTGCAACTGCGAAAAGGTATGCGGTGGAGGATAGGGGACTCTGCAGGAAAGGTGGGTTGAAGTGCTCTGTTGTATGTAGATTCTACAATGGGAAATCATGCCAGAATTCAATATACGTCATCATCGGGAGTGACGGCGAAGATGAGGCAATGACATGGATTCTCAGTATTAGAGAATAATACTAACGAAGAGGATTATTAAGGCATCTATATTAACCGACCTGGACAATCAAAAAGAAAGCAATAATAGAAACATACTCGGGGACATAAATTATGGAACACGAGCCATACTCAATTGCAAAAATAAAAAGACCAGCATCTGTGGATTACGCCTAATGAGGATACGATAATGAAAAAAAAGCGTCTTTTACTCTACCTGGTGGTGGTGTGCAAATGAGTTAACTTTGAATTTACAAAACTACCTTAATTTTGTGAAGAATAGCTACAAATTATTTGTTAAAAGGAGTTGGACAATTTTTTGAAGAATGTTTGCGTTTCTGCTGCTGTAATTCGTTACACATCAGACTTACAATAAAAGGATTTATTCTTGCAAAAAATGTAGGAAATTTAATTTTCTTGCAATTTATATTCTTACATTTTTATCCTAGGATAAACCGTCGAGGAATAATTTTGTAAAAACAAATTTTAATCCAATATGGCGGAAAACGCTGACCGCCCCAAGGTCGAAAACTTGGATTTTTCATCAGGGCCCGGAACTAAATAACACATATCAAAATCGTTTCTACCCCACCTTTTGCAGGGAAAAAGCTCCTATTGGCTGGGCTACATATTAGGCCAATGTTGACTTTGGTTTATTCAAAGATTTGACCCTTTAAATTTATTAGCACTGCCCCATAGCAGCTAAACAGTTTATAAAAAAAAATAAATAAATTGAAAAAAGAACCGATTGAGTTATGATGTGAAAAATAATTCTATTATATTTTACTTAATGGGTATGCAAACAAAAAACTAACTTAACAAACTTCGGTCTCATTGAAATATTTGTAAATAATTTCTATACTAAAATGTATCAAATAATTTTCGATTTGGATTTTGAAAATAATTTAAGATTAGAACTAAAAATAAGAATAACAGACTTTAAGAAAGCTGCAATAAACAGTATCACAAGTAAATTGTCCATAGCAATAACAAAAGGGATGTCACTTTCACCTTGGCTCAATTATTTATCACAAGAAGAATTTTCTACTGGAATAAAATAGTTATTAGCATTGAGAATTTTGTCCTCTGAAGAAGTCCCTCATTACTTTGACAACTGTAAGAAAAACTAACTGAGTTACTCGCAAATTGCTTTAAGAAATGGTACATTCCTGGTAAAAATAGTAAGAAATTGCTTTCCTTAATGCTGAAATTGAATAAGCTCAATGCGATTGACCTCATTCTTTATTTAAAAGATGAGCGAATCAAAAAAAATTCGATTATAAAGAATGTGATTACTATAGCCGAACAGGAATCGAGCCCAGACTTGCTAGAATCGGCCAAAGATGGAGAATAGACGAATTATAGGAACTTTTATTTTTAACAATTTTAAACCAAATCATAAATACAAGAGGAAAAAACAACTGTCTCGTCTGTAGTTTGAAGCCGGAATCTTCCGCTTTCCGTACCTTACCATTGAGCTAACGAGACAGATGATTTTTCCTCTTGTATGCAACGTGGCTTAATAGGCTAGTTACAAATTAGGAAATACAAGAGGGAAAATCATCTGTCTCGTTAGCTCAATGGTAAGGTACGGAAAGCGGATGTTTCCGGCTTCAAAACCTGGATGATGCTGTTGTTTTTCCTCTTGTATTTATGATTTGATCTAGAATCGTTAAAAATAAAAGTTCTTTAAATTCTTCTATTAAAATAAGTACAAATTACCTTAGATAATTATGACACATTTACTTGCACGAATTATATTTCTATAATTATTAAGAAGATTCTCACCTCTGTGCTTTTAAAACTATAATTATGATTTACATGTATTTTGGTATTTTAAATTTCAAGATACCTAATTCCATAATTTAACTAATACAACGGGCAAATACGTTGTATGCAATTCATGCAACATATTTTCCATTGTAGACACATATGTATTTACCAAAGGTTTTTGGAATAAGTTAGTGCGTGGGAGAAGAGAAATGCGAAATGGCGACTTACTGAGCCCGTTTAGACCGTGCCATTTAGGACTAGTTTTACTTAGTTCGACTTACGTAGTACTAATATTAAGTGGTCTAAACATGCCGTATTACGAAAAACTAGTCCTACTTTAATTCGGTTTCTGATGCGGTATTGACCTACAAAAATTAGTATTAAATGGAGACATAACGTTTGTAAATAGTGACGCCCTTATACATAATTAATAAATAATTGTTGCAGATTATCTTATAATGTTTTGCCATTAGCCTGAAAATTTGCATGTTTTATCTTGGGTATTTAGTAATATAAATAGCAGTATTACCATTCTGATTTTAAATTTTCTTCTATGCTCCATTTTCTTGTGCAAACTCAATATATTATTTTTCATTTTTCTCCTGAAATAGCAGGCAGATCTGACAATTTTGACAACTGTCAAAGCTTTAATACGAGCGGCTTAAACAGCAGCAGGATTAGTACTACGTAATTCGACTTACGTAAAACTAGTCCTAAATAGCTGCGGTCTAAACGTACTCACTGTCTTTTCACTGTAAGGCTCTCGCCGGCAAGTGTTACAGATTTCTTGGCTCATACCTGCTAGATGAGCTGCATGTACCGGTTAGGGTAGATTGGGGACTAATACTAAGTTTTGTAAAAGCATTCAGCTGGGTTTTATGATCAACAACCGCATAAACCTGAAGGGTGAACAATGGCCATGGTTGTGACTTAAGTTCTAGAGATTCCTTAGCTTTCTCAACCTCTGTTCAATATGTCCACTATACATATGGTGTTTGAATCCATTTAAAGAATATTTCACAGGTTGGAACACAGTAAAAAAAATTCCGTAAAGTGAGTGGCAACAATTTGTGCCACAAAGGTTAGGTATTTGTCGATAAGATTATGGGAAAGCTCCACTTTTGAAAATGTAGATTAGGTTTTTATCCCTAAAATGTAGGTAGATTTTTCTCCCTAAAATATAGGGAATTTTTGTTTCCTCCCTTAAGTTTAGGGAATATTCCCAAAAATGTATAGAATTTTCAAATTTTTTCTTATTTTCCCCCCTAAAATATAGGAAATATTCTCTAAAATGTAGGGAATATTCCTTTTCTCCAAAATGTAGGGAATTTTAATTTTTTTTTTGGTTTTTTTCCCTAAAATGGACGAACTATTCCCTAAAATTTAAGGATTAGGTGATAGCACCACACTCCACCGTAAGTGATAGAATACCACCTCCTTTAAAAAACAAGAATGAATTGAATAGCTTATTTCTTACGGCCCATACCACTAAGTAGTATGGTAGTTATGTTGGTTCGCTGGGCACGCTCAAACAAAATATTGAAAAACATTATATGACTTGTTTTCAAAAACAATGGGTGAATTATATAAACGAAAATATATTTCGTGAAATTAAACTGATTTTCCCTTTATATGAGAGATAATTACATTTATTTTTAGGGAAAAACGTGTATTAAATTTAGTGAATAGTCCTATTATTTGTGACAGGGTATGTCTAGTCCAGAAAGACAGAAAAGTACATTCGAGGGGTGGGTTGCTAAAATGCACCTATACCTAATAATTTTTCCAGATTTACACTATTTTCCCGTCCAAATGCTTTTCTAACTTGCATTTAGAGGCTCAATAAGTTTTTATTGGACGGGGCTGTTGAAGATTGTATGGAACAGCAGAAATGTTTCCTATCGAGTAAAGTGTAATTTTAACTTACAGGGTAAACTAAAATAAAAATAATCTGTTGTATTAAGCGATGAAAGCATCTAAAAACATAAACAAAACTTTTTCAACCCCCTCTAATACAATTTATCGCTTGACTGGACGACACCTACTACACTGTGAAACATTCGGGATGCTGAATCAAAAACCCTGTATATTATTATCCAATCTTTTGTTATTTTTATTGTTATATTTCACTTTTGTATACTCAGTAATCAGATCATTGATGAAGTTCTAAATAAATAAACAATCTTAGTTTCGGCTGCCTTCTATGAGCCTTCAAAAAATAGATTCTTTGAAATATGTTACGCTAAAATTAATATAAAAAAGTTCTTATAAGATCATGAAAATAACTGAAAAAAGAAAGAAAAAGGAATGTCCACTCATATAAACGAAATTACATGACACAAAACTCAACCTTAAGGACAAGATAAATTTCATGGGTCCCGTAAAAGATAAAAACAAAATCTCAGTCATCAAAAGTTGATGTCAGTTTCACATAAAATGGGGTAAACATAGTACAAAATTCATCCACTCCAACGGGCCTTATAATCCGCTTTGTGGCATATCAAGGCGTTGCGTTGCCAAAAATCTGTCCGTAAATATTTGCATTTTAATATTAAGATAGCTTTGGCACAAAATTCTATAATAGAATATCGAGATTACAATAATTTTTGGAGTGTGATTTAAAAAAAAAAGGAATGAAACATGGTAAATGTTACTACTATAGAAGGGTTCTATCCTCCACATAAAAGATTTTCTTATTGAGATGACGTGGATGTGCTCCGGAATTAATTCGCGAAATTCCCATGGCTAGGAGAGGCTCATGAGAGTTTTTTTTTATTGAATTAGGATATGAGTAGGTACCTCTGCGGACGTTTTGTAAACAAAATCGAAATTTTTATTAGAATTGCGGCAAGCTGTACACAAGAATGAGTAAATAAAACTGAATTTTCCGAATAAAACATAGTTTAGAGCACAATTGAGGAGTTTGAATCAATTTGTGAAGTATGTTTACAACCAAGTTTCACCTCTAATATTTTGATTGTGTGGATGCGTGTATGTATATATGCACAAGTTAAAACACCAATGTAATTATGTAACCTTCATTCTTGTAGCAAAATTCGTTAGGTCGTAATTCAGTTTGCTGTTAATAAACACATCGCATCCAATCAAATTCACTCAGTTAATTATTTGCTTTCGTCCTACAGTTTCGGAAATTTCCAGTTTTTTTTGTTTTTTTCGTGTGTTTTTCTTTGTACATAAATTTCACTGTAAGTGATGTGACTTTTCAGTTTAATGCTCTCAATGGAGTACATTAAATTCTGTACACATCGGCGGCAATTTTCGATGAATATTTTATGGGAAATATTTTGTATTCATTAATTTTGCCCGTTAAAAATATTCAGATGAAAAAACGATGCCATCACTCCTGCATTATTTATGCCAATGTAATCACTAAGCATTTTTCATTAAACGAACTTTAATGTCAGGCAAATGTTGCGGCTATTCGATGGAGAAGAAACAAAGTTCACTTTAATATATATTTAAATATAAATTTGGATAGTAAAGTAGAGGCTACAATATCTCGTAACATTTTCATTAAACCTTTATTTATTATTAAGTATGATCGAAAAGTAAGTCAACCCTAATTTGGTGAACGCTTTACAATAGAAACAGGTCGAAAAAGTCGTAGTTACGATAAACACTTTTAAGCAGTTAATTAAGCTTTAACTACAATTTTATGAAATAATGAATTTTAAATTTAATCAATCAATCTCAATTTGACAACTTGCTTATAAATATTAACCTGTAAAGGGTTTTAAGTCTAACAGACTCTTGTCTAGTCTAGCATGCTCGCTAGTGGATAGACGTGTTTTGAAAAGCTCCTCCATAGTTTGTTTTATTCTGTGAGTTTACTTTTCCAATTGTAGTGCAATAGTGATGCAACATAAAACATTATTTCCGCAAAAATATTTGAAAAACTTGAATTGATTTCCTTTATATTAGGTGTAATGTCGATTTTGATGGGACCATTTCAGTGTTGCACTTTTTCTGGAATTGGAGAACTGGGTGCACGGAAGTTCATCCAACAAAAGCCGTATATATTGATCACGAATGGGAGGAGTTTAGCCTACTGTGACACACAGCTAGTACAGATACCATAGTACATGCATAAACCACGTGTGTATCGTTGAATTTCAGTATAATACAAAGTGAGCAAATTGGTACGAGGTTAGTATAAATACTTGGGTTTTTTTCATAATGTAAGAAACTTTTTAATGGTTTCAGCGTCACTTTGAGGTAGTGACAAAATTATCCAGTTTATGACTTTTTAGACTTTTTGTTCAAGTCGACTTTTTAGGGATACAAAAAATATTAAATATATCTGACGTTTTCTTCGAAAGCAACTCTTACAAGTTTCAAAAGCTGTCAAATGAAACTATTATGCGATCTGTCATCTAGCATGGTAAGAGAATACAATGGTATCCGAGGCATGGTACCTACACTAGCTGTACGTCAATGGTATAATACCCTCCAAAGACGAAAGAATAACTGAGAATTAATATGAATTCAATAATCGGAATGACATTCGAATTAAATTGAAAGTTCTATTCATATATAAGTGCTATATTTAGACAATTGAGTTCACGGTAATTCTCAATTAATGTTCTATGGGTCTGCAGTGTGAAGGTTCCGAACTTTAAAAAGTTATGTTCGAAAAACTATTTTTATTACATATTATTTCCATTTTAAGAAACAATATAACGGTCCGCTTATTATAAAAAAGAAAAAAAATCAGAAATAAATTTATTTTTCCTTCTTCCTGTGAAGTGGGAAAGTACTTAAGTCATTTCAATTTTAAAATTTCGATGAACGATTTTATTGACGGGCTCAAGAAAGCAATGTAAAAAAATGAACAAAAAAAAAATTCTATTTTTCAGGGCATTTTAGATATAACTATGTAATTACCTAAAATGCCTTAAAAAGTAAACAAATAATTTAAGCTACTTAAATAAATCCACGGGGCGCTAATGGAAAATATTAGCTACCATGTTATAATTAGTTACAACAAAAGTTGTAGTTTTAACGATGAAAAACAAATTAGACTAAAGGAGGACTTACATTATGATTGCATAATTTTTTTCCAGATATAGTGAGGGAGATAGCTTATTGAAATTTGAATGCTACCAAAGCAATTACTACAATACCTCAAATCACAAACTGTAATAAAAAACAGTCAAATTGTCAAAATGGAATAATTATTTTCAAATCATAATCAAATAAGTTTCGAGAAAGACCACTGCAGCGAATCTGTAGATGCTGTGTTTAATGTTTCTTGTCGAAGGACTACCTCCGAAATAACTTGAAACTTTTCCATAAAAAATATATTTAAAAACTTTCAATTTCATGATATTTAATTACAAATTAAAAACGTATTTTTACTTTATTTTATTTTGACAGATAATTTAAAAAATATTTGTTATAAAATTATAGTAAAACGTGTTGCCAGTAGTCAAAATTGATAGATTAGTGTTTGTCAGTAACAAAGTTTTAGTTCCAGGACCATAAAAAACCTTTTTTATGCTTGAGAATTTTTATGGGAATAAATTTTTCCGGACACGAACATATTGACAAAACGAGATGTGGAAAAAATTCAGAAGGCGTTTGCTTCTTTCGTCACTCCTAAATAAGTTTCCGTATAGGACGTACTATTTCCTTCTTAAAATCTGGAAAAATGCATGCCATCATAATGTAAATCCTCCTTTAGATTTAATGTTTAATTTAAACTGTAAACATAATTTAAAGTACCACTACGATTAAAGGCCCAGTCAGACTCTGCAAGTTACTGACACAATTAGATTGGTGCATATGAGCAAGTTCATGTTCACATTCGTCAAGTAATTTTCCGGGACTTTGTCAAGTTCATCCGACAATTTACACCATCCGCCATGCTTAAAATTTATATATATATATATTGAAGTTAAAAGTGTGGATTTGCTCTACAAAGTAGAAGAGAGTGGAACAAAATTTCCAACTTGTCGCAAGTAAGCATGCCGACCTTCGAGAGGCACAGGGAGATGAAGAGAGTCACAACTTGTGCAAGTAGCTTGCCGAGTCTGAATGGGTCTTAAGATACGGTGTATCAAAGCAAACTATCATCTTCTGATGTATTATATATGTACAGAGTGTCCCGGAAGGGTACCGCCATGCTGCACCCATAGAATCTTGACAGAAAAAGGAACAGAAAAGTCCAACAGGACATATGTGCTATCTTGCGTAGTTTTTGAGTTATTATGGAAAAACTGAATTTTCTTAGAATCCGCTCCGTAACTTACAGTTTACCCTATAACTCGGTAAATACTTTGCGGAAGTAAATTGCACCTAGTAATTTTTTTAGAGCAACAAATTAACTTTTAAACTGTTTATTAAAAATTTTCCAAGGTGATATGCCTTCCTTTATTTTTGACTTAGAATATGTTGTCGTGCCTTTAGAACAAAATAAACCCCAATTTGAAAGTAATAATTCTTGGAAATTTCTTATAAGAATGGGATGCGCTAGTATGGGAAAAACTTCTTCATTTTATGGCCTTTTAAATTCCCGAAACAATCATTTACCTAAAATCAACGGTCTCAAAATCCCAAAGAAAAGTACGCCTCAGGTAGCCATAACTTCTGCCACCCATATTCTGCTAATTTTGGTTTATTGCTCTGAAACCTTACTCTGTATAGTAATTTTTCCTTGGAATCATGTAAAATCTGATTTAACTATAATTTTAAGTAAAATTAATGATTAGAGAAACGCATTAAAGGATTATTAAAATTAATGATTATTAGAAGCAAACAGTTTATTTCAATTTATTAACAACACTCTTATCAAATACATTAATTTATTAATCTTAAATGATATCATTTGAATAATTAAATCTAGCTTACTTACTTTCTACAATAATTGTTCGAAACGTTCCCCATTCGCTCGAAGACACATCCTACACCTACATAGGTAAAAATGATCTGCGAACTAAATTTAATACAGAAGTGTCACTTTTCATATCGTTAGAAATTTCTAATATTTTCTCTTGAAGTTTTGCCGACGTTGACAATGGCGTGGAGTAAACCTTCTCTTTTAAGCAACCCCAGAAATAGAAATCAAGAGGATTTAAATCCAGAGATCTGGCTGGCCACGGAACTGATCCAAAGCGTCCAATCCATCTGTGGGGGAATGTCTGGTGAAAAGAGTCGGCAGTTCATTTTGGAGAAAATCTAGGTAAATATCTGAATTAAGTGTGGTAGGTAAGATATAAGGTCCAATAAAATGGTTTCCGACGATTCCTGCCAAAGACATTTATCCTGAAATCGTATTGGAACGCAGTCTCTAGTACTGCTCTAGGATTTTCGGCACTCCAAATGTGACGGTTATGCTGATTAAATACACCGGCTTTTGTGAAGCTCGCTTTGTCTGTCCAGAGTATCTTCTTCTTGATAACGCCGATGCTTCTTCGGCTTTCACGAAGTATCCAACGACAAAACTCCATTCGCTGGCTGTAGTCCCGCGGTAACAACTCCTGGACCCTTTGGTAGTGGTAAGGATGCAAACGTTCACTTTTAATTATGCGGGTGACAGATGACCTGGGAAATCCAGTCATGGATGAAATGCGCCGCATACTAATCGATGGATCCTCCTCTACGATTCGATGAACTTCTTCCTCTTTGTTTAGGGTTGATGCCATACGAGATTGGCCTTCATGATGTGAAAATGCTCCCGCTTCTCTTAGATGTCGATGTACGTTGGGTGCAGTATGGTGGTACCCTTCCGGGACACCCGTATATATATATAGGCACTAGATATACTGCACTGTTTATTTTTGAGGCCATTCCCTTTAACTCGTACACGAATTTGTCTATTTATATATTTCTTTTTTACTATTTTCGACACTCTCGTAGACCCACTTTACGTCATCGCAGCGAGCTGAAATTTGGCACACAGGTTCATGCCGCGTGACACTTGAATCTATCAAAATTTGAACTGGAAATTTCCATGGAAAACCCGGAAAATCGAAAAAAACCATTTGAAAATTTGGTACAAATTTGATTAGTGATAAATCTGTTTCAGGAAAAATGCAGAATTTTCAAATTTTTCTGGAAAATTTTCCGAAAATTTCCGGAATTTTCCGACTTTTTCGGACAATTTTCCGACAAAACAATTTTATAAGATATGCGGAATCATTTTTTTTCCGTCCTACTGGCATCAATATTTTCTCTTCAACAATCATAAAAACTTGCATGAAAAATCGAGGAAAATTCATGTAAATTTTTAAAAAAAATTCATAGTAATAGGAAAAGTCTGTGGAAAACATGAAAATCGGGAAAATTCATGTTATATGGGATCAAGTTGGAATACAGCTAAAAAGCGCTGTTTAAAACATAATTTGAATTTCAGAAAACCGTTGCAATACTTCAACGATTTGATACTCGACAAATTTTTGTTTTCGGATCGGCACCAAACATGACTTAAAAATTGTTTTAAAATAACAATTTAGTTAACGTGAAAAAGGCAGAAAATAAAATAATTAAAAAAAGGAGTTTTCAAACAAAACTGAGGCCAAGCCGCATGAAAAAGTAGAAAATAAACTTTTCTTCACACACAGAGGTGGACTCAGATTTTATTCGCTGACAATCACCGATATATTTCAGTATGATCAATCAGAGGTAATAAGTGATTTGATTCATGAAGAGAAAGAATATTCAAGAGAAATGTCCCAATCAAAAAATCTGAGTCCACCTCTGTGTGTGAAGAAAAGCTTATTTTCTACTTTTTCATGCGGCTTGGCCTCAGTTTTGTTTGAAAACTCGTTTTTTACTTATTTTATCTTTCCCAATTTTGCAAAAGGTATGCTAGTTGCTTTACCTAAAGAAAAAAGTAAAATGACAAAACCAATTGTTGTGAGCCGCTACATATAAAGAATTATGGACAAAATTTTGACTTTTCAGATTAACAAACGTATAGGTTGCAACTAGGGGGAGAGGGTTTGAACCTCTCAAGCCCGCTCCATAAATACGGCCTTGCTTCAAACATATTTTTGTAATATTCCTTGTATTTGCGGACGTAGACACAGACACACGCATTATATACACGAAACTGTCAAGCGTAATAAATGTTCTTTATTGATATATAGAAAGAAATTTCTTCTTAAATTTTATGCAAATAACTTAAATAAAATCTTTTAATTGTAAGACCCAAATTAAAATATACACTCAAACATTTTTTCTTCTTCGTCTTAAAGATTTTTATTTCATTGACATTATGCATATATCGTTATTTAATTTATTTTGTTTGTAATGACTTGACAGCTCATGGGGATTGGTTAACCAGATCCTTCCCCACTTCATACTATAAATAGATAAAAACAATAACTGTGAGCTAGGTCTGGCTATTAAATATCTAAACACGTGAGCTATGCGGAATGCCATTCACTGCAAGAAACGTCACCTTCGATGCGGATATATATGAAAACAACAAACACATGGTGAGGAGAGCCATCGCCACTTATTAAAGGGTGGGGGAGCCAATCTCACCGTCAACTCCCATCCGCCGAAAAATGAGGAGGAGCACCATCCTCGATGCTAATTATCTCCATTTCACTGATAGTGAGACATTACTGAAACTCAACACAACCTGGTGAACTGGCAGTAACCGCACGTTCAATAGTAGTGACTAAATCTAATTTGCACTATTTATTAATGATTGTGTAATCGTTAATACGCTATTATCAAACCAAACATACACTCATACACACCAGGCTAACACCACCAAATCCATAACACTAATTGTTCTTTTCAAATTTACTTTCCGCTAAAGCACCACCAAGTTGAGTTCTAATATCAAATACAACACTAGTCGTACTTTTTTTCAAATTTATTTTCCGACAACACCTATTAATGGCACCATAATATAATTAACAACACATATAGCAATTTTAATCCTCTGACTACTAAAGTTCAGGAAGAACCACTGACATATATAATATGGACTGCCTAACTTTCTATTTCATGTGGGCTCAATTGCTTGTGTCAATAAAAGTTCTTACGCCGGTGCCAACATTGAAAAACTCATTGGCGGGAAGTTGAAAAAACAGGCGCGCAGCTCGAAAAGTTATTATAACAAAAAGTTTCGAACTTCTGCTTCATATCTTATGATTATATTGCCTTTTGTAAAACAATTTTATCAGTAATAACTCTAAATAATTAATTTAAAAAATTTTTTTAGACAGACCCACTTATTTATTTATTGTTTATAGTTCTCCTCAGTTGGTACTTGGTGCTTAGACCGAAAGAGTCAACAATATAAAAGTGATCCCACATTTTGCAGTGCATTTCCATTAACGTAGTCAGTCCATATTATATATGTCAGTGGGAAGAACTGGTTGATTAATATCAGTCGAATATTCAGGAATGCGTAAATCGTTCAAACCAGTTCCAATATTTGTCGAATTTTAAATGTATGCTATTCCGCTTACGCATTTCTGTTCCTACATCTAAACAAAATCTACACACACACTACTCAATACACTAAGAACCGGCTAATTGCCTTTTCCTCAACTTGGTACATCACAGTTCCTATGAATCTACGCATCACGAAAACTGAAACAGCCAGCATGAATATAAGTGCGTAAGCAACTCGTTACCTTTTACTACAGTCCTTGAGTGATGCGCTTATTTCTATTTACAATTCTAGGAAAACTACGAGGTCTAACTACGTTCTTTTAAAAATCAGTTGGAATAAATGATTTTTATTTGCTTGTGATCTTACATAATTCATTTGACAGCTCAGATGACAGTTCAACAAAGTAGGGAAAGTCCGTGTTGCACTTCTGTTATAAAAGTTGTCCCATCGAACATTTTCAGTGCTGTACTGCTAGAAGAAGTGCAACGCTGGTGTTGCACTGAAGTGCCATCGAAAGCGACATACAAGTGAAAAAAGTCTCTTATCATGAGCAAATCCGCAAAGTCTCTAAATCAAATTCGAAGGTAACTGCGAATGAGGCCTGAAACACAATTGGAGCTTTTCAGCCGGCTTTATCGCCAGCTTTCTTCTAAAGCTGACTGAAAAAGCCGAATCGAACGCAACTGGTGTTTTTTACATTTGCAACTTTAACTTTTTTATGTTGAGAGCTTTTATTAAGGAACGACAGTTAATGCTTCAGATTTTCCAAAATTACAAAAAATTCATGCTTTTTTGGATAGTTTCGAGATGTACCAAATATATGTAAAAATAATACTGAGTTGTTTTTTTATATCCCACAGGAACTGCTTATCTTTTACTCACTATATAAGTTTTCTTTAATTTTCATATTTGTGGACAGGGGCGGATTTCTCTATACGCCGAGTAGGCACGGGCCTAGGGCGGCAAATTTAGTGGGGCTGCAAAACTTGGTGAGCTTTTTTTTAGTAGTCGCGCCCTCTGTGAACTCACACGTCAACGTTTAAAAATTCAAAAATGTGTCCATAGCACCCGGAAAAAGAAATTTACATGTATGGAGATTACAATTATGGAAATTTTGGATCATCGAACTGGATTTTTGCTTACTATTTTTACTCCAAGTTCAAGCGCATCATTTGAATTATGCTCCACTACATATATTACTACTGGATTATTTGGTATTTTCGCTGCCACTTTTCGTGTTTTACAAGGAGTGGAGGGACGGCCATGTTAGCAAATCCGCCCCTGTTTATGATAGCTGTTTACTTTTTAAATGTGTCAACAAAAGCCATACTCATCTAATATTCGACATTCGCACTGTTGGTAACATTAAAAATTACCTCAAGTTGCCAGTCATTGGGTGTGAAATTTGCAATTTGTATCAAACAATAATAGCAATTATAAAATTTATTTGCAAGGTAAAGCACAGTTGAGATAATTTAATACTTTATTTAGTTCTGTCCTCAAAATTACTTCAGATACCGCCGAACTCGGAATGAAGTTCCTCTACTTAATGCTTGTCTACCGATTCAAGGTTATCTGGAAATAAATTGCTCGTGAACAAACAGGTTCAGTGAGTTTGTTATTTAGAGGTACCTAAATACCTAGCCTATGCTAATCCGACCATAACATTCCTAGATACTTCCGAGAAAACATTCTCTAACGTATACAAAATAACTCATACACCACCGCGACAACTCAAAAGAGGATTGTTAATATCACTGGAAGGGTAGCGGTAGGAGAAGGATGGATGAAAAAATTCTTGAACCATGATATCTGCTGTTAACGCATATCACGGCTCACCTATGCTGATTTTTTCATTCGTACACTTTCAGAACCGAATTCTTAAAAGAGTTACAGCAGGAACTAATGGCGGTAGAAATCCGCCAGGAACAAAGAATTTTTTTTCCTTGTGAGAGCGGCATCGGTAAAGCTCATAAAGCTAAGTAAATGAAAAATAAATATCTTGCATATGCCTGCAAGAAATGCGAATCGAAGGTTAAATTTACAAGATTTCTTGAATTTGACTCCTCAATGCATGAAAAGCACCATCGGGTAGAGCGGAGAATTCCATAAATCCGGATAAAAGAAAAATTAATATTTTTCCTTTAGAACCGCAGTAAATGAGTGAAAAACCGATTTAAGGATGAAATTCAAAAGATTTCTTTAATTTGACTCCTCCTAACGAATATACAGGGTATACAGCCTCCACAAATCGAATGCAATCTAAGGTCTAGCTTTCTGTCAAATTTCAAAAACCTACGTCACGTTCTATTCACAAATATCGTTTATAACAGACAGAAAAACGGACGCAAGAATGATCTCATAAGCATTCCGTTTTTGTTTTGTTTTTGTATTTCGGAACCCTAAAAAACCAGAATTGATCGGGTTCATTATCAGGCATTGTTTCCGTTGGCTTCAACTTTTCGTTAGCTCGAACCAGCAACATAACAAAAATAAATAAATTTGAGCTTTTCTTTGTCATTCGCAATATTTAGATAGCCACCTCCGTATTTAACACGGTAAGCTTTTGTGATCCAAATACCGCCCGCAAAGTTTTGATACCAATAATAAAAAAAAAAAAAAACGAGGAGGCATTTTTCAAACAACTTAAAACTTGAAAACAGCAATTTTGCTGTCGTCACGCTCGAGAAATTTCATTTGACATTTTTCTGACCTTGAAGAGCAAGAAAAACAAAATAATTTTTCCTACTCAAATATTTACCTAAATTATGTTCTAAAACAAGATAGTTCCACTTACTCCTATGAAATACTTAGTTCCCTTATTATAAAATATCATATTGAGTGTATTTCATTTAAATGCTCTCCATTTACAAAACCATTACGTAACGCTTCAATTATAATGAGTGCGCCATAAAAAATTACAAGGGATGTAATGTTTTGTCTCCCTGCAGCTTTTAACACCCCGGAAAAAAAATTCCATAAAAATGAGAAATGAGAGAACCGAAGAGGTTTTTACAGCTTTTTATATATACACACATTTTTAAATGACTAACGAACGCACTTTAACAATGTACCAGAAAATATCTGTTCATTGAGCTTAATAGGCTATTTCACAGGGTTTTGTCCAGATCCTGGTGCCAGTTAGTGGTGGGGAAAAGAAAAGTTTTCTCGCCCATTTATGCTGTTTCATCTCATTCTTTTTGCTATATTCTCGGATTTTTCGTTTTTCGTACGCTTTTCAGGATGTGATACATAAAGAATCATTGGCTAACAAAACTTTTTTACAAGTTAATTACACTTGGCTCCGAAAAAGCTGCCTTGAGCCACAGACCACATTTGCTTAACAAAAGGAAATCTCCTGGCATCTGCTTCCAGCGACATCATTCCGGTAAAAGTTAAGGGAAATTTTTGTTCTAATAATTTTTTTTCCTATTATGGCGTTAGTGAATTAGTGAATTTTTTATTACAGTGTAGGTTTTGGGTATGAATAGTTATTGGAGTTTCACGTTTTATGCCATTTAAAAAGAAGTCGGGGATGTGACTTGTAAACTTTTTTAAATCAATGCCACATCCTGAATAAAAAATTTTATATTCATTCGAATGTGTGCATTCGGCGACGTAGTAGATTAGTTTACTTTTCGTCGATTCTAGATTATATTTATTCCGGATATGATTCCAAACTTTTTCATTGATTTCCTATTACTTTTGGCACTTTTTATCTTTTTTTATATGAATGAACAGTCTTTAGCGCCTCTATCCTTTTGTCTCGTGTATATATCTCATCAGAATTTCTTTGTGAATCCTGTTGACGTGTATACTAAGGCAAAGCTATATCAAATAACCACATACATAAATTGTATATATTTATTCTTCATAGCTTTACTACTCATAAACTGCAGATCTGAATATTTATTATATGAATACAAGAAGCTTCCCAGCGCGAAATATGATAGGGCATACAAAGTTAGCGCTTACATACTATACCCATAATATATGTTTTTCGAAGCGCTCTTTGAGAATACAAAAATAAACTGAAATCTTGATTAAAGCTTTCTTTTAATTTCATTTGCACAACTTATAAGCGCTCCAAGAGTGCTTCTCCAAAATCCCAAAGTGAGCGCATGCACACATTAAAATTATATGAACGTGGTTACGATGGGGAAGCGCTCAGAGCATCCGAACCCAGCGCTTCGCCACCTTATCCTCGTGCATATGTTTTTAACATGAGCATGTTCACAGAAGAAAGCGCTCAGTTGAAGATTCTAGGAAAGCACTCTTGGAGCGCTTATATAGGATGCAAACGGAATCAAGAGAAAGCTTTATTTAACATTTAATTTTTTTTTTTGTTATAAATGCGCTCCGTTTGAGTTCAAACCTGTACAAATAATTACAAGTACTAAAAAAAAACAATTTTCTCAAAAAGTTATTAATAAAAACGAAACCATACACTTCAACTGACTACTCAGGAATGAAAAATCTTCTCCATCTTCTATTTTTAAATGCATATGAGTCAAATTATCATGAATAACCCTAAAATCTGTGAAGAGGTTTGCTGCCGGAAAGATTCCCATGGGTATGTTAAGAGAGCGCTTCGCAAAAGATATTTAATAGCTATGTGTGGAAGTGCTTCCCTTTTCAAGCGCTTCCATTTACAAGAGCTTGACATATTTCCCTCTGCGAATAAGCGCTTTTGCATTCGTCTTTGAGTGCTTCTATTTCCTAATTTAATATTGATAACATATACGTGAAATTTTTCGTGATAGAGGTGGTGATGTAGGGGAGACTTGACTAAGGCCATATGTTAGTAATAAGCTAATTGATATACCTGGTTTTAAATTTTTTTCGCAAGGATTGGTCTCTACATCGAGTTGGTGGCGTTGATATATATATATATATATATAAACTCTGGTATGGTATATCTTGCACACCGTGAACAACGAGTGGAGATGATAATTTGGATTCTCTTTATAAACTGTCAAACGCAGATTTAACGAACTTAATCAACGATCTGATACATATCGTTCCACAATATAGTAATGTCGTAATTGGCGGTGATTTTAATATTAATTTTTTTATTGGAGATAATGTTACAAACAGATTTAATTTTGTCTTTGATATGCATCGAGTTAATGAACATCCCACTCACATTTCAATGCACTCCTCGTCTCTTCACATCGTGTTGAGCTAAAATTAAATTCATGAATCAGATATCACTTGCGGGTATATCTGAACATGATATGATAATGATGACCTTTGATTTTCAACCCCATTATATTCTGGAGCCGAATACCTTATCACTTTATATTTATAGTGCAGTAAATTTCGATAATCTCAATAATGAAGCTTAGTCTCTGCCTCAAACTGACTTCCAATCTGAAGCGATCACATTGGTTACTAAAATTATATATAACCCTGACTATCCATGCATTGTGAGTCTCATTCTTCGCAGGAGTAGAGTATATAACATGTGGAAACAATACAGAGTTGCTACACTCTGGGATGAGTATCGTGTTCTTTAATATAGAGCAACATTCGAAATTAAAAGGCCCAAAACAGGTATTGTTCTTCATTGCTTAATACTGAACTATCACCAAAAAAGTTATGGGAAATCTTACGTTCTGCCAGTGTAGTTTGATCCACTAACAATAATATCGATCCGGAAGAACTCATCAAAGAATTGCTAATGGTACCTGCAATAACTTCGTTTTCACAAAGCAGCCCTGAATTGTCCATTTAATTTTGCCCGGGTTATACAATTAAAGACGTTCTCATGGCTTTTTGTTTTTCAACCAGAGTTTCCCGAAAATGATTGAAAAAACCTTTTTAACTAAATAATACATCTGGAAAGGATACAACCAATTGCTAAAATTTAGGAAAGGAAAAGAAATGTCCCTGAATTGTGTCAGGAGATGACCGGCGATGATACACACCATTATCTCTCATGATGCTGAATACTTTGGAGCTTAATAGGCCATTTGGAAGCAGATGATGGAGGTATTTAGTGCTTCACAAATATGTGGCTATCACAGGAACCTAAGTTCCAAACAGAACAAATTGTTAAAATGAGAAATTTAAACCATACACACTTATGTATTTAATGTTTGAAAATTATGATTAGTTTTTTTTAAGTTTTTTTTTTATTAAAAAAATGACAGCAATGAGCTCGGTTTTAAGGTTTTTGCCATAGCCACATATTTTAATTCAAGTTTATAGCTGAATTTTTAGATTTCCTACATGCTGCCCACCAGCTCGTAAAAAGGTATTTTGAGAAAAGGCTATTTAGCACCTGTCCGTATCTAAATCTTCGTGTTGTTATAACAGTTAGTGACGCCACACAATAAGCTCAGCTATTATTAAAATTACATGAACACAAACCCGAATTCGTATATGTTTGATGACAGCTTTTGTCAACCCACGGTACAGACAATACAAGGTATTCTTATTAAATTTCGACACGTGTGCTGTGACGTACTTTTGTTCATTAATGTATATATACATTCCTATAGAAAAGACAGAGAGAGGAGAGAGAGTATTGTATTCTATGTACCGTGCCTCTCTATACATAACACGATATTTCGTTAAAAAAAGAAGGAACATGGTTCGTACAGAGAATACCTTTTTACTGTGATGTCAACCAAACAATTTGACAGTTTCCTGATGTTTTTTGATAGACTGGGTTTATACAGGAGCTCAAGATTGAACGCACTGAAATACAATGGTGAAGGACTGTAGCCTTTAAAGAAAGAATCATTTGGTTACCACTCAATTTATTAAAAGCTATCGTTTGGTATAAGAATTCAAGAGATAATGTTAGAACTTGACCGTGTTCATTCAAATATCATTATGATGATTAAATTATGATGAAATTATGCTAAATTAATTAAATAATTAATTACTCGAATTCAGTGTAAATTTGACAGAAATAATATTATTTTTATACTTTGCGTAGGTAATTTCTATTTGAAATTTGCAACTTAACTATTTCTAACCTAATTCAATTTGCTGAAATCCACTGTATCCACTTCAGGAAAAATAAATCCTCATCAGATGTGACTGTGAGCCTTTTATTTACAATCTGTAAAAGTTTTTACAAATTGTTTAGAACTTTTATATGCTTTTGGTAGACAACAGGGGCCGCCCAGAAAAGTTGGATTGGATTCCGTCCGTCCGGCCATATTCATTTTTATGAGCAAGCATTGATAATTTACTGCTAAAATGATCATTTTTATTAGGAAATATTTTCAAAAAAAATTCCTGTTAAATTTTTATACACTGGTTATTGTATAGTCGACAACATTTTCGGAAATAGAAAATTACGCAAAAATTTGGAGTATCATCGATTTTACTACTTGTCGACGGCAGCTTGACCAGGCATGGCATTCACCTTACACCACATGCACATAAATGCACTGCTGCAGCCCAATAAAAGTGCAAGTCGATGACAGGTCAAGAATAATTTCGTTATTTTTCTTCACGTTCATGATGTTCGATGACCTGCAATTATCCAAGATCAGCAACATTGGAAATAGGTCAACCCGAGTTTTCTATGGATAGGAAAATTGATGGATGGGCAGTTGAATCAACGGCGGTGAATAAGATCGGCACGGCAAGCGGGAAATATTATTAATAATTTCATTTTGTTTAATTGATTTGAGTTCGTATTACAAGTTGTAAAATATATATGTTATTTTTATAGTGCATTTGTATATGTATTTAGTTTAATTTTTAATATACATAGTACAACAAGTCTGTGCTGTGTTTTTAGTTATTGTAAAAAAAAAAACAGGTCCTGCAGAAACACTATTACCATAGAGAAAACAGTATCAGAGTAGAAAACTGTATGTTGAGAATTTTGCCACAGAGCTTTTGGTCAAGTGCCCCTAATCTACTTCTAATAGCACATGGCTAGTCTGAAAGCAATACATGCAGAGCTTCTTCGATGGTGTTAAGCGATCTTAGTCAATAATAATGATAACTTTTATTGCTGGCAAAGGTACATAAGATTTTAGAAATCTTAAAAGTATACAATTAACGTAGGAAAAATTCTAAAAATTAACAGTGTGTGTGTAAAATATAAGCGCGGGTAGAATCATAACAATGATAAACTTTATGCAAATGTTTCGAACAATTGATTTATGAGATAACATAATATTGTAGTAAAAGAACAAAAATTAAACTAGATTTAAGAAATGATGTGTGTAAAAATATAGTCGAGAAATCGAAGAAGTGCAGCGCAATACAGTGCATAGCATCGGTCAGTGCGTATTAAAGCAAAAGGATCGAAGCCAAGAGCCGGCCGAATGTTCCAACGGAGCCAGCCCGCTGAAGGTGACGGGTAAGCCATTCCACTTACGAATGATCTATACAAAGTATGATCGCTCAAGAATTTGAGTAACAAAGCTAGATAACAGAAGACGACGATGTCGAGTGGAGCTCAAGAATTAAATACGGTCCTGGAGATAAGCTGGCTCTTTCGCATAGATCAAGTTGTACAAGAATTTCAGCCTTTTGTTCATGAGGAATGTTTCGAGAGAGCATCCAAGAAAGGAGTCGACATAGGATAAAATATGAGAAAATCTGGACAAGCCGAAGATAAATCGAATCGTGTCATTGAAAGCTACCGTTAATTTCCGCTGACAGCAAGAATCCAGTTTTGGAAATATTAGACTCCCGAAGATAAAGTGAGGTAGCACGAGAGCCTTTGCAAGCCTCATACGCATGCATTGTGACAATATATTCGCAGACTTTCTTAACATTCTCAGGGAGGAATACACCTTTCCAACTGTATTAGATATATAATCCCAACAAGTAAAGTTAGTATTTAGCACGACAACTAGATTTTTAACCAACCTAGCATATGGTATGACGATGCCGTTGATCTTAACTGCTGGTAGACATAAATAGACAGTTTGACTTATTTGGATTTAGAATTAGTTGATTGCAACTGGCCCAGTCACAGAACCTATCAAGGTCATTGTTAAGCCGAATAACGCCGTCCTCGATTAAGCCAATTGGCCTATCTAAATAAATTTGTACGTCATCAGTGTAGAGGTGGTCCGAATTATCTTGCGAAATCGTGGGTAGATCATTTATATATAGACAGAAAAGAAGAGGACCGAGAATAGAACCCTGGGATATACCGTAGCGAGGAGTTAAAGGAGATGAAACTGATTGAGCCTTAACCGATTGGCTACGGCAGAGGAGACAATTTTTGATAACAGAGATAGCTGTAGGTGAGAAACTGAAATTCTGCTGCAATTTAAATGGAAGGATATCATGATTAATCGAAGTGAACACCTTACTGAAATCCAGAAGGACTAGTATGGATATCCGATCTCTGTCAACTGCGTCACCAATGTCCGACACCACTTTGAGCAATGCCGACTCAGAGCTATGCCGTGGTCTGAAACCTGAATGCCAGCAAGATAGTAAACATTGTTGATTGAGAAAGGAAGTAGTTTGAGAATGCTTTAATTTCTCAAGAACTTTGATGAGGAAGCAGAGTAGGCTAATCGCCCGAAATGCACAATATAATACCTACTGGGAGTATCTGCTTACGGTGCGGATGGCGGTGGCCATCCGCAGGCCTACATCGAACAGTATAAAGCCGCAGTATGCACCCAAACTGCACTGTGTGTGACATGCATAAGAGCCGAGCAGAGTAAAGTGGCAATTTCATCATAGTCAATTCAAAAGTTCTTTTAAAATCGAGGGAATATTGCTGACATATATTTTTCAACTCTGTTATTGAATTTCTATGCTACTACTATGAGGACAGACTATCTCCATACCCATTGGGACGAAAGGCCAGCACTTCTGAAAGGAGCACAATTTAAGAGCTTCTCTAGCCATCATTTGGCACCTCTTTAGAAGCATACTCACCGATCTATCCAGAAAAATAAGCAAAACCACAAGAAAGTAACTCAAGAGCTTCTAGAGCAGTCGCTTGAAAGGTGTATAGAAGATTATTTGATGAGCTCCAGCAGAACAACAAGCAATAAACTGTGAATTTTTCCACTATTGTGCGAAGAAACGCATTTCTTATTTTGAGTGTAAAATTCAGTGTGAAATGAAGCGGTAGTTTTCCAAAGAGTTGCTATTCTTTCCTTCGGCAAAATCTACAATAATTTTAGTACGGGAGAATTTGGCTTACCAAATTAAGTTCATAAAATTTAATACCACAAATTATCACAAGCAAGCGCAAGCGCTTCAATGCAGCTTTCTGGAAGTACTCTTGAAGGCCTCTTAAGGCAGGCCGCAGACCAAAGCTTCTCACATGCCGCTTTTCATCACATGTAGATGTAGCTAATCGTTATGTGGCGTTAAGGAGCGTATGTACATGGTTTTGTTCCATTTGAAATTCATAATTATTCGGAAGCCTCACACTGAATTATCAAGTACAGCTTAGCTGCACGTGACGCTTTTAAGCAAAGTGCACATGCCGCTTTTCGTCAAGTCTGATGTGAATCGAAGCGACCTTTTCAGCTTGCATCTCGATAAGTTGGCATCAAGTGGTTTTTTTGGTGTATTATTTTTCACTTAGCGATTAAGCAGTGTGACCTTAGTGAACTTTTGTCAAGCTTAAATATGGATAACAGACAATATAATTTTCAATTTATTGAATGCATTGAACAACACGCAAGCTTACTACACGTTGCCGCAATATAGCGATAGAGATATTACAGAAAAGGCTTGGAATGAAGTTTCTCAGGAAATGAAGGACACAGGTATATAATTACGGTGAAAAATAGTGTTTTTTTTTGATTTCTAAATTACAGTATTTAAATTAAATTAAATATTAACCGTATATATATATATATAGTATATATATATGTATGTTTAGGAATATATCCATACATGGCGTTATTTTATTAATCTGATTTTAAGCATACTTCTATTGAATAGGAAATGATCCAGCATTTATCGCAAAATATTCTGCTAAATAGTCTCTGATTTCTATAGCTTTATTTCTGGGTTTAATCCGGGCAATTTAATTCAGCAACTTTCTTTTCAGTAGGAAATTCATTAACTTGTCCTAGTGTACCTTCCGTCATACGAATGAAGTTATGTAGAACACAGCTCGCTTTAACTATTTCAATTACAGAATCTATACTGTTCGAAGTGATTGGTTTCTCAAATATTCGAAACTTCGAAGTCAGCATGCAAAAACCACATTCAACTGGCCTTCGACCTCGTGATAATCTAAAATTGAATATCCTCCTCTTCGGATTCAAAACTCTTTGAGAGTATGGACGTTAAGGGAAAAGCTTCATCATCATGGAAGTAATAAGGTATATGCCTTCCATCTATGTCGTTTTTCAACTTTCTATCTTTCTTTCAATATGCCAGAATTGTTTGAGTTTAAAAATTTTCCAATATGTGAAGCTAGAAAAACACTGCTGTCGCTATTACGACCGATGTCACGGACATCTATCATTATGAACATACCATGTGCATCCGAACAAGCCATCAAAACTATTGAAAATATCCTTTATAATTAATATAAGGGGATCCGGGGTTTTGGAAATTTCTTTACCCGAATATGCTTTCTGTGTATTGAGCCAAAGCAATTGGAAAAATAGCATATTATCAAAATTGCATATTTCGATATTATTCCATGTTTATTCATTGGGAATGGTCATAAATAGTGATTGTAAATTATCCCATATAGCTCGACAAGTTTCCTTTGAATATTATAATAAGTACCGAAAACTTCGCCCAGTAGCAAGATACCTAGAACAAACCATTTCTGAGTTGTTGATTTCTCTTTTCATTTGCAGTGCCAAACTGTCGCGAAAGATGGAAACATATTAGAGATGGACTAAGTCGATCTTTAAAACTTCCTGCAAGTGGAAGTGGCTGAAAAGCTAAGAAAGAATATTACCTTACAAAATACTTGAAGATTTTGATGCCATACATGAAAAAAAAAGCCAATTATGAACGGTAATTTATGTGTACCTACTAAAAATTCCAAACAGGACATTTTTGTTTATCAAGATGAGTTAAACGAAAAAGAGTAGACTCGTGCTCCATCCCAATTTGTTAAAGGTTTTCCAAGCAGATTTGTTGTCATAAAATGTGAAAAATTTTCAATCATCAAGGAATTTCGAATTTTTCAGTTTCCATAATGTTCATCACACTGAACGGTCGTCCAACTTCGGCCAAACTAACTGAAACAACTTTTGAAACATCCTGGCTCCTTAAAATATGTGAGGAATATGTGGGTTTTTATAATCAACCAACTCTCGAAAATCATTTTTAGAGATAGAAAATTTCAATAGCGTGGACAAATTCTCTAATTGTTTCTCGTTTTCTAGCCCAGGCGAAAGTAAAAGATTTCCTCGCCATATAGTAGGATTCAATACATTAAAAATTGGCACCAAATAATTACTTTCACTTTTTTTTATGTTGTCTATAACAGCTTGAATTAACATACCGCTTGGCAAACGAACACATTTATTCTCAATGCACAATAATAATGTTTATAAGCGTCTGATGGGATCATGTTACAAACATTCATTAGTTTCTTTATTTACTTCCATTAGCTCCAGTGCTCTTATGCACCTTCGAATTAGTCTATGTGCTCTGTTTACTGTCACTTCTCCACCATGTAATCCTAATGATAACTGTGTCAGATCTTTTATAAGGCTTGTTTTCAATGGCAACAAATTTTTAAAATCTTAAGAAAAGTTCAGACTGGTTATAAAGAGTTCGAATCCCAATAAATAAAAAAATAAAAAAAATTAAAATTAAATAAAAAAAATTAAATTAAATTAAAAATATTTAAATAAACTAAAAGGAAAATATACAAACTTGGGAGAGAATCCAATTCCAAGAACCGGCAACTTTAGCTAGTTTTAAATATAAGAAAGGGTAAAAATTGCATTCGAATTTACAAAAATCGAAAAATTAGAATCCATTTTTAAGTTGACGTCATAACTTTGGTGATAAAGACGCCGTCATAGGGTTACCAGATCTGGCTTTGTGACAGTGCCCAAGCGGCTCTTTAGAGCAGTATTAGATTAATATGGTGACAGCTTTATTCCTTATGAGGCGTTTCATAACAGCCTTTTAATAGGCATCATCCAACATACATAATACAACAAAAAAAGTTATTAACAGAAAAAGAATTTATCGCAAGAATTATAGCCACCCTGTACGGACACATTCGCATACAATATAGGTCTGTGAACTGCTATTGGTTATTCTACAGAGCAGGTTAGTCTAGAGCAGAAAAGAGCAGAAATGAATTCAGAACACTGCTCTAAAGCGCTCTAATGTGCATTGAACTCGGTTTAATAAGTCTGCTTTAAAGTGACTTGTAGTGACCTAAAGCAAGATTTTCTGCTCTACCTTTTTCGAAGGGGTAACTTAGAGCAAGCATTTGAGAACCGTAAATTGTGTTGACAGTTCTGGTAAAAGTTAAAAAATAATTGAGTTTTTTGTTGACAGATATCAGAAAATTTCAGAAAAATGTGTTTAATGAGCTTTCTGCTCATTTCTGCACTTTTTTGCACTACTTTTAATTGGACAGTCAACATAAGCTGAGCTATCCTGCTCTGCTCTCCTCCGAACTTTTTTCGAGTTCATTAGGTCTGTTTAATCTAAAGTAATGCCGATCCCTAACCTCTATGCATTCCTGGAGAGTACTTAGCAAAAGTATATGCATGCGATAAGAAGATTTCTTCCTCCCACTTTCGATTTAGATAGCAACCTCCGTATTAAAAATTGACTCGTATATTAGTAAAAGCAGTTAAGAGACAAAATGTAGTCACATTCACTGCCATATATAATATGAACTGCATGATTTTCTATTTAATGTGAGACTTATTAGAGAACTGAAATTTTGTACAAGGCGTTTCCACAAAAATAGTAAATATAATTTGAAAAATGGTATTGCCATACAAAAATGTATCCTTTTTATACCCTTGATGACATCTATAGGATATACCAAGTTTGTCATTCCGTTTGTAACGCACAGAAATAATGATGGTAGAGCAAAATGGATTGGACACCCCCGCATAAAATTAAAAGTTATTTTGATTTTTGCATGTCCCGTCTGTCCGTCCGTCCGTCGGTGCGCACGATAACTCGAGAGCGCGTTCACTTAGAAAGCAAAAATTTTGTACACGGATATTAAAAAAAAAAAGTAAAATTAAGTTCGAAAATGAGACAAATCGGGCAACTCTTTCGTGGGGTTACCATAAAAAAATTTCGTTTTCCACGATATATTTGGACACTACCTGAGAACATGTTGACATAGAAAGCGAAAATTTGGTACATTGTGTTCTCATACTAATAGCAAATAAAATTTCAAAAATGGACTAAATCGGGCAACCCCTTCTTGGTGTTGCCATATAAAAATTTTGGTTTTTTACATATACTTTAAAAACGATCAGTCCTACACGTTTTTATTGTACACAAAACATCTTCAGAATAAGAAATCCTATAAATTTGGTTATAAAAATTTTTTCTGTCCGACGAGCCGTTGTAGAAATATATGCGAGAAACCAATGCAAAAAATCAAAATTGCTCAAATGGGTGACAATACGACATTTCATACGTGCATTCATCTAGTAGGGTATTATAAGAATTAGTCTTAGACCAATTCTAGCTTTTTCACTTGTTACGTATACTGTTAAAACAATCATTCCTAGAAGTTTTTATTGTACTGAAAAGTTTTTTTGCATATAAAATCAAATGAAATTGGTTATAATCATTTTTTCTGTCCGACGAATCGTTCTAGAAATAGATGCGAAAACCACTTTAACAATCAAACTTGCACAGAAACTGACGAAATTACATACGGGCATTCATCTACTGTATCGTAAGATTAGTTATAGTTTTTTTCCCTTATTCCAGAGCTTTATTTATTTACATAGCTCGATAAGCTTTTGTTTTGAAAACTTTAGAAATTCAACTGGTAAAGGGAAATACACAATAAAATGTTATTTTATTAATGTCTCTCACGCTCCTTTTTTATAAACTTCTTAGAAATGTATATTTCAACATTTTAAAAGTTTCATTTTAGTATTTTGAGTTATTTGAGAATTGGTTCGCAAAACTCTGATTTTTTTAACAAGCTCTTCGGCCGAAACGGTGCAAACCGGCTGAACATCAACACTGAGTTATTTAACAACCGGTTCGCAAAATTCTGATTTTTTTAACAACCGGTTTGGTCGAACCGGTGCGAACGGGCTGAATATCAGCACTGGGCACATATGAAGGTATTATATCTGAAAATAACTGCAGTCGGCCTCAGACTGAATAAAATTTCTGCCGATACATTTTCTGTAAATTTCTAAGAAGAAATGAAAACTTATTGCTCATCTAACATATAAAAAAAACGAAAAAAATAAAACAAAAACGAAAACTAAATAATACTTTATTTCTGACAAAAAGAAACATTGGAATAAACAAAACATTAAGACGATTCGATACAGTTACACATTATCCTTTTTGTTCTCTTCTAGTTCACACTACAAGTGGGAACATTATTAAGATTTATCAGGCCAAGGGTCCTGGAGCTATATACAAGTGTGGTGGACTGCCGTACCTGTAATTATCGAAACAATAGGTGAGTGCCTTTTCTTTTATTACTTTTCTACACAAGCTGCCAATTTTACTATGTATTATTTACTATTAGAGTACTCGTTTCGCCAGTCGCACTGTCAAGGGAGAGCCACAAGACAATAACAAAACTAAGCCCATGAAATCATCATCGCAGGTGTGGAGAGGAACATCGTCTCCATAAACACGGGGAGGAGAGCCATTCCCGGTTTATATGACCCCATCATGGTACAAAGAGGATAGCTATCCTTAAGAACAGACGGTAGGAGAGCCAATCCCTACTGCCTTGGCCCACAAAACGAAAAACTTCTATACAACAACTAAATACATACTGGTAGCAACTTAATTTATTTTTTATTAATAATACACTACTCTCCATTACATTAGCACTACTACATTTCACTAGAGTGAGTAGATAACTCACCCTTTTTCTTCTCCCTATTATTTGCAACAATTAAGTCTTTCTTAAAATGAAACGCATCAACTTTGAAAATATTCTTGATTACAATTTATCTTTCTAAAAATTTTTAAATAAGCCATTTCCGTCACATATCACAGCACCATTTCGAATGAATGATCTGTGCGGAACCAAAAAGTATCCCACCTCAATATTTTCCTATGTACCTACAAGCACAAATCTCTAACTACTCTTGCAGGCATTTACGATACCTCAAGGATCTTGAAAAGGTCTGGCGCGGAATATCTTAATTTTCAATTACACCAGGCAGACAATGACACTACTCTGGTGCCGGTAGATCTAACCGCCATAAAATGCCATGCTCAATTTTTCAATTAACATTCAAGTGCAACTAATTTAAGACACCTTTTCTGCGAATTCAAATTTTTCAAGATCCCCTGAATATTATTTTTGTCTAAAATAAAAAGTGATGTCCAATAATGCATAAACATTTTGAGGAAAATATTTCCTATAAAGTTTTAAGAAAAACTTGACGTCTTCTTCGCTACATCAGGTTAAGGTTTCGTTGATTTTATATTAGAGCGAGGCGAACGCCTTTACAATACAGAAACAAGTAACTAATCCACCGGGAAAAATTCCAAGTGCTTCGGAAAAAAGAAGATTCGAAGCGCTTATACCTGGTTGTTCAAACCAACATTAAATAGCCACCTGGAAGTAAATTAGTTTAAAAGTTTCTAATTCCAAGTTTTTTTTAATCATTGAAAATAGGTTGGGAACGAAACGATGCATACCTACCTACAAGCATATCGATAAGGCAGTTTTTAGTGGAGATAACAATCAACACCTCATGGCTACATTCCACATAAACAAATCCGGGACACAATCCAATAAGAGGAAAGTAACTTGTCTTCGCTAACAGTGCGCGAATTAAATGGGATTAGATTAAGTGATCTGCACATTTAAATGAATCTTTAAAATAACAACTTAGCAATATTGTAATAGGTATCTTATTGTATAATTATAATCTTAATAGCTTTAGATAGGCAAAATTAGGAACAGCAACACAAAATGCACAAAATTCCAGTTGCTTTGTACAGCTGCTAGGGGCAATGTACTCTTCTGACCTACGCACAGCTGCTAGGGTCAACGGACTTTTCTGTTGCTACCTACGCACAGCTGCAAAGGTCAACGTACTTTGGTTACTATGCGCAATGTAAAATAATTTGTTGGAGCCGTGCGCAATTCAGAGGCAATATAAGTCGCAGGCCAATTTGAATCTTTCTCTTTTAGTATCCAGCTCTCATAGATTGTGCATCGTTTTGGAATTCGACTTGGCGAGTGTAATTAAATAAAATTATTAACAAATTAACTTTATCTTGGGTACCGACTGAGATAAAGATATTTATTCTGGGTCTCGACTGGAATAAATCTTACTAATAACAACTTTATCTTGGGTAGCGACTGAGATAAGGATATTTATTCTGGGTCTCGACTGGAATAAAATTTACTAACCTAATAACTTTATCTTGGGTACCGACTGAGATAAAGATATTTATTCTGGGTCTCGACTGGAATAAATCTTACTAACTCAACAACTTTATCTTGGGTACCGACTGAGATAAAGATATTTATTCTGGGTCTCGACTGGAATAAAATTTACTAACATAATAACTTTATCTTGGGTATCGACTGAGATAAAGATATTTATTCTGGGTCTCGACTGGAATAAATCTTACTAATAACAACTTTATCTTGGGTAGCGACTGAGATAAGGATATTTATTCTGGGTCTCGACTGGAATAAAGTCTACTAACTTAATACCTTTATCTTGGGTATCGACTGAGATAAAGATATTTATTCTGGGTAGCGACTAGAATAACACAGACTAACTCAAACCTTTATCTTGGGTCTCGACTGAGATAAAGATAGTTATTCCGGGTAGCGACTAGAATAACATTCACTAACGTCAAACCTTTATCTTGGGTCTCGACTGAGATAAAGATAGTTATTCTGGGTACCGACTAGAATAAACACTACTAATACAACTTTGCTTTGGGTCTCGACTGAAGTAAAGTATCTTGTTCCGGGGAACGACTAGAACAAGATAATCACTAATTATTTTATTACCAACGCCATAAAGTCGATTCCATAGTTTTATACTGGTGAGTACATTTTTTGAGAAATATATTTATACATACGTACATATATAATTGCCATTGGTCAAAGTGGTATCAACTTTGACAGTGTTATATTGAGAATAGAATTATTATTGTGTAGTGAATAAGTGACTTTTTTTAACTCTATTGAAGTTTAGTTCTTAAGCGTCGTGAAATTGAATTCGGTTAATTTTAGTTATAGTTGTAATTTGTACTTAAGTTTTACGTGCGTTCAATAAACCACTGACTATAAAATATTACCCGGCGTTATCATTTACAGTCCACATTCTTATTGATATTTTCTTTTGAGTGTTCTCATTGGGCAGAACACTGGTTTTTGAAGCAATTTCGAAGTTATTGCTACAATTCCAAATTGAATGCAAATGTACCAATCAGTACGTTTAGAGGAAAGTTTCAAAGCAGTTGTTTTGCATTTTTAGATCAGTGAAACATTTTTGATAGAAAATTAAAAATATGTTAAATATGCAAATATAGAGACTGCAAATTATAAAGTGAGCTGCTGCAGAGCGCGTCTGTTTCGTTACAATTTAATTTGCTGTGATTGAAAACAACACTTAAATATATGTGGCCGACACTGCAGCTTCAACAATCGTGCATAGCTTCTAATCTGCTTACCACAAAGTGCTTTAAAAGTAATTAAAACGAAGCTAAAAGGAAGCGCTTGTTTCTGGGGAAATGCAATGCTAAAACTTATATGAAACTGAAGCACAATCGAAGCGTTTTGTGTATAGAATAGTTTTAAAAGGACTTTTACAGCTGGGTTAAGTAAGTCAAACTTCGTTCCGCAATCACTATATATTTTATTCACAAGAGTATTACCAAAATCGGTATTAAAATAATTAAAACTTCTTTCCTAGTTTCCATTTTCTTAACACAAATTGCTTGGTACAAAGTTGACCCAATTTTCGGCTTTATGCCGTTTTGATATTATATGCGCAACTGCATCGTGTTTATATTACATGATTCATTTTGTACAATTCAAAATTTGCGTCTATTTATATTTCAGATCACCAGGACTTATGACTTTATGTACATATTGTCAATAAAAACAAATATTCTCGTTGACCCGAAGAGAAAATTCAACATACACGACGAAATTCTGTTCATATCGGTAGTAATTCAACATCTCGCTTAATTTTATGTTTTGTTGTTTTAGGGTTCAGTGCCTCTAAGCATATGCTGAAGGTGTCTTAATTAGAACCACTAATTGATTATGTACATCCCCACACGAATAAAGCAGTTCACACCTTTAAATTAAACTGAATTTCTGTTTGTTGTGCTACTGTAAACACGTCTTTAATGTTGAAGTGTTGACAAAAGCTTCAGGTGAGAAGCTCTTATGGTTCCTTATGAAGGACGAAACCGCAACGTATGCTAATAAGTCGTTATGTACCTCAAGAGCCTTCAAACACTCCAACTGTGACGAAAACCTTTTTCTTTATACGTAGTATGTACGTAAGTACAACTGTGTGGTAACATACATAAATGTATAAGCAACCCGTATTTGTACAAATAAGGGAGCGTAAAATATTCTTCTTGTTACATACGAATTCAACTATATATTACGTTAGCTGAAGTACGAAAAGTTTCCGTGTCGCCTTTATGACCTTATTACGGACATGTTGAATTTTTTACCAGACAAAGGGTATGGGCCATATATACTACATATAAAGGTGTCGTATACTGACAATTTCTGCAAGTGAGATATTCTGTGATATGTGATCCTAAATATTTCATGAAGCCATGGAAATTGGTGGAATATATTATCATTTTCTATCGGCGGAAAATTTTGAAGTTTTTTAAGTGAATTAGATAAATCATCTACAGACAAATTCGTTATAATTCATATTACATATTACATGCATATTACTTCATGTAAAATGAACTATAACCAAGTTTATACCACACCAAACCCAGAATTAAAGCCAACTTTATGAAACTTTGGTGTTTATGAGAAAACAAGGAAAATATTCTTAGATGTGCAGATCTACTTCTCGCACTCATTTAATTATTATTTTCCTTAGTAGGTACACTATGATAACAGATATCTTTGCTAATTCATCTTTTAGCAACAAAACAGATCCATAAATGACACACCTGAAAAGTCTTAATAAAATTTGTCTAGAACAGGTGTTCTTCGCACAACACCAATGGGAGCAATGGAGATTATGTATATTCCGGCTCTTGTCTCTTGAGTGCACTAAGCCTTAAAGAGTAAGGCTGCTGGATAACAGCAGACCTTCGTCACAGCGGAATACTGAAGATCTGTATACGCAAAGCTAAGGATCATATTGTCCCTAGGCTAGACTTTGAGAAAGCATTCTCAACTACTAGCATTCCTAGAAGAAAGGAGTGGGATGATAATCGCGTGGCAAATGACTCTGATATATGTGTCTATATTGATGGTTTGATAATGGTTGTGGGAGTGGTAGCCGGGGTATACTCAGCATTCACTCAAATCCAGGAATCTTATCGACTAGCTGTATTCCAAGCGGAGGCTCTGTCCATTAGCAAAGCAGCAAGGCTGCTGGAAACAATTTATGATGTACCATCGATTGAGTTATTACGATTTGTATTGACAGCTAAGCTGCAATCAAAGCTGTGGACTCGAGTACAATTAGATCGCTCCTAGTGAAATTGTATCGCTGTGAGTTCGGAAAACTGGGTGCTAATCACAGAGTTATTCGCTGTTGGGTGCCTGGTCAAAGCAACATACTTATTAATGGGGCAGCTGATACTCTGGCTAGAAAGGGTTCTGATACGAATATATGCCTAGCGAAGGAGTCCATAGGTTGGCCCATAAAACAGCGAAGAGGATTTCAGATTTACAGACCTGTAGGCTGATAAATCAACACTTTAAATAGCTTCCTGATGGGAGTTCCCAGCAGGTTAAACTTGGAAATCGAGCTTCTGAGCCGATACAGCTTAGATGCGGTGTACCGCAAGGATCAATCTTAGGTCCGTTATTATTCAGTCTGTACATAAATGGCCTACCTAACGTTGTACATGATGCTAAAGTGCATCTGTATACCGATGATGTGGAGGTTTTCCTGAGTTGCCCGTCTGGTATGTCGGAGGATGGTTTTTGTCGATTATTATATGGACCTTGAACGTATACGTGAATGGGCTGTTGCTAGCAATTTATTATTAAATACCGGGGTATCTAGTTATACAATCATATACAGGAGGGAGTTGGAGTCTACTGACTTTTCCCCGGTTGTTATGAATTCATCTGATGTACTACACTCTAAATGTGTTAAGAATCTTGGTGTGATGCTTAACTCACAGATGTAATGCTGCGACAATGATAAGAAGATATTATATAATGTTTATGGTGTCTTGAGAAGACTCTGGCTTTCGGGATATCTCCTCTCAATCAGTGCTAAAATTAGGATAGTAAAAACCCCGCTTATACCGCTTTTCACTTATGGAAGCATCGTTTTCCCGGCATTAGACCATAATTGCTCTCGTAATTTGAATGTTGCTTTTAACTATTGTATTCGTTTCATTTGTGGGTTACGGCGATATGATTATGTAAGTCCTTACCGAAACGTAATCCTGGGTTGCTCCCTAAATACGTATCTTACACTTAAAGCTTTAATATTTTTACATAAGCTCGTGTATACTTGTAAGCCTGATTATTTATGGGAACATATACAGCTTGCCCAATATCCAAGGCATTTAAATTTAATTATACCTCGTTTTGCAACGTTGACTAGCGCTCGTTCCTATTTTGTCCATACACCTCGAATATGGAATTCTCTACCAGTTGAGATTCAGCGGACGTGGATGGTTGGTGCATTCCGGAAGAAAGTATTTGAATTGTTGACTACTAGTGATAGATTCTAGGTGGAGTGTGTCCTCGGCAACACTAGTTAGATATACAGTAGTTTATATATAGGTTAGGTTAGGTAAGTAAATTTGAATTTGAATCTTAATTTATTTTTATTTTTTTTTCTCCTTTGTCTCATTTTCCTTTTCTGTGGCAACTTCTACTCTGTATATTGTTTATATTTCAGTAATATGCAATTGGATATGTCTAATATTGTACATATATAAAAGATTGTAAATCTTGTTGTACAAACCAATTATATAAATAAATAAATATGAAATATGAAATAAATATGAAACTAACCACATGCACACTTTTAAGACAGTTATGATACGAAATATGTCCTGGGAAAACTGAATCTCTGCTAAGAATGATCCAAGATGACGTGCCAATTCTATCATGGGACTCCTCCTCATTGGAAAATATGCAGAGCACATGCAAGCTCCATATAATGACTTCTAAAGAAACTGTATGGACGATAAGGAGGTTGACAGAAATCAGCACCTGATGTGTGAATGTCTGTACATTGCTAAGCGTAGTCACGTCAGCCTCTGCTGGTGAAATACAACATAGCTGGCAATGAGGTTATGAGTGTCCTTAAGGTGTTGGATTTGGCGGTAATATTTGATAAGGTACTTACTTTTCGTAAGCATTACGACTACATAGCTGCCAAAGCTACTAAAAACCATGGATTTCTAAGTCGTAACTCACAGGACTTTACATCTTTGTGCATTGCCTTAGTGCATTCTGCGTTAGAATATGCATCTGCAGTCTGGAATTTCAATATGCAATCTTATGACTTCAGGTTAGAGTCTATTCAAAGAAGGTTCACAAAAAATGTTTTTAACAAAATCCGTTGGCGACGACTTTGTCCGCAATATCAATCTAGATGCTTATTTATGGGTCTCGAGTCTCTTCAAACAAGAAGAGAATTAGCTGAAATTTTATTAATTAGGGATTTTTATGCAATGAGGTGGATTGCATTATCGATTTGTGGTATTTGATTAATGTAAAGTAATATCCGGTCTCGGCAACTGCTTTATATACCATAACATAAAACCAATTATGGTTTTAGACAGCCGGTTATGGGGTCAATGATTAAATTCAACCAATACTAGGAGTCCTTAGATCTGAATAACAATAGGGTAACTTTTAAATCAAAACTTAAGGAACTTCTAAGATTAAAGCACAAACAAGAAATATACAGATATCGTCGGTAGTACTAAGAAATTGACGTATGGAAGAGCTCATAACTTACTGATTTCGGATAAATATATCATGGGTACGAACCAACAATTTTTTCAATATAAGCAAAAATTCATTCCTTTCTTAGAATGGAATTCGACCTATTTCTTCCGAATCCGTGTGCATTATTGGTGGCTGTAGACGGTTCGAACAAATTCTGTCTGCCGTCTTTTGGGAAGAGTTGGGCGTGAAGGGCGAAGGGTGGGTGGGGTTAAATATTAATGCAAGATTTACTTCTTTTAATAGTTAGATAAGCATACAAAATTACAAACTTTAGGGAAATTTATTGGCATGGGTACAAATCGCATATTTAGGGAAATAACCCCTAAGCGGCTATCACTAATCGCCACAATCAAATGAAATTTTGCATTTTTTGGATTCCGTATTTAAGAAAATTGCAAATTTGAACAAAAAATGGTCTCGAAAGATATTGTTTCGCACATCAGAAATCCCGTCCCCCTTCACAACCAACCAATCCTACAAGACGACAGACAGAATTTGTTCGAACTTCGAACCGTCTACAGCCACCAATAATGCACAAGAAAGTCTGAAGAAATATGGTCGATTTCAAGAAATGAATTTTGCCTATGTATATTGAAAAAATTTTTTTTGGTTCGTATCCATGATATATTTAGCCGAGATCAGTGAGTTATTGAGGTTCGCTATGAGCTCTTTCATACATCACTTTCTTGATATCTGTATATTTCTTGTCTGTTATTAAAGTTTGTAGTCTAACCCACATAATACATGCGTTGAATTGTTTAATAAGGTTTAAATTTTGTTCTTCCTAGTCTGTAAGAGAGATTCCTCTGCATTGGCGTAACTAGGTAGTGGTCAGGGTGGAACCCCCCAGGAAATTATGAAAATTTCCAAAAAACATTCGATAACTCTTTCAATCTTAGGCCTAATTAAATGGAATCCGTTCTGATCGCAATCGAAATGGCTTTAACGAGATTTTTTTCTTCAAGAAAACCTATTAAAATATTTTTAAAATTTTTAAAAACTATTCTGGCATTGCTCTGATTCCACTGAATTTTGACAAAGGCGTGAGCCGTAGGAGAAATCATGCAGAACTATTTTGACAATTTTAATTGATAACCTTTGATATCAATGAAATTTTGAAATTTTCATAAAATCTTGTTTAATTTCCCGAAAAAAAGCTTTTTTAAGCTCTTTCAATTCTAATGCCAAAGAATTCAGTAATATTGCTAGTTATTATTAAATATTTACTGCGCAATTAAAAACTTCAATAATATTCTTATTATGGTACATTATGAAATAAAACTATATTAGCACTCTAGACACAGAAAAACATTAAATTTGTCTAGAACCTACTCGAGTCTCGAAAAGGAGAAGGGCTGAATCCACTCTAGGTAAAAGTAGTTAAGTAGACTTTCTATCAAATGCAAGGCCTTCCGAATATTGGAAGATATAAATTTTCAACCAAGTGATGGACATTAGTATCACTAACTTCAAAAATTGGTTTGGAAATCTACATTTGGCACATTCAGTTGACTCATTTGTAAAGTTGGACCTCAAATATGGAGAGGCATTTGTAGTAAATTATAAAAATAATTTTAATGTAGACATTTCCACCTTACAGGCTGAAACAAAAAAAAATAATATGTTCCAAAACAAGAGCAATGTTTTATATTTGGAAAGACAGAAAACAGAAATTAATTAAAACTTCTCCCCAAATTAATACAAGTAGCTGGAAGCAGCTCTGGGTCTCCCTGTCAGCTCGGCCGGCTGTAAACGGAGCTTCTCCATCGACTTAAAACTTGGTTGATAGCAACGGCTTCAGGAGAGATTTTCGAACATGGCACTCATAAATAGTGAAAATAAGATAATTAAAAACAAACTAACAGCGCAACTGGTGCTAAATAAGTTTGCAGAAAAAAAACTGTAAACTAAACTACTATTTCACTACTTCAACTATCTTTTTATTAGTGCTTACTAAAAACGTAAATAATTCATCTAAAATGTGTATCTAATTTTAGACCTGTAAGTTACTTAACTACATTGGTACTTAAATATTAGTGCCAGTACCAGGACCTGGACTTAAATGTTTTTTAAGTACAAGTCCCGGTACTGGTACTCGAAAAACTCTCAAGTACAAGTCCTGATACTGGTACTTCTCCCGATAGTGCCTCAAGAAATCTTACCACCTTCAGTAAAATAGAAAGAAAATTAGCGCAATATATCAGTAAATGTAGGACAGAAATTGACATGCTGAATCAATATCCTTTGTTGAGAAGGTTCGCAATCAACAATCCGCTCTCTTTCTTCGCACATCTGGAGCGTTGATTTTCATTTGCAGGTCTTGTAAATGCTACACAAAGGCAATCATTATCTAATGTGACAGTTGTTTTGCTAAAGGTAAACTCAAATACTGTGTGAACTGCTTCCAAAATTATGTAGAAATTAAAACAGCAAAAGCTTATACGATATTTTATAACATTTCGTAAATGTAAACCTTATCCAGTTATTTAACTGGCTTTAGATTTTTCAAAATTTCTGATTTGACTTTTCGAAAGCTCTTGAACCTTATAAGTACCAGTACTTGGACTTGTACTTGAAAATTTTTAAGTACTAGTACCGGAACTTGTACTTGTACTTAAAAGATTTGAAGTATGAGTCCTGGAGTACTGGTACTTGCAATAAATACTGGGCATTAGGCAGGGCGTCACTATCATATCAGTTTGGTGTATGGGACTTGGGGATTCTAATTTATTTTCCTTAAGTGAGAGAAGCATGTGGGAAACAAAAAGTTCTGTTAATTAAACGACACCACTTTCTTTTTTTTTCTTTTAAATCGTGCAAATTTTATTTTTCAAATAAACACTAGTTTCTATGATTAAAAAAAAAAAAAAATTAAATCGCGTTGGATGTTTGGAATGGATTGTAGGGAATAGATGAATGTCGCTTGTGATTAAAGAAAACAATGCACTTTCACTCAATTCGCCAATTACTACATTTTGTATTAATCTATTTTCATAATAATTTAAATGTCCGACCAAAGCCATTTCGTAAATACTCGACGCCGTTGGTCTCGATAAGCAATAAATATCGTCCGATTGCCGAATGTTGACTGACTAGTTATCCAAAAATTTATTGAATGCTGATGACTTATACTAACTGATAAGCGATGTAACCATGGTTTTCTCTCTTCGGGTACTCAATAGCATTAATAATAATAATAATATTTATTGCAGAAAAGTACAATAAGACAAAAGTCTTTACTTTAGTACATTAATCGAACAAAATAAAATTCAATATCAAATAATAAGAGCATCAGAGGGGCACTAGTGAGAAATAAGATTACAGTAAAAAGAATAGGAAAAAAAGAGACATACAAAAGTTACTAAAAAAAAAAAATTTAAAACAAAAAAAAAAATAATTCAAAGTTATTCAAAACTAAGGCTAAACAAAAAACGAAAATATCCCAGAACCGTGCGTGTGCAAAATCATATTAACTAGGACGCAGAAAATCGTTGATCAAACGCCTAAAGGAGGCCACCGATCGTGTACGCTGAGTCGCAGGTGGAAGTGTATTCCAAACGCGAGTTACGTGGACAAAGAAAGAACCATCAAGTACTAAGTTTTTAAAGCGAGGTAAGACCAGATTCAAATGTCTTTCACTGTGCATAAAATTAATAAAACCGAACAGGTATGAGGGTACGCAACTGTATAAAATTTTATGAAGTGAGAGCAGTGCTTTGCGCAATAAGTAAACGTCCAGAGAGCAATCAATGATTTTATTCCTAAAAGGAGTAATGTGGTCAAATCTGCGCAAACCAAAAGCAAACCTAGTACAATCATTGAAAGCTACTACCAGTTTTCGCTTGCAGGCGGCATCTAGTCGAGGGAATATCAGTGATCCAAATGTAAAGTGAGGTAGTAATAGCGACCTAACCAGATTTATGCGCATAGAGGTCGGAAGAATATTGGCGTACAACCAAAGCCGTCTGAGTGTTCCATAAACTTTGCCAGTGATCGCCTTGACATGGTCACAACAGGTCATACTGGAATTCAAAAATATAACTAAATTTTTTACCCGACATACAAAGGAAATAGGAGAGCCTTAGTGGGATTTAATGAAAGGCCATTGATGACAGAGCACCTGTGAATTCGTTCTAAATCCTCATTCAGTCTACTAACGCAATCATCAACCAAGCCAATGGAACAACAAATATATAGTTGGACATCGTCAACATACATATGAACTTTGCATTGTGAAACTACAGTTAGTAGATCGTTGATGAACAAACTAAACATCAGGGGGCCCAATATAGATCCCTGAGGGACGCCACATGTCACACTAATACTGGAGGAGACGAGATTAGCGACCTTGACCCGCTGGCAGCGATTTGTCAAAAAACTGTTAATAAGTTTGGAAGCAGGGGAACTAAAGTCAAAAACTTCAATAAGTTTTGCAAGGAGTTTGGAATGGTCCACGGTGTCGAAAGCTTTAGTGAAATCTAACAGAACTAAAAACATAAGATTATCAATGTCGAGAGCTATTCTGATATCAGTCGTAATTTGTAACAGCGCTGTCTCACAGCGCGGAAACCAGACTGCCATTGGCTGAGAAGGTTATTTTGGAATAGATACAGTTGAATTTGTTTAGATATAATTTTTTCCAGCACCTTTGCTAGGAAGCACAATATGCTAATCGGTCTGAAATCACCTGGGTCCTTCCCAGAGGAATTTTTAGCAATGGGAACCACCGCAGCCTCCTTCCAAAGTGAGGGAAATTCACTGTATGTTAAATAGGCGTTAAAAATATTTAGTATAGGTTTAATTATAAAAGGTAACAGCAGCTTAACAAAGCGGGGAGGTAAGTTATCCGGACCTATAGCCTCAGAGCGAATAGAGTTTATCGTGTCAATTGCTTCGTTCGCATCAATACAACGGAAACTAAAACCAGAGTCAACAGGGCGTGTCGAATGGCTCACTATACTCATGCACGATGAGGTGGTAATAACGTTATTATTATGCTATACAAAGAATGCATTAAGGTCATCAGGATTGAGCTCGCAGTCCCAATTTTTATTGCTGGTTACACCAAGACTGCGTAGTGTTCCCCAAAGTTTCTTCGGAACAAGAATTATAATAAAGAATGGGAAATAATTGAAAACTGTTCATTGTTCTTCTAGAATTTACATTATAGCAGAACAAAAGATACATACAAGAACGCTTCGTACATTTTCATCGAAGATTTATAACTGAAGCGAACAGAACAAATAATTCGCTCCAATCTACAGAGCAATTTGTTCTCTCCAGTAGGTATATGGTAGCTCTAGAACAAAGTACACAAAAAAAAAACACAGCTTATGTTTCTTGTGAGCTCTATAATTTATAGACTCGCTCTACTCTCTGTAACTTTAGAAACTTTATGGTTTTTTTAATCTATGCAATTTCAGTGGCTCTAGGCATTATATAATATCTTGTAAATTCTCAGAGCAATGAATAAAAATGTCGGTCAAAATCTGGGAATACTTATGTGCTGATATATTTGGCAAACAAAATGTTTGTTAAAACCTATGTACGAAAGATGTGGGGACCTGGCCCAACCCAGAAAAAAGTCCTAGTTACGCCAATTCCTCTGTAAATAAATAGATCCAATATAATTTCTCAACTCAAGACTTGATTGAAAAAATGATGGATTTATTAAATCTGAATGTTCCAATTATTTTAACACGTCTCATATAATGTAAGATAAAAACTAGAAAAATAATTCTAGGGATGATAAGTATTTTATCTTCAGCACACGGTCAAATCTAATTTAAAGTGGGTTGTACGGTATAAAGGATAAAAATTCCTTCAGGGAAAATTAAACGCAATGTCAGCTAAAAAGATGAATCACCATTTTATTTGGACTGCAGTTATAATAATTTATGGTGGGGAATAAAGCTAATGACCGGGACATACCTTTTTAACCCATCCTACAGGGTTGTTCACCCTCATCCCATTCACATGTTCATACCATTGCTGGGCAGGATGATTTCACATTTATTTATTTATCAGTACCTGGTATGGCAATATAATCGATTTATGTATACCACGTATGCCACGTCACCTACCCTCTCGCCATCACGTAACGGATGGTCCATCTCAAGAGGTGAATCTCACCGTCTGTGACCTATACAACCTTCTTCTATTCGACTTTGAGCTGGCCGGGTATAGTGTTTAATCTGGCTTTATGGCTATATATATATATGTAATATATATGTATATAATATACAAAACCATAAATATATACCTACTATAATATAGTATAGACACTGGTGAACTTATAGTGCATATCTATCTGTAGCTTTGGATGAGAGGAGTTAATGTCCTTACCCGCACATAAAGCTTGTGAACATCGAAGTTTTTTTTCTGTTCGAGTTATTTTGTGAATGTGGGCGGTAAATGCGCTTGGATTCGTATAGAAAACGTGCAGTATAGTTAAATACTGGCTATACATACACAAATACACCATTCCTATTGTGGTATATTGTCATACGGATACAAAAATTCACCAAATACATTTTGCTGGATTAAAGAAAGCATCCAGATTGAAAGGGAGAACTTAATTTAAATGGATATTGCATGTTTTTTAAGCCTTCGCTATATCACTCTTCCTCGGGGTCTATTTTTACATAGTGCTCATAGTGCTTTTCTGACGAGTACTGTGATAAATGTGTTGCTTTTTCGTTATTTCATTTAGGATACTACCAGTACAGAAATACTTGCAAGATTTGGGGAATTAATCAAAAACGGAAAAATCGGAACGAACTGATGTTGGATACTGACTAAAAGCAATGATCTTCTACTGTTGGATGCTGTGAATGCTGAGAAATAATCGCCTAAGCTGTCACTACTTGAATAATTTTGGTTATATATCTAGCTTTATACTGTACTGCATCATCTTCAATAGACAACAGGCACAGCTTAATAAAAGATCGTCGAAAATATCCTGATTTGGTCCTGATGTCAGTGATGCGACTCACATGGTCCATTTGGGGTAATTGTAGGGTATTCATCTTTTAAGGGCACTACGATTCCGATAGGTATAATGTGTTGTTTCGTTGTAGGGAGGGAGTTCAATTATTCCTCCGATCAGCTGCAGCGGTGCCAAAAGATTTGCTGTATTTTTTTGTATAGTCGATAAAATCGTGTTAGCTGGTTGGCATTGATTTTAGTGATGTTTCACTGAGGAGTCAATGTTAGTGCAGCTTCAATATGTAATGTCCAGCAGTCAAAGGCTCAAGGTCATTGGGTTCCAAAGATCGAGCCGTACGTGGCGCATAGTTCTAAACATCATATATTTGGATAATGATCGTGTTCTTTTCTTCGTATGATAGAGAAGCGTTATCTGTCGTATTCAAGATGATATTTAGAAACTTTAACTGCCACCTCCAATAATCCACCAAAGTGATGATACTTCGCTGGTATCATGATATGTTCTGTATTTTATTTTTTGTGATATATATTGGTTGGTTTCCTGAAAGTCCGGGGATCTGAAGAGACGTCGCAGTTCTTGCAGTTCTGCATGAGTATCGACAAAATTGATGACAGACGTTGTCTGTGCAGATATTACTATCTATTCCTGATATGAAATGCTTTAGCGATGCAAGAATTAATTCGGTGGACAGATCTATGACGAGCTCAAAATTCAAATACGTGGATGAAATAGACAAATATAGCCACATACGCCTTCACTGGCACCTTTCCTCATATTTTGAAATAAAACCATACTATCCTACAGAAATCTATATACCTGCGATAGAACTCGTAGCGCTGCGTTGATCTTGTCTATCGGTAAATCTCCTATGAATTACTCAATCCCCATTTGCCTTGTTTTAAAATATCGTATACATTGATCTACAATTTTTCGTGCTAGAGTCTGCCCGTTCACTGACCTGAAATGTTGCCAGCAATAAGTGAACAGAGTTTGGACCGCAGCATGAAAATGCTTCGTATATAGATGTGCCTTTAACAACTTTCTTGGTGTATGGGATTTGGGAACTACGATCTGATGATTTGAATTATATGACCAACTTAGAATTCCAGAACTATAGATTATGCACTAACAGGTATTATTAGAAACTTGCGAAGTCACATGAGTTGGAGACACTGTCAAATTAAAATTTGAGAACTGTTAGCATTAGACACACAAAATTTGCAATAATTTTTTCCTCCAAAATATACTTACCATATATAGTAAAAAACATTATTTTAAGATAAATAGTTTTAAAGATTCAATTATTAAATAGATTATTCCCTTTCATTAAAAGTTTACTTTTTTTTATATAAATGAGGTACATATACAATAAATTCACACCTTTCAGGATATAATATATTTTCCTTGAAGTTAGCGCATCACATGTTTTCTTTACGCCAGTATAATAAAAATTTCTTCTACATACGAACACGACAAATTAACTCCTTTGCTATTCAGTCTTATGGTAACCTAATTGGAAAAATTTAATTTAAGTTTTAGCTATTCATTAAAATAAATCCAAAGTATTTTATGAAATTATGAAACACTGAAAAGAAGCGCAAACTTGTTTTTAAAAATAAATCCTCCAACGGACATCTTAAATTTCACTTCATTCATTTTAGCACATTCATTTAATTACAAGGACGTTATCTTATTTTTCTTATTATAACGCTATTAATATTATGTACTGGTGTCCTATGGAATCTTGGAATCTTATCAAAGTACAAAAGGTTCCTGTTTATTCATGATAGGAGTTATTCGAATAACATAAACAGCAGCATAGTTCGGCTCTTACCATTGACATTCGTATAGTACTCAATACCCGGGGAGTTACGATTTATGCTGTCCACGATTATACTTTAAGGAAGGTTTCTCATCGAGTATCACTAGAATCATCGAAAACTATTCTAGGTTCCCAGGCCTGTAAGCTTGTAGATGAGCAAAACTAGTCATATGACTGATTTCACGACAGTTATGGTCCAATACATGTCCTAAAACGACAGAAACTCTGCTAAAGAGAAACCGAAATAACGTATGGAATCTTACTGCACTTTTACGGGACACTGCCTCTTTGGAAATATGCAAAGACAAGAATGAATGCAATTAAAAACAAGTTAAAAAAATCATGTTTGTAAAGTCAAAGTAGAAGAAAGAAAATTTTTATTAGCTTTCAGGTCAGGCTTGTAAATAAAAATGGCGCTTTACTGGGCACTTGAGCATATGTTGAGATAACTAACGTTCCGATTTTAGCTGCTAACTTGTTCCATAAACGAAATATTTGAACATAGTAAGAATCCTGAATGGCAGCTTTAAATCTCTTGCAGCTATTGAAGGGGAATTCAAGTTTACATATCATATCAAGTTTAGGAAATATCAAATTTTTGAACGTGAGGTGTAGTAAAAGAAGTATTTTAACAAAACGCTATAAGAGACCAGATGGAGTATTTTCCACTTTAGCCTCCTGCAACCTATCAGTAGTTAGGTAATTCTGGATTAGTTGAACTGTAGAGGAAGAAAAGCTAACATTCGAAGGCAGCTTATCCAATAGCTATGTCGAATCGATTGTTTTTTTTAAATCCGAGAGCACAAGGACGCTAATATGATCCTTTTTAAGTACCAATCGTAGATTACTGGTATAATTTTTAATACAGCTGATTCACAGCTATGGTGAGGTTAGAAATTGGACTAACACTCATTAAGAAAATTAAATCTCCCCCAGGTACTCCGGAATCTGCGCGGTCATAAATCTTTCTAGTACAATAGAGAAAAAATACAAAATGCTAATCGGCTGCAGATCATTCAAATCCTTCAGAGGAAAAATATTGAAAAAAAAACAAGCAATTAAGAATATTTTAATTGTCATCGAAGATTCTCGTCATCTCTTCTCATAGATACATTAGTATATTTCCTAAAAAACCAAATTGCAGCCATTCAAAAAATTTGATTTAAAATTATATTTACTTTCAATGGAACATAAAAGACGATTCCATCAGTCTTATTAATAATCTTGCAACAGAAATTCCATTGGACGATTTCGTGCTTTATTATACAGCACAATGCGTTCCAAAGAAAATATCTTTACAAATTTTGAACTCCATAAAAGTAGTTACTATAAATTTTATTATTCCGAGGACAAATGGTCGTAAGTCTTAAATACACATTTACCGGATAACCTTTTTAACCATTTTGGGTATATAAACAAGAGAAAAATTTATAATACTATTACACCATAGATGAAAATAAAATCGAAATAAATTGAAAAATGCAAGTTCTTTCTGTATGGCAATGCAAAAAGAATGGGTTGCCTAATTTAGTCCATTTTTGAAATTGCATTTTCTACTTTCATCCAAACGTCATGTACACAATTTCAGTTCTCTACATCGGCGTGCTCTCAGGCAGTATCCGAATATATTTATGAAAATTTTGTATGGCAACCCTACGAAGGAGTTACCTTATTTGTTCTCTTTTCGAACATAAATTTATAATGTTTTTAAAGAAACCGTGTGCATAATTTCAGTTTTCTAGATAAACTCATTTTCGAATTACAGAGTTTTCGACAGACAGGCAGACATACATACAGACAGACAGACGAAAATGCTAAAACAAAATAACTTTTAATATTATGCGTGGGTTTTCAATATATTTTTCTGTACCAGAATTTTTTCTATGAACTGCCAATGGAATAACAGTATTAGTGTACCCTATATCATTTAAGGTAAAAAAAGGATGGGGTTCAATATATTTACAGAACTTACTTGATTATAGGTTTGTCTGCCTCCAAAAGAAAACATAACATTCATTAAAAAAAAATTAACCTGTAGATTGGCATTATTTCTGGATAAAGTCGACATTGAAAACTTATCTCTTATCATCTGTAAGCATTGTAGAACTTATAATTCAGAACAAACTGACAATGTCAATCTAAAAGATAAGTCCCTTAAGTAGCAATTTTAAAACTTCACGAAAATGATAAAAGCAGAAAATCCTGGGCATCTTAATTGTTCCTTCAACTGAGAGAAAAATTTTATTATTCCAAGGTCTTCAGACCAAACGGCTGATTATACGAGGCAACTGTTTTGTTATGAATATGTAACTTTACGATTTCGATTGCAAATTCAATGGCCGCATAACAAAGTGTGATATGGAATCATACCGAAGCTAATCCGAAGTCGTAACTCTTACGGCCGGTTTCACAGTCCAGGCTTAAGCCAGAGCTTAGTTAAGCCACGGATGTGGGTTAAGTCCAGAACTTAAGCCCACTCGGTTTCACAGTACTAGGTAAGCTGAGGCTTAGTTAAACCGCAGATGAAAATTTTTAAGTTGTCAGCACTGCTGTAATTGTGAAGTTTTGTAAAGGAATATTGCCATTGTGGATTAAAAACAATTAGGAACAGAAGAACTTTTTATTTACCAGTTTGTTGTGGTTATTATCTGGAAGGATATAAAATCCAAAAACTATTGTTGCATAAGGTTTCGACAGCGTAGACCATCATAACCGAATGTGTCTACAGTCGGAAGCGAGAATAAAAATCAACGTCATTCCATTGCTCGAAATGTTGCGGGTGCCTTCTTATAACTTTTTCACGGGTCTCACCTTGCGATATTATATTATACATTTCTTCGTCTCTTATATCCTGCATCAGATATATAACTCATTTTTGTCTTAAACTGTTTGGTTTCTTCCTAAAACGTCAAATGGAATGCTGACAATAGCTGCCAGACAGTACGCAGAACTTAAGTTAAGCTTGCCTTCAGCCAGTGATATCACTTAAGCCTTGACTGTATTTATTAAGCCTTGGCTTAAGCCATTGATGTGGCTTAAGCCTTGACTATGAAACTGGCCATTAGAGTTCATGTTAAATAGGAAAAGATATCACAGATATCCAAAAGATATTATAGAAGCACTAGGTAGATGACTATAACAAAATAATTCTTTTTGGTGTTCTATAAGGATTTGACAGTAGAATACTGTTAGTAGAATTTTAATTTTTTAGTAATTAGTTTTATTCAAAATTTTACTTTCCATCGTTGTCTGTATACTAAATAACAAAAATTTCTGTAAGTTTATTAGGTATAAATATTCGTTCTCTCGTTAGTTTACTTTTATCGTACTTGATCGAAACGAGGCAGTATAAGAAAATCCAAACAATGGGAGTGTAAGACCCAACAACCTTTTAGAAGCGTTAATTAATTTTGCTTGCCTGAATCTAGTTCACCACCATTTTCAACAAGGGCATAAATATTCACAGAGACTCATCCTGGCAGGACTCCTCAAATGCTTCTTATTTTCGGTATATCTTTCTATGTATATCTATATATTGTATTTTTTTGTGTAGTAAAAATTTGATGACAATATCATTTGATCTATTAATTTTCAAGTTCTAGAGAGTAAACATCCTGACAGCATACATTCTGTTATTAATTGTCTTCCCTTAGCAGTAGATTCTATGAAATGTTTATCCTATAACTGCACAACTATATGAATCCTACTACTTAACAAATCTTTAGATACTCCCTACATTTATGTATGTACCTCTCGAGAATAGGATGGATGTCGATAGCATCACGTAATGAATTTAATCCAAATAAGATACCTATCGGTCGTTTCCACAATTTAAAGTATTCAGTTTCGAATCAAAGTCAGTTAAAATACAGAATGTTGTACTGATTTGGAAAAAAGTTCTAACATCAACTTCAATTGTTAGTATACCTTTGAGTGGGGGTTAGCTATGCTAAATAATTGAACATGCTACAGAACCGGAAAATGTTGAGGTAGACAAACGAATATCGTCGAGCAATTATGTTGCTGCTAGCTATTGTCTGTTAAAAAGTATTACAAACATAAGTCTTCCAATCCTGAAAAATTTCCTCTGCTTTCCTTGTACTATCAGATGTTCCAAGGCTCATTGAAAATTAATTTCCATTAACAATTTAATAGGAAGAAAACAGAGAAAAACTCCTTGTAAGTGTTGGCGAACATTTGAACCTTGCATCCTGCTGTGAACTCCTTTTCGATTTGGCTTAAATTGATTCTGTATATTTGCGCCCCCCCCCACCTCTCCCATCCAACAAGTGACCACACAATGAAGTAGAATCACGTAGAGGAGACGCTTAATTTTGTCCAGTTCGGCAGAGGGAATTTCTTTGACCTGAATACTTTTTGCTTCGAATTGATTGTCTTTCGAATTTTATGGTCGTCGATAACATACAAACATAAACGTCGGACTATACTCACTCGAATACTTTTCGTTCTCGTTTTCAGATTAGGTAGTTCCGCGATTAATTTTGTGAGTTTTCCGGAGAAAGTTGTCTTTGTATAATACTTAGAAGCTTCCGTTTTAATTTTAGTTACGTGCAAGTTTTAATTACATTTCTTGATTGAAGAAATTTTTTGGACTTCAGGATGTTTATTAAAATAACGGAATATAATTTTTTACTAACTTTTAACGAATGGTTAAGGAAATAAAGCAACGGATTTTATTTTATGGGAAGTTTTGTTATATTATAAGTTGAATAAATGAAATATCAGATTATATTGATTCAGGAACAATTCCGGTCCAAAAGACAAGCAAAATTCGTAGCTAAGTAATTTGCACCCTTGGTAAACTTGGTTTTATGGCGCCTTTATCCGAATACTAAGCAGACTAAGTAGAGTATGATTTACAGGAGTCGACATATGAAAAATCTGGAATTAATATAGTAATAAGTATAGTAAGTGGTCAGTAAGTACTTGGATCGCTGGATTGATAGCTGAGAAACTTAACGCACAACGGCTCGTAACCCCCTCTACCCGCTTCATGCAATTCATTAAGGAGGTTTCCCCCAATCTGTAACGCTTACCGGAGAGAGCGGGACAGTGACAAAGAGAGTAAGTCAGTGTTTCGGATTCATCTCCGTATCTTCTGCATACGCAAGATTATCAACAAGCTCCCTCCTGTGTAGGTGACCCCTGAAAAATGAGTGTCCAGTATGAATGACACTAGAGTTCTCAAGGTAGGCTTATTAAGTCCTAGTTGCTCTTTCGTTAAGTTTTGGGTTAGGTTTACCCCTTAGTTCCTTTTTTGCTCTACCCATGGGATCAAAGACCACAATGTTAGAGGTAGGTGTTTTGGTAATATCTCAACTGTGGAGGTTTGCTCCACCAAGGCCAGCAAGCTCGTCTGCTCTTTTGCTTCCGCTAATATCGATGTGACCTGGTACCCATAATAGGAGTAAGTATTTAGGCAGTAAATGTTCAACGAACTAAGCGCATCTTCAACAAACGATTATCAATTGATACAGGAAAAAGAGACCACCAGGAGTAATATCATATATCTCCACAGGCAGATTTGATACCTCCAAGAGGCCTCTCTTTGGCATGATTTTAACATTGTCATGTCATTGGAAAAGGAGTCTCATTTTCAACTTCCCAAACATGTTAAAGAGAGGCTCCCTTTTGAACTCCCAATATCCTTGAATGGCAGGTATACTTTTGAACTCTCAATATGCTTGAATAAGAGGTATCCTTTTGAACTCGTAACATGCATGAATGGGAGGTTTCCTTTTGAACTCGCAATATACTTGAATGGGAGTTCTCCTTTTGTACTCTCAGTTAACACGAACTGAAGACCTCCTTTTAATCTGACAGTAAAGTTGAAATAGCGGCCTCCTTTCTGCCTCGCAGATTTTCCGAAATGGAGACCGCCTTATTAGCTAAATAGAGATTGGAAATAGAGGCCTTCTTTTCAGTTGAAATTTAAGACAAAATGAAGACGTTATTTTTAACTGACATTAACACTGAAATCGACCTTTTCACCTAAAGAAAATATGTAGAAAGGGAAATAAAAACACAGGCCAGAATCCATTTATTTTTCATTTTGATAATTTGCAATTTATTAGGAATAACTTAAATGTATGTATTACGTAAATCATACAAAAATTTACATTAATTGTCATAAAAAATATAGAATAAAGTAAAAAAAATTAAAAAAAAATTCTCCGAAAAAAGGTAAGTAGAAACAGTGTATCGTAAAAATGAGATAGTTTATGTTAATATTTGTAGACAACATTACTCTATAATTTTCATAAATGGAAATTGATAAAACTAAGGAATCCAGATCGGGTTTATTCAAGTGTCGCAAGTATTCAAAAATGTCAATTGGTCATAAACGTTTCGATAATTATCCGGCATTCATTTAGGCAATTTTAATTTGATATGATAGGAAATATATTTTCACCAAGAATGACTTACCAAACAAATGTGTGTTAAAAAGGGTATATTTCTTCAAAGATATTTTATTCTTTTCTCCAGCCCAGTTAAATTTTAACAGCACTTCCTCGCTGAAAATTGCTCCAAATACTTTAGACATTTTTGATTTTCCTACAAATTCTGTAATGTTCTGTATCTTACCATAACAAATAACATTTATCATAAAAAATCAAACAAACTATATTATGCAGAATAAATTTTAAGCTTACGAAATTTTCTTTAAGAGCTTCAGTTCTTCTTAATTCTTCAATTGTTTTAATTGGAAATATGTTGAAGCTGTTTCTGAATGGTTTTCCGATATTTTTTTTAAAATTTTATTTTGATAACACAGAGCTTCTTTTACTTCCTTCATTTCTTCAAATAACTTATCTAAATACTTTCTACACTAATTCTTCATTACTTTTATTTTTCGCTTCCATATTTTGCTGTGTAGCTAGAATAAGAAATGATCAAACTTCAAAATGAATGCCTTCACCGTTTTATTTCATTTTCTTACGTACCTACATTTTCTTTTAAAAGATTCGATCTGGGAACAGTTAGTGATGTAGAAGGCCTTGTTTCGTAACGATTTCTTAAAACTGAAATTAAAATGATTTTCATAATTATTTTCATATTGTTTAAAAATTTTACTTACTGATCGCAATGATGCAAAATTGGTATGAAAACTAAATAGCTTTCGTATGGTATGCAGAAGATTTTACATAATATTTCGTCAATTATAACTTTTTCTGCAGACTTATCAATATGTTTTGCACAGGTAATACCTAAAGCTGTTTTGGAATTTACAGGTATCTCGAAAAAACTGTTGACTTCTCTAAATGTATGGCAAATTATATAAGTAATCAGTTCATCAGAGAACAATCCTAAAACTTTAAGTGGTATCATCCCTTTCATGTAACAAAAGTTATTTGGACTGTATTCAGACAAGAGAAAAATATCGAAATAATAATTTGAAAATATAAGTGCGAAAGTTATATCAAATTTTTTGTGTGCAGATTCTAGGAAAGCATATTTAAATTTGTTTGTTTTGCTAATCAAACTCCTTTCAATCATTCTATTGTGTATCTGTTGAGGAATTTGAGTTGCTTTTTTACAGTATTTCTATAATGTTTACATAAAATTTTCATATTTGTAAGAAGAGAAACCATTTGTATTGCCATACATTTCTACGCAGTTGGTCAAATGCAGCAAGCAATGCACGTTAAAGATTATTTTTTTTCTTTCCATATATTATTGGAAAATTCTGCACAAATTATTGCAGCATTTCTTGTACACAGTCTAAATTTTTATTACAATTTTCCGGACAAGATATTAACCTATATGAACAATGTAATAGCAGGATATTGCAATAAAGATCCTCCTCTAAAATATCTTTAAAAACAACGATTGACGTATATAATATAAATTGACGGAACTCTGAGGCTTTCATCGCCGAATTTTATCTAAAGTCCTGGGTTTCCTACAAAGTTCTGCTGGTACAAATTTTCATATTGAAGACAACCTTCGGTTTACTTCGAGTTTTTGTTGACAACTTAACTTTCTTTTATTGTGTTTTCCATTTGAAATATATGTTAGTATTTTTTTGGTTATTCATAGGTCGATTAGATGCATAACATCCAAAGGTAATGGTGACACCATTTTGATTTCTAATTTCTCCAAAGGGTATATTACTTTGATATGGTGTTAAGTGATATAATACATCAATTCTACTTGTAAAATCAATATCTGTTCGTAATAATCCAGAACTTGTGCTGTAAGCTAATGTTTTATTTTCATCCTGCATCCTTTCGAGGATGTGTGACCAACTCTTCCAGTTAAAAACGCTCTAGCTGGGTGAATACTCTTATTTTGAAATTATATATTTTTTCACTAATTAATAAATTTTCGTTTTTTAAATATAATGCTTCCTCTACAAATTTATCTAAAAACTCATTTAGGTTTGCTGGCTTTGACTTACCTACATATAAACATGCCAATCACAAACGGGGACACTTGTCTATTGTTGGGGATATTTCCTAATATAGGCCATAATGATGTTAACGAGCTTTTAAATAATGGCAGACCGTCGACCCAGACATCCATGAAAAACTCATCAATAGATAACGATATTTTCAGCTTTAATAATTTTAACGCATTTTGTATGCCGAAATAGTAATATTGGCCGTTTGATATATTGTTTATCTCGGCTGAAGGTATTTGCTTAACAAAAAAAATTCTTCATACTTTTTGGAACTTTTAGTTCTTCTTCTAATAAAATAGATAGCAGATCATCGCAGGTATCTCGCCTAATCTTATGGGCAACAGCCCAACATTTTAATTTATCTACCAAACTTTGCCTTCTTTCTGTGATATATTGATCTTCTATTTCTTCTGGAGAGTAATTTAGCGAACTATGAATATTATCACCTGAATCAACATCACCAAGATTATGATTATTTAAATTGTTTTCTTCAGATGCCCCAAAATTATCAGATCTATTACCCAATTCAGTTAAATATTGGATATTTTGTCGTTTTTCCGCACATTCTGAAAATTTTTCCACTTGAGTTTTTATTAGCCTTTTCATTGTGTCTTTTGGATATACCACAAATATATCTCGACATTTTTTAAATAAACTTCCTATTGTTCATGAACATATGTATAAAATTCATCGAATGAAATCAAATCACGGTGCAGTACTCACTTTTGAAATAATGAACACAATTTAAAATCTTATCTTAAAATTTCAGATGAACACTCAGATTTTATAAAATAAAAAAAGATTTATAGATACACTCTCTTTTGAGCTTAATTTAGATTTCCAAAATTATTAAAGGAACTTTAATCCACTTTTTTTTAATATGTTAAATTGTGCAATTCGTTCACTTTTTAAACACTTTTTTACAATAAAACAACTTTATTTTTTTATTTAAAAAATTACACGTTCTTATCTTTAACGCTATAAAAAGAATGACAGTCTTTTATTGTATTCATATGGAAAAAGCAAAAACAAAGGAAATAATAACGGTTGTTTTACTAATCTTTGTGCTAACGCCACATATCTATAGGAAAAAGTGAGACCTCGCTAAAGGAGAAATAAGGGAATTCAGAGATCGTGCGTAAGACTGAGCTCAATATAAATAACATTGATCCTAAGGTCAAAGTTAACCTAATGACAAGTTAAGAAACTGTAGAGTAAAATTGGAAAATTTCTGGTGTTTTTTAGAATGAAACAAGTAATTTGATATACTTTCGGTTTTTCAATTAATGGGGAAAAAAACTTGGCTATGCACTATTGTAGTGTTACTGAGAAAACGAGTTAAAAACAAAAATCGAGAGAACGTAGGATTACCCGAACGACAAAATCTTATTAAATCCCTCAAAATCCTTTCAACCTATTCATAAGAATGTACTTCGGGTCACACTACCTCCCGTTTTTAAGAAAAAGATAAATTTCGCTTTGGTCAAGATGCTGAACGGAGATGTAAAGTTCCAATCAAATAAAATTCTCGTTTTTCCCGAAAATATCAGAGAATACAGCATGAGTTCTCACACTTAACCTCTTCATAGCAAAACGATTGTAAACAGAAACACGTTCTGTTCAAATATCATAGGATTACAGCAACAATATGTTGTCATTTACAACAAAAACACGTGACCACAAATTGTCAATATTTCATGAAAACCGGGTTTCACAAAAGCGCGGGAACATTTTATGAGAGCAAAACGTGAAAACTCCGCCCCTTCTCATTTATTTACGAAAATGAAACATTTGCCATTCTGTTTCATTGCGGTTTCACATTTGTTATCTTTATTCATAAAAGTTTTAAAGAACATTTTTTTTCGATTTTTTTCTTTCTTTCTTCGTTTTCTTGTCGTGTGCATTTTAAATGTAAACCACTCGGAAATCTCGCCTGCTTCCCAACTTGTCAATAGGTTAACTTTGGTTTGCAGACAGGGCTTTTGCGATTTACGCAGCTTCAGTGCTGACAGTGGGCAACGTAAAAAGTCCCTTTTTCACGCACAAATGCCGGTAAAAGCGTTTTGTGGAGTGCCTGTAGCCCAAATGCAAATATTTTTGCCTCACTACCTACTAGTGTAGTGGGCAAAGTGAAAACTGTGCTGCGCAAGTGACTTATTAATCAGCAGCGCGGGTGTTTCTGTGTGAAAATTGTGTAGTGTTGTTAGTGACCAGAAAAGACTGGCTTTGCTATGACTCGACTAGTTGCCTGCCGATGTTTTTTTGTTTGCTATGCTGGAACTGAGTTCGTAAGATAATATTTATTTGCTATCTTCTCGCTTAGTTCTCTATGGAAAGCCGGCTAAACCAACGAGGGATTTAGATGACATCAATAACGAGCGTCGCAAGATGGCGGAGCCGATCACCTACTTATCAGTATTTGTGTGTATGTGTGTGTTGTTGTAGCTGGGGAATTCACTTCGTGTCCTAAAGAGGGAAAATCTGTTCGAAAGAACTTTCAGATCTTAAGTTTTGTGATGGAGCTTTTGACGGGCTAATGAAAAAAAATAAAATGAAAGAAATGAAGTTGGTGGGAGGTAAACAACTTGGTTTAGTTCACAGCCTTGATGTAATTATTTGTTGGTGCTCTGCAATTTCTTCCTCGAGGAAAATTGTGACAGTTGAGACAGCAACTGCTAACCGCACTTCTCGTCCCTTTCTCGAATAGCAAAACAATTACTTAATTTATTTAACAATTAATTCAATTATAATAAAGTTCAGAAACATGTTGGCAATTGATCTCACTGCACTACTGGCTGATCTAGAAGAAAGTCAGCTAGTCCTGGTACTTGCTTTTTATATTCAAGTTCTAGAAAGAGTAACGCCTTTGGCTAGCTATTCCAGTGGCTTGCATGTATTTGTTTGAAGGGTTAGATAAATGGACTTTTCTAATGCAGATTTCCATTTCAGGTAGAACCTCAGGAAAAACCAGGCCTGAATTTTTACAAGACAGGAAGAATCGATGATTCACAGGATAGGAAAATTTTCAGGTACATCGAAATTTAGCGGTGGCTAATTGTTTAATTGTGTCGTTGGTACTCGTAGTCTTATCTGTTGTTAATTTATACCTCAACTAATTAATTTAATTAACCGTTTTAGGTGATGATGTAAGAGTATTATTAAAGCTAGTTGTGCCTTACTTAATCACAGGACTAATGAAATCGAAGATCCTGTGGAGCTTCTCACAACTCCGCATTTTAAGACAAAAACATTGGGATCGCTATTCCCTTTCAGAGTACGGTTAATAATCTTGATGTTGATTCTAATAAAGAACTAAAGTGGTGTGAGAATGTTAATGGACTTACAGCTAAGATCTACGATTATTATATGTTCACTCTGGCAACAGGCAAGTTATATGAACAGCTCCTGTTTTATGTAAAAAACTCAATATTAGTCTGATAATCCCTCTGATTACTTATGAAGATGAAGATGTTGTCCACTCGAATTTAGATACAGATTAAAATTGAATGTTGCCTATAAATTTTGGGCTTGCTACATTTATGATATTATACGTAGATTTACGTAGATTTGCCATAGCGTCTACATCACCTTTGGAAAAAATTTTTGGATTGTACTTTGGAAATTACCTTAAATATTTTGCATGATTGTACATTTTCAAAATAATTCATAACTTTTTACCTGAATATCTCTTTGCAAAAAATTAAGTTTCTCAAATCTCCGCGTTTATGTCAACTTACAATTCCACATCTTTACACAGGTTTTTGCTCTAAGTGCTTCTTCGTCTATGGAATCCAAATTTGGAATTCTTTGGCGCGATTTCAATTAAACGTCATGATGTTTTCAGCAGATTCAACCAATCAGTTTTTGGTGTATTTTTCAAACTTATTATAATTTTGTAATTTGTTCACTTTTATATTCACTCTCACTTTTCTTATTTTATTTTATTTTCATATATTTATATTACTCTTCTTTTCTTACTTTCAATATCTTTGGATTCAAGAATTCATATAAAATTTAAATTTAATTTTTAGTTTTAAATATTTAAATATTTTTTTCTTCTATATTGGTGAAATTATTCTTAAGAGTAAACACGAGTCTATACTCATGTGAGCTGAATTGAATAAAAATTTCGTCTTTAATTTTGGTGTACCTATGTGGGAATATTAAATTTCGCGGAATAGCATCGCATTTTGATTTTTCATATTACACAATTTACAGAATGAATTACGAAGGACGGGATAATGGTTGCAATATTTATGTACATAAATATTTCCAAGTGTTTCCATCTTATATAAGGAAACTTTCGTTGAGAAATTAAGTCCCTGATTTTCAAAGTGAACCACTTTAGTTGTATAAGCCTCTTTCAAACTGTTACATATCCTTTATGAATTCATGTACTACAGGCAGGCAAATCTTTTTTATAAAATTTTAATTGGTTCAATAGAACCAGCTTTCTTAGTTCACATAACTTTACTAAATAAATTTAAGAGAATGCATAATTTATCGTTTCATAAGGATATGACATTTATTTGATTGAGCTTTCTTTAAACTATCATCCTCTATAAAAACACTGATAGAATTTCGTAAATTTTTTTCCACATCATATTTAATTTACATATAAAAATTTATGTTTACTTGCGTGTCCATTTAAAATAATCATCTTCATAGACAAACCTGATAGTATAATTTGCCCACAAATGATTTGCTTCGGTGGTTAAATTTTCGGCACAGAAAGCTGAATGGATATGCAACAGGATAAATTGCGATTAGGTCCTTAATGCCATCTCCAAATGCTACAATGTTTGTGGGAACAAGCTATTACAAGGACTGTAATAAATTGCACAACTAGATGCATCAAGCATAGGCCCAGTGGTGTTCACGTCTGGTGGCACATCTCACCTTAATCATGGTCTGGTTTTCATTTGTTTTGTACCCTAAACCACAAATAGTTTGCTAGGAGTAACTTATCAGCGCACGTATAATACAATTTCTCCAATTGCGGAAAGTTATTACAATGCACACGGCACAAACATGTCCGCTTGTTTCTCTTATAATATATGTATGTACCTTTCGTATAATCTACTTACTTATCGAACGTGTCTGTGGATACTAAGTATACAACACTGCTCTTAGCGTTGGACCTACTTTTGTTTGCCGAAGCCCCGTGTTAATTTAATGCACGGAATTTATGCTCTGATTTAATTTTCCTTTAATTAAAGTTACCCACTCTTTGGCCAGTAACCTAATTATTGTTGATTACACACAACGGAGATATGTAAGTTGATGCTTTTGTGGGACTGGGAAGTTAAAATGCTCCTGCTTCGGTTCTATCTTGGACTTTGGTTGTATTTTGCTACTCTCAAGGTATACATATATATCGGAAACATCCAGGAAACGTGTGCCAACTATAGCACCTACCCGAACTATACGTAAAATCTAGAAATCGTTCCGTCGTCATTTATGGTAGTTATACGACTTTTACATATGTTACAGGACCCGGTTTTGAGCAAGGATGCAAATATTTATGTAGATCGAGAAGTGTTTTGCCAAAATTTATTCATGTTCATCCCTCGAATTTCCATGTGTGAATCTGGCTTATCCATGTACAGGAATCAAAGGAATGCGTCTATGATTTTCAAGTGAGGAAAATCTAATATCGGCACGGCTTTATTGTAATATTCTAAAATAGTTCAATTATGAAAAGGTTATACATATATATATATATAAAGTTAAGGTTAGGGGAATTATAATTGGTTTCCGGCCTCCTGTTAACGTTGCTGCTCCTTTGAACCTTTTGTGTTGTTGAATAATTTATTTGGACAGACTGTTGATTACCGACTTCAGTACCTAATATCAGTCCCTGTGTAACGAATAATTTTCAACGTAATGAAGCAAATTTCGCAACTATGATCTAAATCGGCATAATTTCATTTGATGCAGGATAACAAGAACACAATAGTCCCTGAAAACAAAATGAAAATCACCCGTTCTGCAATTTCGCGTACAAATTGGGGTTCCTTTGATTTCGTATTCCTGGGGGCTGTTGAATCTGTTATCACATTGAAGGTTCCAGATTTAAATATAGAATCACATAGATGGTGTCCACGTTTAACACAGATTTGTGTATATACATACATATGTATGTATGTAATATTATAACAAATGATGAGTTATAATTTTAACAAATGATGAGTTATAATTTTAAAGCCAGTATTTTTGTAATAACGCTTATATAAACTGGAATTTTTAGTGGAGCAATATTCAAAGATAAGTCTTCCAGAAGTTCTATCATGCGTTCATTGAATATCATGTGCTAATAGATTCCAGTTGCGAACAAATTAGAAAAATTAAGAGTGCTGGCTATACTGACATCTACAGTGAGGTATCAGGATATGCTTGTGTCTAGCCGATTGTAAGAAATTAAAATTTTCAAATAGACCCCGGCTGTTACTTAAATATCAGTCTGTGAAGAAATTTCAATCGGCGTTGGCTGTGCATTCAAAAAGCAATCAAACAAGCCTTTTGAGTAAGAAGATATATGACTGAATAGAAGTACAGTACATAAAATTATGCTACCAGGAATCTCCTTCAATAGACCGAGTCAAGTTCAGAGAATATCATACTACCATATGTGAAGTGAGGGATTACTAAAGTCCTTTACTAATTTTATGCGTACAATATTAATTGTTGCCATAGGAATCTATATACTATTTTTCCTATTGTAATGCTTATATAGCACTAGAAATTTGTGTTAAGCTCAAACCCAAGTCTTTTAACTGAATCAACATATGATAATATACGTAGTATTGTTGAAGAATATTGGTGGGATAATACTCCAGTTCAATAAATTGCTAAACAATTTGGCTAACTGGAATTCAACTACAAGTTATTATGCAGTAACCAATTATATACACGCTGTAGGTTTTTACTGAATCGGCATAAGCAGTCTTCCATCGAGACAATCTAATCCAATCTACACAATCTACACATTTTCATACAGTCAGCATACATATCAATGGACACATTTGACATTACGTCAATACGCACCCCACGAGCTGTAACCCTTACACCCTTGATGTCAACTTTGACCGTACCATGATATTTCGCGAATCCTTCATTAGAAGGATAGTATGAATGTGGAACAGTTTGCCATCATCTGTTTTCCCCCATTTGTCATGGGCCGCAAAAATTCAAGCGTAATGTACACGGTAACCTCCTAGACTTAACCCAATAATCCCAAATTCGCTACCCCTTCTTCTTTTCCGGTCAAGGCTGTGTTACGGCATCCTCTGAGCTTTAACATCATCATAAAAAAAAGAATGGACCAAGTATGGATCCTTGAGGAACTTCAGAAATAAGAGACGCTTTACCCAAGCATACCTCGTTAACCTTAACAAACCTCTTAAAAATTTTGACTGTAGAGGTAGAAAACACAAATGTTTTTTTGATACTTTTCTCATCTCATAGATACCTGTTTTGCCTTATTTTCGGCTAACGTATTTATTACATCATCCATTGTTGAAGAATATTTTATTTTCACAAACTCTTCTTTTTCTATGAGATTTACAAGAATCCAGAAAAAAAGTTATTTGATTTTAGTTTTGACGTACATTTTTCGGTGAATTTCGGAGAGATTTCAACAGCTGAGTGGCCTTTATATGTAGTAGGTACTCAGTGATGCCTGATTAAATAAAATAAAAAATAAATAAAAATTAAATCGCCCAAAAGACGCGGAACTGTTTGTTTTTAATAAGGGTGAATTTCTGATAAAGGGGTTGCTATTTGATCAGTTTTTAACGATTTAATCGATTGTAGATTGCATTATACTAGAAAAAGTATACCCGCGCGATACTTTTCTTTACAAAAAAGTGCCGCCAATTCAAAAAATTGGCGCTCCATATCCAAAATTTCGTTTTAAAAAATTTGTAAAAAATAAAAATGTTCAATTTTTTAAAACTGCTTTCACTGCAATACGGTGATAATTAAGCTCAGTTAAAAAAAAAATATTGTCAATTTAAAAAGTTACGATAGAAATATTGAAACGGTTTAAGTGACAGTTCATCCACCCACACCACACAAACAGCAAAAAAGTCGCTATTTTCAATTTGAGTGGCTGTAAATATTATTGAATCTCACTGAAATTTTGCATATTAGCTTGAAATTATATTATCTAACAAATTCTAAATAAATGGTTTAACACTTTTGCAAATTCATACATTTTTGGGCCATCCTTACTAAAGTATATACATATATGCTTTTATTTTTGCTGTGAACTGAACATTTTCTGAACAAATGTAAAATATTACCTTAATTAAACACCAAACTTTTTTCTTTTTATTTAGAATGACATGTTCAAGAATCATGTATTGTGAATAAAACCCATTTTCCATTTTTTTCTTATTTAGATCTTTAAATAAATCTTTGTATATCCATCACCAGCTTTTGGACATTTGAGTTCACTATAGTGCAGACAGCATGCAGTTCAGAGCTTCATGGATGTCCTGATGAGATCATCCTGCACTGCTAAGAAACATGCAGTGTGGTCTCAAAATTTCTTTACGAAATTTTGATTTTCGGCTACGAAGCCAGTAACTGACCAGTATCTCCGTAGTTATCTTTTAAACATTGTACGCAGTCGACGGAAAATTGCCTGTATACTTGTATACTATACGGGTCTCCAAATATTTAACACTGCTCTTCTATTTAGTTAGAATGAGATATCCAAGAATTATTTAATGTGAATAAAACCCATTTTTATACCCTAGATGAAATCTAAGGGGTATACTAAGTTTGTCATTCCGTTTGTAACACCTCGAAATAATGATGGTAGAGCAAAATGGATTGGACACCCATTCATAATATTAATAGTTATTTTGATTTTTGCATGTCCGTCTGTCCGTCCGTCCGTCCGTCCGTCCGTGCGCACGATATCTCGAGAACGCGTATACTTATAGAGCTGCAATTTTGTACATGGACTTTAAAAAAAAAAGTAAAATTAAGTTCGAAAATGAGACAAATCGGGCAACTCTTTCTTGGTGTTGCCATATAAAAATTTAGGTTTTTTACGTATACTTTGAAAACGATAAGTCCAAGACATTTTTATTATACTAAAAACCTCTGCAGAATACGAAATCCTATAAAATTGATTATAATTATTTTTTCTGCGCGACAAACCGTTCTAGAAATAAATGCGAAAAACAACTTCAAAATCAAACTTGAATAGATCGGTGACCATACGAAATTTAATACGGGCATTCATCTAGGGTATCATAAGAATTGGTCTTAGACCAATTCTAGCTTTTTCACTTGTTTATTCTATTTTATATCTTTAAATAGAGCCCGAAAAGGCAGAAAAAGCAGTGTCACGCCCAATTGGGCGTTGGGCGCTTTTCATGAAAATCGAAGCGCAAATTTTGTAAAAAGTTAGCCCAATTAGCGGAAAAGCGCCCAATCTGGCATCACTCCCTGTGAAGGAATAATATAAAATAGCGACATCTATTGGTTCGGACATATATAACTTTAGGGCAAGCGACATCTATTGTTTCGGATAATAAACAACTTTAGGTTCGGAGAGTCAATGATTAGGAAATCGAATCTTCGGAAATGTCCGACCAACCGTTCTAGAAATATACACGAAAAACCGCTTCAAAAATCAAACTTGCACAGATGGGTGGTTCTGGCAGTTTGTAGAGTACAAACAGACGAAAGTGTTCTATTTGGATTGTGATTATTAGAAGTACAGTACTAGCGATATATAAAGTAGAATTGATAGATTGAAATAGAGGTTTGGGATCCCGAGGGATCTTCCGAAACATAGGAACAATCAAGGCCCACTGTTCACCCTCCAGATCCATAACCGACGCTCATAGGTCCTAACGGGACGTTCCTATATTGGTCCCAGTCCTCCTTGCCGGCATCGTGTTACTCGTCCAGGAGATGTTAGCCAAGGAATTTGTAACGTATTCCTGAGAGTGTCGGACAGTGACAAAGAAAGTGGATTACGGACTCTTCTCCGCAACCCCTACATGTAGGATCGTCAACAAGTCGCATTCTGTGAAGATGACCCTTGAGAGAGGAGTAAGAATGGACACCAGAGTTCTTAGGGTTGGCTTGTTGAGTCCTAAGAGCTTATTCGTTTGATTTGGGTTTGGTTTACCTCACAGTTCCTTTGCTGTTCTACCCGAAGTGTGTTCTAATCAAAGGTGACTGTGCTGGCGGTCAGCCCAGCTTGAAATGATAGATAGATAGATAGATTCTTTTAGGGTTGTAGTAGGAGACATTAAAGTGCATTTATCATACTATTCGACGATTATCGTGACGATTCTAAATTATCCGTAATTTGAAATCACTTCGACTCTTTAGTTATTTTTCTAACATAATATAACATGATCCTTTTTATACTCAAATGGTAGATAGCACTTGGATAATATTCTCTATAAAACCTATCTCTTAATTTTTGTCAAAACGACATCACGACATCAAGACAACAAGAGTTTATAGAGTTTTTGCAGCGTTAAGATTGAAGATAGAATCTCGTAAAAATCTGCATTTTGCATATTGCCATCCATTTTGTGCTAGAGACCAAGTTCCTAAATTTTCACCTGAGAAAAATCAACTGTAAATACAAGTGTGTGTTTATAAGTCGGATAACGTTCTAGGTGATGGCATTTGCAATTTGTTTTCTTTAAAGATTCCCCAAATTAGAAGTTATTTAAAATCTTTCCATCAGAAATTCGTCCATTGGTACCCATGTCCACCATAACAAAAATTGCTAATGAAGCAATGTCAAATGTGCGCTTATGGTTAAAATTTAATGACTCAGAATTAGCTGTAAAAATTTTCCTAAATTCAATCTAAAATTATTTAATAATAATAAAAAAGTTAATAATTCTCGCTTGTTTTATAGTAAAAGCAATTGTGTATATATTTTCAGGAAGACAACTCAAAGTCCTCTCAGTTTATCAAGAAACAAACAGGCAAGAATTACACCTACAAAGTTGTGAGAGCTTCCGAATGATTTATACTCGAGGTGTCATGCACGCAGCTTGATGAATAGGCTACAGATTATTATGCATTTGCATAACTGAATATTATGCAAATGCATAAATTCTGTACATATTTAAAAAGAATGTGGAAGCGACTAATCGGGGAAAGGACGTCAAAAAACACGTATAGACCTCTTCCTCAATGGTAGTCTGGTAAAGTGTCTCAATGTAGCATTTATGTGCGTAGATGGATTCAGAGTCATCCAATAGCGAGCGTATAATATAAACTTTTGGAGCGCCCTAAAATTTTCATTTGATATTTAAAAAAAACCGAAAATGATTCGATGATTTTGTATGTTTCTGTTGCCGTTAGACCGTTTTTGAACGCATTTATTGCTAATTGATAATTTAGTTTTACATTCAATGGCCTATTTGATTCACCATGTTCAGGTGTTCATTTGTACAACTACACTTTCAATTTTTGATGTAAAATCTGCGACATTTCTATTGGACTGCGCGCTAGTTTTTCTAGATCAGTACGAATACTAAGATGTATTTTGTTTGTTTTAAATATCTCACGACAATTCTTTTGTGAAGTACATATATTCAAATCGATAGCAGTGACTGATGTGCATAATTTGTTCGTTCCTTACCGTTGATGATAGACGTGTTTTTAAAATAAAATCTAGCAAACTTTAGGAAATTGTCCATTTCTGATCTCCAGAAAATTCTGGTATAACTTTGACTGTCGTAGCCATAAAAAATCCAGCATCTTGTTTTTGTAATCCAAGGATGAATGGATGGATTGAAAAGAGGTTAAGATCCTAGGGGGTCTCTGGAACCATAACAAGGTCCATTGTTCACCCTCAAGACTTATTAGCAATTGATTATAAGTAAGCTCTAACAAAGTTTAATATTGGCCCCCAATCCTCCCTACTCGTTTCATTCAGTTTTTCTAGGAGAGAGCTGGATAGTGTGACAAAAGAGATTGAATCACCGTTTCGAAATCTTTTGCGCATTCTCTGCATTAACATCCCCTCTGTGTAGGCGTTATCAGAAATAGTTGTTGTCCTGGTTTTTATAATTATGTTAATTTCTTTAAGTTCTTAAAGTTAAATATTGCAAGCTCAAATTTATGTTTGTTACAGCTACTTGTTTTTTTTTATGTATTTTTCTTTCCCACCCATAGTACTTACGTAAATGGTTACTTCACACAGTATCGCAAAAATTTCTATTACTTTGGGAGATATTATTCGTGGAGGCGCCGCTGTTGGTATTTATGATTACTTCTTCAGTTTGTTGTTTGGAAGCTATTTTACCTATACTGGTAATTTTCTATTATTTTCTTTTTAAATTTAGAATTTTCATTTTGTTCTTAGAGTAAGTAAATTTATAAAAAACAAAATCGAAAAGAGAAAATTACAGTTATATTTAATTTTTACTATTCTTATTCTTAGTTTTTAAATAATTACTAGGGGGAGCCCGTCGGTGTTGCTCGGCGATAATATAGATACATAAATGGGTGGGGGTGGGGGTGTGGTGTTCATAGATGCATAATATCTAAGCTATTATCTGACTCGATCGCGTGATTCCATACACTAAGATCTCACTCTGTGTGTGCATTTTTGTGTGTTTATGTGTGTTCATTAGTGAGCGTGTACATTCATATGTGCGGGAGAGTGTTGTTCTCTAGGTCGACGCTTCTCAGGCAGTGCCCAAATATATAGTAAAACACGAAATTTTTGTATGCCAACCCTATGAAGGAATTGCCAGATTAGGCCCATTTTCGAAATGTATTTACAATTTTCATTTATCAAAACGTCGTGTACAAAATATGAGCTATCCACCTCAACGCCTTCTCAGGCAGCTACCAAGTATATAGTTTTGTGTGGCAACACCAAGAAGGCGTAGCCAGATTTAATCCATTTTTGAAATGTTAATTACCATTGCTATGAAAACATCACGTACCAAATTTTTTGTATGGCAACCCTACGAAGGAGTTGTCCGATTTGTCCCATTTTTGAACTTAATTTTAATTTTGTTAAAAAAACGCCGCGTACAAAATTTGAACTCTCCACGTCGACGTGATCTCAGGCAGTTTCCAAAATATACAGTGAAAAATCAAAATTTTGTATGGCAACACCAAGAAGTGGTTGCGTGATTTAGTCTGTTTTGTAAATTTTATTTGCTATTGCTATGAAAACATCGCATATTTCAACTCTCTACGTACACTCGTTGTCAGGCAGTGTCCAAATATGTACTAAAAAACGAAATATTTGTATAGCAACCCTACGAAGGAGTTGCTCGATTTAGTCCATTTTTGAACATGTACTTTCAATTTTTATGAAAACGCCGTGTACAAAATTTCAGCTTACCACATCTACGTGATGTCAGGTAGTTTTTTTACGTCTCGACAACAGCGCCATCTGTCTTATCCAAGACCATCCTATCTCTCAAGCTGGAACCAACCAAACACAATCACACAATTTCATTGAAATCGGTTGGGCGGTTTTGGAGATTAGCGTGTACAAACACAGTGACACTGGATTTTTATATATTAAGATTTCTCTTTTTCTTTAATTCACATTTACTGTTACCATTCAAAAGTTTTTCTTCATACTACCGTATAGTCTTCTAATATATGTTTTTCATATCCATCCAATTTGATTCGTCGAGGTCCACCTGATTGGTTTCTTTTGTTTTCTTTTATATAACGCAAGTAGGTAACAAACTATAGTCCGCGCCATGAAAAATGAGCTATCAAATTGGAATGTTTGTGCCATTGTGTATATTTCAAATGGTAAAAGAGTCTTCAAAGGGAATTACGATTAAAAAAAATATATTTTGATATTTTTGAATTACTATTTTATTTTCCTGTAATTTTCCTCAAAGAACTGCTAAAAGGAATTTGTAATTATAATTTATAACCAGAATTGAAAAAAATTATTCTGATGCGGCAACACACAAAAATTTTTGTGACAAGTTTGGTTTGTGTCTAAACTAAAATCCTTTCGCTTTAAAGCAGGATTTACATTATGATGACATCCAATTTTTACAGAAATTGTGAGGGAGATAGTTTATTGAAATTTAAATGCTGCGGAAGCAATCATCGCAATACCTCACACGTACAGTCCCCTCTACTTTTTATGGAAAAACTCTGTCTAATTGGAAATTTTCAAGTTTTTAATCGTTTTTTCGTAGATATTCAAAGACGGATGATGAAAAGAAGTATAATTTTACAATTTCTAAAATATTGCATGAAATCACGAAGGAGTTCGAAGCAAAGGATGAGATCATATCGAAAAAATGTCTCGCAAAATATCAGGTGGTACTGTAATTCAGTTCTGCAATTATCATTTTGTACGATAACGAAATTTTATTTAATATTTATTTCATATAATAAACAAAAAGTTCACTCAAGTGCTCACATGAAAATAATTGCACTCCGCTACCGAACTAACGCCGATGAAGATAATTCCAGCCCGGTTCGTGTTCACATGACGGATTATCTCAAGGGCGGAATAATTCTAGCAAATTATAAAGGAAAAGGATCACTGCAGTCAATCTGTAAACACACTACTCTCTGCTTGTGGACAGAAAACTACCTCAGAAATAAATTCAATATTCTCTATAAAGAAATATTTACGAACTTTCTATTTCACAATATTTAATAACAAACTCAAACCTTACTTTTGTTTATTTCGACAAGTAATTTTACCTTACAGATATGTATATGCCATAAAATTATAGTAACAAAACAGCAATATGGCAGCTCCAGTAGTCGAAATTGACAAATTAGGGTTGCCAATAACAATCTTTTAGTTTCAGTAACTATGAAAACTCCCTATGCTTGAGGTCTTTTTATGGTTCCGGACACCCACACAGTGACAAATCGGCGTCCGGAAAAAAATCAGGACGCGTTTGCTTCTCTCGTCACTCGTAAATAAATTTCCGTATACGATGTACTATCTCCCTCACAATTTCTGTAAAAATTGGATGTCTCCTGCTTAATGGAAAACTTTAATTTAAAAAATGAAAATATTTATATATATTAAATATTATTTAATATAAAATTATTTGTGGAGTTGTTTAAAGTCCTAGATAAGTATTTTAAAGGGAAACCTTTATGACTTTCTCAGAAAACAATTTTTAATCTAAAAGCTTCATGAATAAAATGTCAATCAATAGGTTTTCGAACAGAACTAGAAGATCATCAGGAATTTTTTGTAACCAAAGATAAGAACAGGGAGTTTCTGAAGCGTATTTTCAGATGTACAGTAAGAATATTCGCAAATAACTGATTAAAATAAGCAAATTTATTTGTAAATAAACCCTCTAACCTAAGAAAACCGACATAAAACAGGTTTCCGTGATGAAATTTATCTAGTTCTATATACTTCTTCGTTGGGATAATTCACTATTGTATTACTACTACAAAAAAAAAATAAATGAAACCAAATCGCTGACGAAAATTGATTACAAGAGTGTTAACCTGCACTGGACCAAGCGGTACAGCTGTTCATACAAAATTTTGTCTATTGTTTAAGTTTCTCCGTAGCGGATCGCAGTTCATTGGTCGAGAAATAAGTTCCATATTTTTGACAATTTATAGACAAATTTTGATAAGGTGGTACAAAGGTTTTGCATTGTCGGGCAATGTCGCCAGGCCATCCCGTTACGTGGGAACTATGATTGCGTGATTAGATTTGCTTTTTTTTCTTAAAGGAGATGTGACTCATTGGATCATTTTTAATTTTTGGTAAGATCTACCTTTACTTTTACTGTCATAGATGCAAATTACTATTAGCTTCCAAGAAGCTTTATTCTTCAACCGAGCAAACAACATTTTATTTTGTTTTGAAGACCCAAGGTGATCCCGCAAGATTGGTGTTTTCGATTTGAGAGCGATTTGAAAGTCTTAGTCTAAGATAAGGATCCTACCAATTACAATGTCGTTATACTGCATATTGAATGCGCGTTATGCTGGTAGTAGGTGTCACTATTTAGGTGTCACTGTAATAGGTCCAATTAATGTACCGCTGATGATACCAACCCGGAATTCCATTTAAGGGGTTTTGGAGGTGAAGAAGAAATAAACAAAAATTTGTGTATTAATATAGGATAACTTTTATAATTAATCATATAGCAATTGCTGTTGTTTGTTTGTAAAGAATTCATTGGAATTTTTATAGTCGAATAGAGTCTGCCACGCCCGTGTTGTACAGGTATTATGTAGAGATTTAATAATAATGGTACTAATAATATGTTTATTTGCTGGCAAGATATAAGAGACTTAAAATCTTATAAAAGTACAAAAATGAGTAGAAATATAACTAACTAAGCATGTATAAAATTTCGTACGATGTAAAAATAAAAATAATAATAAACAGAAAAAGAACAAAATATAAAAGGAAACTGAAAAAAAAATTAAAGTAAAGAAAGCAAAACGCGGATCGAGAAAAGTGATGTGATTGCACTCACAACACACATTAAAATAGTGGAAGCTATTGCGCTTTAAGGAATGCGAGACGAGTCAGTGTTAGAGACCTACCCAATGCCCAAACGGAACAAGCTCTTTGAGCATTGATGAACAACCTGCACAAAGTTAGATCGCTCCACAATTTGAGCTTGGTAATTAAGTAGTAAGAGATTGCAAAGACAAGCAGATCTAAGGGAACGAATCTGATCATTAAGGTACGTCGGGGCTTTGGAGTAGAATAGATTATATAAAATTTTTATCCCTTCTATGCATGAGATACGCTTCTAACGAGCATGCAAGGATAGAGTCAATATACGGAGAAATATCAGAAGATCTGGACAAACTATGAATAAGTCAGACTGTGTCATTGAAAGTGACAGTTTGTTTTCGATGACAGTGTGAACCAAGTTTAGGACTTTGACCAGTATCAAGCGCATTTAACGATACAATAAGTTGGCGGATAATTTCAGCTGTCTTAGGCAAGCATACATGTTTTTAATTGAATTGGAGACATGATTACAGAAAGTTAACATCCCATTTAGCTTAACGCCCAGATTCCGAACGGAAGTAACATAAGGAATGACGGTATTATTATTCATGACCGGCGGTAGTTCTTCTAGATCGTAGCTTCCTCTACATATAGGCATACTGGTCGACATTCTTGGATTAAGTATTAGATGGTTATATTTAGACCATTTGCTAATTCTAATCAAGTCATCATTGATCCGAACAATGCAATCCTCAATCAAACCTATCAAAATCTATCAAAATAAATCTGGACATCATCCGCATAAAAATGAATAGACAAATCCTTCACGGACATCGGCAAATTATTTATTTATAAAAAGAAGAGCAGAGGACCAAGTATATAACCTTGGGGTATACTACGATTTAGAGTTAGGGGAGTAGAAAGTCTATCGCAGATCTGAACAGATTGAGCAGGACACAGCAAGAAATTTGTAATAAGGGTGACGGCTGTATTCGAAAAATTTAAATATCGACGAAGCTTAATGAAAAATCGGTCATGGTTGATCGAATCGAATATCGTGCTGATATCAAGGAGGACCAGAATGCACATTCGATCACTATAAACTGCATCTGTTAGGTCGGATACAACCTAAAGCAATAATGATTCACAGCTGTGTCGTGGCCTAAAGCCAAGCAGCATACAGGACAGGATATGTCTTTTATTTAAATTGGTGGCGATTTGGGAGTGCATAAGCTTTTCTAGTAATTGACTCAAAAAGCAGGGTAAATTGATGGGGCGAAAACCTGCTATTTTGGAACAGTTGTGGCATTAGTTGTTAAAAATACATTTAATACATGCAGCAAGACTGGAGAAGTAAATGGCGCAATAGTTTCAATAAACGTATCAGGTAAAATAACCGATGATTTGATACCATTCATGGCAATGAAAACATCGCACACACTGAGAAAAATGTCATTGTAAATCTGGCAAAAATGTATTCAATTTTACTATTTTTGTATATAAAATGGCCCCATATAGGTATTGGTATGATTTGACAATGAGCATAATAAGCTTTTACGAGTTGTAATTCTATTATGTTATATTTATAAAACAACAATGCCGTTAAAATAACGGCAGAAAATAATGTAAAATCTACAATATTCCTCTATAATTTTATAAAAAAAAACCAAGAAGAAAATTTAGAAATAACAAGATGCAAATATGAAACAAAATACTAGATTTGAAAATTATAAATATTCTCCTTTATTTTAACAATGGTAGTAGTAAAATTGTGAGAACGGGGTTGTAAATAACACTTCATATTTTTATGAAAATGTAATGAAAAAGTGTAAATTTTACAATACAGTTTGTTGTTGTATTACAAAAATTATTTGTATTAAAAGTTAGTTTATGGATTAATTAGTGACATAAACATTTCTTTTTTTGTAATACAAGTCATTCTTCATTGCAAATTAAATCTTTCCTTAAATGCTGAAATACAGAAATATATATAAGTATTATTTATTCTGTAGAATATATTCGATGAAACAAGGTGAAATACAAAACAAACATATTTCTTAATAATTGTTTTATTAAAAAATTACAATTTCGGAATTGAAAGTATTTACATTATTAATGATAATCGTACATTATTTCACTTACAAATTTAGTTTTAGTTACTATATTGTTTTATTTCTTATATTGGTTTTGCCAGGCAAACATAATAATATATATATATTTATATAATATACTCGTATATATGTATAAGGGTTCTTAGTTCCAACATTATTAAACAACAATTAAAATTTAAACTGAATAATATATACAGTTAATATATCCAAAGTATGTTATACATAAGTCAGAAAATGTTGGTACTTAATCCGATGTACGCCAAAAACTTATTAATGTAGCAATAGAAAGAAGATTATCGTCAAAATCTGTATTTATCCCAACAAAATTTTTTTGAATAAATGTCCAAAGCCCTTGACATGCTTTCGGATGTTCTAGAGCCAGCGTTTGGAAAATTTTAAAGCAAGTATCCATACATTCAAGAAATGAGTTAAGTTTCTAAAGTTCATTATCGAAATACACAAAAAAAAATTTCGATTTGAAAGCAATCGATCCTGCGTTGTAATATTTTGATATTAGCTCACCTACTTTAGTCTTATAATTATTAATAGATATCAGATGTAGTGTGAAGCTTTCCTGAGCATCTTTAATAATCGTACCGTTGGCAGTATTATCGCATATAAAAGTATAGTGCAGATGTAATCAAAAAAATCTGAAATGCACAATTACTAAGTTAATCTCATCATTTACTTTTCAATGTAAGTAATATTACTATCATAATAAGGTCCAATTAAAGTCTTAAATTCACTCCACTTACTAAAATGGAGGAAGTCTATTTGTATCTATCGAGAAAAATAAATTGTATTAAAATCAAGTCGTCTAAATATATTAGGCTTACGAATTCATAGCCCTTCGAATCTTTGTATCGTGGCCATGCTTTCAAAAATTCTACATTTGACTAAGATTTTCACATTACAATCTTTTCATCACAACAGAAACGTCCTTTCCCAGCTATCTTTAAACTGATCCCAATCCCTACAATTCCTACTTAAAGTTGCTTTTATAGGTTGTGCAATACTTTCATCAAATTCAACTACTGTAGTCGTCACAGGATCACATTTAGGTATGCTGTTCACTTTTTTTAATTTTGGCTCTTAAATTAATATACTTGTCGTAGAGCTTGCCTTTTAGGTTTTTTTTTGTACCTTGACGAGGAACAAAATAGTATTCGTAAAAATATAAATAATGTTTTACGCATTTAAATCCTGCGAGTAAATGAATACCTTGCATTCAGTATGAAAAAGATTTACAATTTGTTAGGCAAGTGGTTGAAAATCACTCACATTCAGTGCTCTGCCATTATAGTTGTAATCTTCCAGTATTATCGATATTAATTGCTTTAGATGAAAATCTAATAGCTGTCCGTGCTTAGAATAAAAATTTTGCAATGTTCGTCTTCTATATGTACTTTTTAATAATTTTGAAATGTCCTACATAGTACATTTTTAGACACAAATAATAATATTCACTATATGTCAAAAGTTACCAGTAGACTTGGAATCTCCGAAGTAAATAATTCTTCAGTTGATGATGATGGTGTACGTGACTTTGAAAAATTTGTCAACCAGGATAACACTTTCGATTGTGCAGAAAGTGTTTCGTCTTCAATACCGTACTGCAAATAAGATATGGTTAAAAATTAAACTTAAAAACTTCTCCAAGTACACCTACCTTTTTATTTCTCCAAACAAATAACTTTTCGCGGAATTGCGGCCGTAGCCCAACCATTTTAATTGCGTCAAGAAAAAGAATTTTTAAATAATTTCTGGAAATATTCCACTTAGTTATTTTTTCTAAACAATTTTTTTTTTATTAAACACCGTTTAATATTATTATAATTGTAACCACTACAACACGTTCACTTATTAAACTGAGCTAAGCACTTAAAAATAATAGGATTGGTACTCCTGTAACTCACTAGGAACATCACCGATGCTTTGTGGACAATGACGCCAATGCAATAATCGGGCAGGTTTATCGTAAAATTGTACAGCATTCACACATGATTTATACACGAAACTACATGAACCAACAATTGGTATAAAGAGAGTGTTTAAACTTGTAGAATTTAAAAGTCTTCTCTAGCAATAATAACTTTGCTTGTTGATTTTACACTAAGAGTTGCAATTTCGTAGACAAAAACAGCAAATATTATTCGCAGCGTAGAATTAACAGTACAAATGATTGTTTTTATATTGGTGTTTCTTTTTATATCTTATCTTTGTTATGTTAAAGTAGAATGCTTTTAGTTTTGAAATTTATGTTGTAACTAATACTACACTTATTTTTACATTTACTTCATATGATTTTACAATGCCGTTTTTCTCTGAGTGCATGTAAACGAAAAGGCCTCCTCGCTGTTTATCCGAACTCCACCATCAAAATTAAATTGTTCCTGTCGGGAGATGTATGTTAAGCATTTATTCGACATAAAAAATTATTATTTAAGTCATTGGGATCGAAAGCACAACGAGGAGAGCTACTGCCATACACACCCAGCTTTTGTAAGATACTCCACAATTTTCTAGGAGGAATGCCAAGGCCAAACTTCGAATCGAAATACACTTTTATAGCTGCACAAATAGTAGAATTTATCCTATTCCGAAAGCCCTTAAAACGTTTTTCATAAGCAGTAGCCCTAGAAATTTTGTAACGACGATACAAATCACCCCTTTTCGCGATGAGCCTACGTATGTCACTACTAAACCAGGCACACCCCTCGGGTACGCTTTTTACAGACTCTGATGGGAGTAACATACTTGCTATATAAATAGTTAAGATACTCTGTAAGACAATTGGCTTTTTCGTCAATGGTAGGACAGTTATATATATTCTCCCAAGGCATTCATTACAAATGCCATCATAGTTCATGTTACCGTAATCACGATATGTAAACTCGCTTGACTGAGGAATAGACCCCACCTGAAAATCGTAAGTCATATAGATAAAATCGTGGTCGAAATTATCGGGCGGACTAATTTGATTCACAAGACAGATGGCTTCGGTGTCGGCAGTTAAGAAAAGATCTACTTGAGATGGATTTTGAGTATTAAAATATGTTTGGAAGCGAGTTTAAAATTTTCATATCCAAAGTTTGCAGAATATATTTCAAACTACGTGTGTAGAACGTTGGTGGCGCCATGGAACATCAAAATTAAAATCGCCGCCCACAATAATTTTGTTGAATTGTACCAATAAATCTGGTTTTGAAATTTAGCAGCAACATCTTCATCAAAGCGCAATTAGGTGAACAATAGACAGCTGATTTGAGCACCATGCATGATTAAAAGTATAAAAGCGCCCTCATATTTTGCATTCAAAAGTGATACCTGTAACATGAAATGCACGCACTACATCCTTTTCCTTGATTTGTGAATTGCCAATATACAAGAGTGTACTCAATTATATCAGTGAACTGAACAAATATCCTTAAGGTAAGTAGGCCTGTTTAGCTTAGCAGCGAATCTGCATACCCTTCCGCCTTCTTCAGCAATAACAAGACCACTTTAAACTAATTAAAGAAGTTATGGGGCGTTTTGATTTTTGCGATGCGATACTTCAAGTAGGAATTACGATTTCTTCAAGTGGAAATAAAGGAAATAGAGAATCTGTTGTCAGAAGAAGGCTTTAGGGAAGAGTTGCTTTTCATTAGAAATAATATTTAATGTAATTTTACAACATTAAAAAGGGGGACTTGCTCTAGAATACAATGAGTTATTACAAACTTAAGTAGTTATAATTGAAGATCAAATGTATGTTGATAAACTCAAGTTAGTTTTAGAAGAAAAAAAGTAAAGTCTTTCTAAAGGATATAAGTCAAGTACTGAAGGGTAGCTTCAAAATGTATGAACAATTTGAACAATTAAATATGGAGCAAATACATACAAATTGAAAGATGCCCCCATTACATCAGCTGAAGTGGAAGGATTATATTTCTTTTCTTTCTATAACATTTTTTTATCAAATAATCCGATACCTTTGAGCATTTAATGCAGATCATGATTGTTAATAATGTTTATATATAGCTTATCCAAAATTAAGAATTAAAATATTCTGCTGGTATTCTCGCTAAATATTCTGATATTTTATCAATTTGGTCACAAAAATTCATTATTCTGCAGACTCTATTAACCAAAAATTTGAGCAACAGCAGCCACTAAGTTGCTTTTGTATTCCAACACATTTTTTATCCTTTGTAGTTAAAAGAGCAATAAGCTTTTGATCTTCAATTTGTTTTTATAGTGAATATTTTCTATAATTTTAGTGTATATATTTTCGTGGATATTTTAAAATTTATAAGTGATTTGTATGAAATAGTCGGAAAAACTATAGCCAATGATCTCCAAATTCCTTAGACAGATCAGCAAATTGACGCCAAGAAAGATTCTAATGGCAGTTTTTATTACATACAATTATCGGTATTCTGGTCAACCCTTTATTACTACCAATAGTTTCAACCATGATTTTCCTACCCTGGGGTCGAGAATGTCCCACTGTGAAATTAGCCGATTTTAATAGGAAATTTAAATGTTGTTTTAAGAAAGCTTTAATAATTTAGCAATAATGTTATTTTACATATGCCATCTCATTATTCATTTTATTTTATTTATGAAGACACTTAAAGCACAATTTTTTTATAATGTATTGACCAGATGTCTCGCTGGCAGCTGTCCCATTGCGAATTAAGATTTTTCTATATTTTGATCGTGGACAGGAAGCACACTTTGTTCTCTTTCCATAAGGAACTAACTTCCAACTCTTCAACATATCTTTTGTTTTCAATTATTCCGGCAATCCTGTCCCTAAGCAAAATAGGCAAAGTGCTGCGTTCAAAATGTTCTGCCAAATACAGGGTGTTTCCCACTAGGAGGTCAATAGAGCGGGAGGTGACAGTACTCGCCTAGACGAACCAAAATTTGTATGGCAGAGAGGGGGCATATCAACCATTTAGGAGTTACAGGGTGACTAAGAAAAAAAGCTAGCTTTTCACAAAACACCCTTTATCTTAAAAACTGCAATGCGAACGGTTACAGTTAAAAGCTCATTGTATGCAGAACTTCATGCTCAATCAGCCCCATACTCCTCTGCCATCAACTAAAAATTTCGGATTTTCTTACCTGTTTTTTTAATTTAACCTCTATTATTTTTGCAAAAATGTCGTTAACATAACTTTTTTTATAAAAACTATAAACTGTAGACTTTCCACTTTAATGTGACCTATTACATCCTACGTGTTAACTGTAGCCGTTAAACAGTTATTAACTCATAGCCAATTCCGGTCACACCAATATTATCTTAAATGACGTGCTAAGGGAACAAATTATCGTTGAGAATATGTTTGAAAATAGGTTTGAGAATAAGTTTATAACTAATAACTCTTAAAGGGCTTCAGATAGCACCCAATGGAGTATAATAGGTCAACTTAAAGAGGAGAGTCTACAGTTTACATTTTTTATAAAGAAAAGTTATGTTAAGGACGTTTTTGCAAAAATAATAGAGGTTAAATTAAAAAAAAGGTAAAAAATCGGAAATTTTTAGTTTAGACAACCATAATTCAAGGGAGAGGGGTATGGGGCTGTTGAGCAGTCGTTGGAATGGGCGCTGTTAACTGTAACCGTTTGCCCTGTAGTTTTTAAGATAGAGGGTGTTTTGTGAGAGACTAGCTTTTTTTCTTAATCACCCTGTAACTCCTAAACGGTTGATATGCCCCCCCCCCCCCCCCTCGACCTCCCGCTATACAATTTTTTGTTCATATAGGTGACTACTATCACCTCCCGCTCTATTGACCTTCTAGTGGGAAACACCCTGAATATTTTTATATTGACGCCGAATGAATGCTTTTAAAACAATATGAGCGATGAGAATTTTCAATATTTTTTCGAGAAAAAATTAATTATTTTTCGGGTCGTTTTCTATTCCGGGTAGTAAAAAAGGGTTAAATAAATAAGAATAAATCGCAATATCTGTAAAATTTATATTGATTTTTGAGTTACATACATATGTACAGAGTAAAATATTTTCAACTAGATACGTATTAAAGCTGAACTAGATTAGATCTCCTAGATATTCCAGTGTAAAATCTAGATGGAACCATTTAAGCAGGAGTTCAGTTGAATATTTTAATTGCATTTCTAGTGAATAATCCTGTTGTATTTTATGAACTGGGATTCAAGTAAATTCAAATGTCAAATTTGTCAACTAGATTATCTATTAAATTGCAAAATATTTTTCTAGTTAATTAAACAAGATTTCTAGTTTAACCAGCCGAATTAATCAATTAGATATAGCGCCTGAGTTAACAGTCAATTTAACCGAATTCAACTTAATTAAACAGAAATCCAGTTTTCACAATCACAATAGATTTTTAGGGAAATTAAAAACTTTCGTTTAATTTAACTAGAAATCTGCTCTGGTAGCGAAAACTGGATTTCGGTTTATCCTCGTATAATATCCTCGTACATATGTCCATGCATAACATTTTGCTCGTTTATTTCTAAAATTTTCGCTTCGTAATTTTAAGCCCGTAAAACAGAATTGGACAGCTGAAAATGCCTATATGGCATTATTTCTTATCAGGAAATAAGTTTTTTAATTGTTTAAGGGGAAAGAATAAGCCAAAATTGGATAATTTAAATATGCACTTATTGATTGACTTTTTAAGAGAAATACAAATACGTATATACTAATCTTGTTTTTTTTTTATTAATGGTCAAAAGACTATTGATGTCGCAAAATTTTCTATTGAATTGTGTACATATAAAATAAAAAAATTAAAAAAAGAACAACATTCCATTTAAAAATAAATTATTGGTGTATCCTTAGTAACATTCAATTCAATCGATCTACGGCCAGAATTTTCCGGTATAGGAACACTACCCCTAATGGATTTACGTTTTTGCTTTTGTAGATAAAGCGTAAAAAAATTGAAAAATGTTGTTAAATGTGCGCTGTACTTAAAATTGAATACATAATGGGCCCTATACAATATATATAGAAGGCATAGCGTAAATCTTCCCATGTCCATATAAAAATATCCTGTAAAGTAACATAAAATACTCTTGTTTCCAAACTTCGCTCAGATCTACAGATGATTATGGGCTGAGCTAAAACCCTCGAGAATACTTCCCAAGCCATGAAACAAAAACCTATATGAGTGCGTTCGGAGTCCGTTCTCTAAAATGTTCTATGTTGATGCTTATGGAAAAATGTCAAATATTGACTTTATATATGCTATAGAGCCTAAACTACTATCCATACAGGAAAATAGTCTCCTTGTTACTTACAGCTTGGTTCCTTACCTTCCCAAAGGCTACACTTCCTATATACCTTACTTAACAAAATAATACAATAGTTTTGATTACAAAGTAAACTTACCATTTTACGCTCAACACCTCTCCAGCTGAGTGATAATTGCATGTATGTATGTGCAGCCGGAGTCCGAATCTGTAGGTAGCTACATTCGATATCATCAGCCCACGGCATCCCATGACGGCACAGCGACATTACAATGATTACTCAGCTGAGAATTTTTGTTTGAGGAATCCTAGTCATTTGGTTAAGATAATTTTTTTTAAATAATTTTGTTAGGAAAGGTATGAAAATTTTATTACAGTTCGGAAGATAAGAAAGCAAGCTTAAGATTAACAGAACGCCATTTTTTTGTATGAATAGTAGTTTAGGGCGGAGGAGCTATTCAAATCAAACTTTTCTCACTTTTACATAAGATCACTGCAAATATTTTAGAATGTAAGGACTACGCTGGGCCTCGCATGTGGTAGGGAGGGAGTCTGTTTCATGGCTTGTGAAGTATTCTCGAGGGTTTTGGCTGAGCCTCCTTGTTTTTTTTTTTTATAATGGTGTTGATGTCATATTCAAGCTGAAAGTACGAAAAGTACAAAACAGTGGTCAAATACTTCTCGCATTTCAATAAGGACGATTGAAGTTGAGACGAACAAATTTCTGACGATTGTCGCCAAAGGAGGCAAGCAACCAATTGACCGATTTTCCGTCCATTACTTGTTAATCTGTGTTTTGAAGTTTTTTCTTCCCAATTCTCCATATCTGTGAAAATTTGGCAATATGGTCGTTTTATTTGGCGGTTGGGCTGTATTCTGAGGACCGTTGCGACCGTTATTATTATAATAATAAAATATACTTTATCACTTAAAAACTGTTAGGTGGTGGGGCAGTGGTACACTTACCCTACCTTTTACCATTAGTTGACAGCGATCTGAAAATAATTTGCTCCATCGTTGTTGATAGGTATACACGTTTTGAATAAGATAAATTTAAAGTTGAGAACGCTACCCGTAAATAGTCAATGTTATATGAGGCAAGTTAAGATAAAAGATAAGCGAACATAAGGGGAAACTCTAAGTATATTCCGCGTGTTTGATTGAGTTAGACTTTAATAAATTGTTTTCCAATACAATTGCAATTCAATTTTGAGTCTACATATATGCAATATAACGTACTTAACACAGTTAAGGTCTAACCAAGGCCATTACAGCCTATAAAAGCCTTTACACTTTATTTACCTAACAATCAAAATATATAAATTATAGAAAGTATTATTTTCTAAGCACATTGTACACTATGCTAGACCAACTAAGGAAAGATAATTAAAGAGTACTTTAAACAATTTGGCAACTCCGTACACTTTCACTTCACAATACCCCGTGTATCATAAAGAATGAGGATTCTATTGAATTTCTCTTTAATTTTAAATAGAATTTGGTACATTTGATTGGATTATCGCTACGCATAAGACAACACAACTACAAATCAGTTAATTTTAATTGACCTTTATTTGAGTGAACTAGATATGCGGTACGGAATGTATAATAACTGAACCAAATAATTAACTAAAAACACATTTTAAAAAAACTGAATTTCTCGAATTCCAAAAAAAAAAACTAGAAATAAAAATAAGAAAGCATTTATTTATATCCGAATCCCAGTTGAATTTTAATTTTAAATAGAAATCCAGTTAGTCATAATAATTAGAAATTCACGCAGTTAAATTTAGCTAGAATTTTTTTTACTGTGTAGGTTACCTATGTATATAGGTACATTATATAGGGCGTCGCAGACTATTATGACTATATTTTGCCAAATAATTCTTCTCGTCAAGATAAGTAAAAATTTGTATGGTAAGGGTGGGTTAAAATGTAACCCCATCGAGTTACAGGGTGATTAGTAAAATATGCTCTTTATTCACGCTACATCTTGAAAAGTACAGGATATACGGTCTATCTTAAATCGGCATTGTATGAATAACTTGGGGTCTTTCCTATTGTGAGAGCTAGTCTTGGACGTGGGAGGGAGTGCCGGTTTATAATGGACAACTCAGTTTTTAAAATTCAAATATAAAATTTTATTAAAAAAAAAAGAATCAGTTTCACTTAACCTAATATCACAACTCAGTTCAATATAATAAAATTAACCTACAAACTAGTACACAATTCAATATAAAATTCAATAAAAAAAACTTCCAACGAAATAAAAAATAAACAAATTAAAAATTCAAAGTAAAAAAAATGATACGCCTTCTCGCCCGTTGTTACTTCTGAAAAGGAAGAAGAAGACAAGAGTTAAGCCACTGTCAACGAATAAATTTGAATTGTAAATGTTTGACAAAACTGCTTTTCTTGGTGAGTGAGAGCACAAGGAATTAATCAGACACTCAGAGTATCTCTGGTCAGAATTAACTTCGGAAATGGTGCATGAGGGCACAAAGGCTGCTAAATACCTCTGCTCGTACGTGAGGGCACAAGGAAGTAGCAAAGTGCTATAATTGGTAAACGAGTCAGATTAGTCTCTGACAGTATTCTGCGCGTGCGCATAAGTGTAGCAAAATGCTACTACAAAGAAGAATTATTCTTCTGTAAATGTGTAGAGAAGTAGCAGATTAATCTCTGCAGCAGAATTAGTCTTCTGCTTAGATGTGGACCAGGAGATATTGCAGATTAATCTCTGTGTAGAATTAAACTTCTGCTTAGGTGTGGGACGGAATTTCGCAGATTAATTTCTGCGCAGAAGTAAACTTCTGCTTTAGTGTGGGACGGAATATTGCAGATTAATGTCTGCGCAGAATTATACTTTTGCTTAGGTGTGGGACGGAATATTGCAGATTAATCTCTGCGCAGAATTAAACTTCTGCTTAGGAGTGGGACGGTATATTGGAAATGATAGGAATTTTCATATTAAACTCATAAATGTAGAATTAATCTTCTATAATGAGGTTGGGAATATTCTTGTACTTAGATAAGTCTCTAAACCAGATAAGCTCTGGACCAAGAATGATTTTCTGCTGCGGCTCGTCGGCTTTATATAGCCGCCGCATCCAGTTATGAGCTCTCGCCTCTCGGTGTTTCCCTAGCAACAATTGTTGAATTTGATGACTGAGGCGAAATCAAATGATTTGACGTAATGTCACGATGTGACATTACTAAATGTAAATATACAGGAGGGATGTATACTTTAGGTAATAGTGAATTCTTTTCTGAACTTGGAATGACATATGCACCTGAACTGTGCTGACACCATTCCTGTTCGGAGCTGTCAAATGTGAAATTGGCAATTCTGGTGTGTGTTCGGTGGTGACGGTCGGGTTATTCAATGGTTAGAAGGAACCAAATAATATTACGACGCTTACTCATTATGAAGAACAGTACAGTTACGGAAAATTGGCACTAGTGATAAAAACGTTTCCACATTATCTTCCTCTGAAGTATCCGTCAAGTCTTCATTTAAAATATTTAATGCCAATATAAATCTTTTTTATTAGGCATATTGTTTAATAATGTTTTTCCACACACAAATTACAAAAAATTCAAAACAAACGCTCTAAGGTTTTTTCCACACACAAAAATAATAAAAATCAAAACAAACGCTGTAAGACTGTTTAAATTATAATAAACTAAAACAAAAACGATGTAGTTAATTTTTCCACAACAAATAATACAAAAATCCTGCTCAATCAAAACAATAAAAAATAACCTCAAATCCAAGTCAACACCCGACACCGGAAAAAAATTTGGATGTAGAAATTTGCAACCAGGGGCAGCCCCAAAAATAACAGAGGTAGAAAATATTGCGCGTTTGGTATTGCTATTGGTGTGGTGGGAAGAAAAGAGCACGAAAATGACAGATTCGGTGGCAGTGCTTACACCGAGTAGCAGATAGTTTGGTACAATTTTCTTGTAAATAATGATAATTTTATATGTATTAGGTGTCAAAACTATTTATTGGAGTACTTAGACATCCTTGGACCAAAGTCAGGAAGTTCTTGGTTCAGATAAGTGGTTTCGTTTTATTTATTTTAGAATTAAATTCTTTGTGTCTTTTCCCCTTTTCTTTAGGAAGAAAATATTTCGTTGCGGGAATTAAAAAACGTCGGTGGACTGAACACCTATGAATGTTAAACTACCCCCATACACCTTCTTACCCCATAATGACGCTTCAAATTTAAAATTTCGATTTTTTATTTTTTTTTTATTTGTTATTTTTCCTTATATGGTCTAATTTCGATATAACGTAAATAGGTTAAAAGCTAACTTCTTAAGCGTCACATTTAGAACATAAGTGTATACTAGATTAATTAAAGAGGACCTTGGGCTTTCGAAATTTCGGAACAAAATCCTATAGTACTGGAGGTACCTACATTACTAATCACCCTGTAATTCGGTGGAGTTATATTTTGCCCCACATCCTGTCATACAATTTTTTACTTGTCTGGATGAGAGGAATCATTTGGCAAAATATAGTCATATTAGTCTGTCGGACACCCTGTATATTCAGGCATTCCATATGGAGCCGATTTTTTGGAACTCGATTTGGCTGAAACTTTCATAGTTTATATGGAATATTAAAATAGCATACCCGTATTTTTTTGTTTTTCCCTATCACGTCCCACATCTTTGCTAGCGAGGTTAGAAATTTCATGATTTTACGATGAAAAGTCAACGTTTTCAAAATATCATATCTCGATTTTCTGATTCAAATGACAAAAAGAAATCCAAAAATAAATTAAAAAAATTATCACAAGTTATATAGTTCCAGAGAAAACCATCAATATTATCAATTCAAGTAAATCTTTTATGCGGCTTATTTTGTATTTCAATTTCAATTAATTCTTTGAATGAGGTTTCGATGATTTCTTATATTTTCCTTTGCAAAATAAAGCGCATAACACCTAAAAATAAAAAAAAATTGACTGTTTCTCATGCAAGAAAACCGCACTGTATTGAGGAAGAGCAGCACTTTTGTGTTCAGTATTCTAAGCAAGTGTTGTTTGCTCCTTTATGGTTTGGCGGATTTTGACAGATTTGCTCTGCTGGAGCGTCCTGGGCAAAAATAGTGAAAACATCCCTGATGAGTATTCGAGTTTCTTCCAATGCCAAATGCCTTCTTAGTTTAAGTATAAAATAATTAGTTTGCACATTTTATTAAGCAAAATTTACAAATCAAATCATACAGTTGAATGTCAATTTGGGGTTCTCATATGTTTAGCAACTTTTACGTAATCTTCAAAATACATTTTATTACATTAAGAACATCAAAACTCTTTATACCTAGATCTAGCACGATGTTTTATTCTTTTCATTTAGAGAATAAGATTTAATGCCTAATCGCTTTACATACTACAAAAAACTCTAAAGAAACTTTTTTTTTTATTTTTTTAATAAACCTACAAAAGCACAAAATAAAATCATCTCTTAAATTTGTTCCACGGAGGCATTAAAAAGTTTTCTATGGGCAATTTATTGCGAAAATAAAATCTACGAAAATACTTTACGAGCGAAAATTTATCACAGGAAAACTACTATTTTATGCAACTCTCACGAGAAGTTTGCCTTTGGAAAATTTTCAAAACATAGCTTAATCCCGGTCTCGTTCCTGAGATGTATCTACATAACCTGAACATTGTTAACTTAAACCTTAAAACAGAATCACTCCACGCCATTGCATTGTGCTGTTGTGAACTTTAGTTGAAAAATGGAAATATTTTTGGAGAAAGTGTGAATGAAAGAAAGTTCAGTGCAGAAAAGTTTCAAGTTTTCCAGTATTGCACAGTGATGGTGGAGGAGCAATTTCTGTCGAGTCTAGTCGTTAAGCAACATTTGATGTATCCCATTCCCATCCACCACCGGCACATTTTCCTCCTCTGCCATCCACTATGCAATTTATACAAGGAAATATAATATTTTTGACAGAGAAAACAGGAAAATGTGCAAATTTCTTCCACCTACCTCCACAAATCTAACACTTTTCCGAAATCCCTGAGGAGATTCAAGTATTTCTCAAGTTCTTGAGGTGAAACTGTGAACAAGCAAAATCACTTTCGATATTTAACGCAAGCCCTCTCCCCACTTATAGAAGAACTTTGTCGTACTTTCTACTTGTCTCATAAGCGTTTTGGATGCGTATCGTTGTTACATGCCAGCATACTAATTTTTCTGAAAACAAGATAAAATTGCTCAAATCGAAGAATCTCTTAATGTGCAAACGTGGCGGAAAACAAACTTTTCTGAAAGAACCTGCCTTTTCCGGGTGCTTTCTTGTAATCATGAATGGCTTGAAATATGCTGGTATGTAGGTTACCATATATATATATATATATAAGTACATATATGAATATAACGACATGAGAGGTTTGTATTTCTTCCGAAAGCTACACATGCAAATTAAAAGGTTTTCGGGGTTGGAATTTTCACTTTAATTATGCATAGCCATTCATCGTTTATTTTACATGTACATAACCTTGAGGGATAAATAAAATGAGGTGACCTTCGTGAAAATTTCTACAAAATGTTAAGCAGTAGAACCTACCTACAAGGCAAGGTTAGCGAATTTAATTAAACTAAATAATATAGGTACACCTACACATATATGCTGTAAATAACGTCCAAGGGATCAATTACCTATGTCTCTACTACATGGTCCTCCGGGCAACAGAGGGTAATGTGTACTTATGTTCTAAGGGTCAATAATATGATATTTTGCTATAAACCTAGGTTTTGTTGATGCAGGACAAATAATAACGATAAGGGTTGAAGTTATCTCTTAGATAGGAAAATTTTTGGTGTCTTTGAGGTTAGAAGGATTAATTTAGTTAGTTTGCTAGTAGATAGGATCCTTATAAATTTTAAAATTACTAGAAATGCTTCAGGAAATATCTGCAATTTCAATATAGGTGTTTCTAGAATAAATTATTGATTTGGATGGAAAGCAATTTCTGTGTTTAAAATATCAAGTTTCAGTTCATAGATTATGTTTTATTTTTATATAGCAACACTTTTGGATATTTGAAAACAAATTACAGTTCACAAACATATTCCATAATTGTTTTGAAACCTTAGTAAGAAATCTGGTATTTAATACGTTCTCAATATATTTTCGTAATCTACAATTAATCAACAATTATATTTTGGGAATATTATAAAAATATTTTTCAGAGAATGAATCCATATTTATTATGTTGAAATTATATTGCTCATAACTACGCTACGATATGCCTATCGGTTCCATGGAGAGCTTTAAAAAGAACGAAAGTAAACAAGAAAAACTATTGCACTTCTTTATCTTACCTAAATATTTTTTAATCTAGCCATCTTTATTTCTAGATTTCGCTGATCAAGACGTGTGCGTTCTGTGCGCAGAAAGGAGGGGTTGCCGGTTTAAGAAAAGCCCGTTTATAAAATACTTAAATTTATTTAATGTCCTCCAATAGAGAATAAAGGATACCAGAATTTAAATTCAATAAAACTTAATCTATCACAGTCAATTCTGATTCAGTATGTGCTGCAATTGTAGCAGTTTTGCAGTTTTGGAAGCAGAATTAAGCTTCTGGGGGTTTTGGATTTAATAGAATTAGACTGCTATATAAATAGAAATAGAATTAAACTTCTTTGCAAGAGGAAACGAAACTAGACTTTTGTATATATTGTTACGGGATGTAGCAGCTTTACTGAATTGGTTCAATTGGTCCACGTATTTTTCAGTATGGCCAGCTCCTTGTGAACCGAAGAATGGAAGATGTAACTTACTACCAAGGATTCGTGATTGAATTCAATGATGGCAGGCAGTGATTGAATCTGGATGAATTTTTCCATAAACGTCTGGTTACTGGTGATAGAAAACATAAAAGTATACAAAGCATTTGCTGCTGCAATAAAGTTCTGACCATCTGGCCGAGCAGACTTCAGTTGAATGAGGCTACTCACTCTACGGTTTTGGAAACTCGCCAAACTAACGAAGCAACGTTGCTAAAATTCCTTGGTTCTGCCATCTCAGTTGGGAGGGCGAGATCTTCCAGGAAAGCATCATAAAGAGCGGTCAATGTCCCAGATCTAGGCCTCTGCTGGTTAAGTGAATCACGTGTCTTCCTTGTGGGTCTACTGCAAAGGTTTCCTTTCACCAATAAAACATCCTGTTTATCGTAAATTTCTTTGTCAAATTTTATTTTCTGGATTTTCTCTTTTTGATTATTTCAATGGATTTTAATTTTTTAACACACGCGAACTCTATCTATGTCAGTTTTTACAAAAGCTAGAACAAGACAAGATGCTCTGATACCAACATGGCGTTTTAGAAACTTTTTTTTCTAATCTTACGACATCTATTTCTAAAAGTGTGAATTTTTTAAAGCTCTATTTTAGTTTTTTTTAGTTTTGCAAATATCATCTATTTTTTAAATCTACACTATCCCAAAAATTAATTTCAATTGTTTCTTATTTTTTACAGAGGTTTTTATCCAGTTTTTCTCATTCACATGTCAAAATTGTTGTTGATTCTTTATTTTCCCATACCTGTCAATTTTCAATTCTTTTATAAGTTCATTTTCATCGGTTCTTCAATTTCTTACAGGTTTTTTAGGTAATTCCTAGTTTTATTTTCTATATTTTTTGTGATTAAGTTTAATGAATTTCGGATTATTTATTGACTTTTCTTCTTCACTTTTGGGATAGCAATATTTATTTTCCTATTGAGAATATGTTAAAATAGTTCATCTGTATAATTGGGATTATCTGTCTCGACATAAGTCCAGCACAATGCTGCGTGCTGCTACGTGTGGGTTACCCCTTATTAAATCGGCTTGCGCAGTTTATTTGCGACGAAATAGGAGTCGCGCCTAATTATAAGGCTTAGTTTGGATTAGGATGGGGTCGGGTCCTTACTTTATATGGAGGTTCCACCATAGTTCGATGTCAAGTCTGGCATGGAACAGCTGACAATGTAAATGTCAAGATATTGTCAGAACTTTTTTTTTGTTCGGGTGTGATTTGTTGTAGATTTTAATGGATAAAATGCGGGAAGGGGAGAGCGAGGTAAGTGGTTTTGTAATAATATGATGGAAAACCTCAGATTAGACTCTGGGAGGAGGATGTCTTCAGATGAAACTCTGAAACAAGAATGGGTATTTCGGCTGCGGCTCGTCGCCTTTTTATAGCTGCCACAGCCAGTTATGTTCTCTGTTCCATGATGTGTTGCTCTGGCAACAACGCTACTTTTATCCTTTGACTTCTGATTGCTCCACAAACAGCTGCCTGGCATAATGTAACTTGATTACATTGGACAATTTTAAACATACATACATACATGTCTTATTTATTAGACGAATTAAGACTCAGGACTAGAAGATTTAAATACATGTATTAGATATATTAATGCCCAGGAAGTTCATAGAACGGGTTGGAGTTGGTGGATATCGTTGAACAGATAAGTTTATTCAAAGTGATGAAAGAAAATGATCTTTTGTGTTTTATTTTTCTTTTTCGGACCTTTTATATGTGGTGTAAATTAAAAGTGAGGCTCCAACATAAGGTAAGAGTTTTGCCAATTAATATTTTAAATAATTTTGTTGAAATTAATAGTTGATGTGTATGTGGATTGAACAGGGTGAATCTTCTATCATATACATGATCTTTCATATAAGGATGTCATCCTTGAAGAAGGTGCTAGGGAACCTCAAGAAATGACAAAAATTGAAAAATCATATGGGAAAACTTCAATCCTCGTAACGGTTTTCGAAGTATTCGTCTTAAAAGGACATTTCATCTTCAAAATGCACGATTTTGAATTTTTGCTCATATCTTCCTCCAAAACTTCACAACTTCCGATAGAGATCTAACTCGCATTGTGAAGCGGACAAATTTTTCTTGAATTTAAGTAGTTTTGAGGACTTTACATAAAGTATTTGTCGAGATACTAAAACTTAAATTCAGACTTCTTGCATGAAATATCACATTTTTTGTACTAAAAGTTTAATACTCGAAATTTTCTCATATATATTTATTTTATTACTGTTAAAGTAAATTATTACACAATATGGAAGAAATGAATGTAGAGCACTTTATACTTTTTTGGTATAGTGATTTTTTTGTTTTGTCTTTACATTAGTTAATACAAGTTTCACTGTACACTTCTTCAAATTAAATGCCAGGGAATGTAAAGCATGTATCTGCAGCATGTGTAAAACAATAAAAACGGTTTAAATTAGTGGGAGGGTTTATATCGTTTATTACTCACACACTAATTCATTCACAACATTCTATCACTGAGACCTTCACTTGGGCTCTTCCAACATCCAACCTTTGGATCACTGCGATCTTACAAACAGTCACTTAGACCATAATAATCGATCAATTAGGCTTTAAACCATCATAATACCCACAGCAATCGACAATCCAGTACTTATTAAGTTTCTACACTTAAGATCCAATTATATAAATTAAATTACTACTCTTACCATTTTTACATGCAGAGTTGAAAGATTCAGTTGAGTTTTCGACTCGTGCTTTTGAGCACGCAGGGTAGTGAGATTGAGTTGAGAACGAGTGCAAATATAGTTGAAGTGACAGTTCAAAGCAACATCTTATTAATGGTGTATTTTTGTCATGGAGTTATAAAAGTTATAAATTTTGTTTAAATATACAAAATAAATATACAACCTATCAAAATTTCGAGTAAAGAGTAAAAAAAAAACAAATGACAACTGTTAGCTGCCAACTCGACTACCTACTCAATCCGCGTTTATAGGCGACCGTTTCAATTCGACTATGCCAGGAAAACGTGATCGAGTCGACTCAAATTCAACTTGAGTCGCGTATAAATGGAGCGGAACCCAATTTGAACCATGGTTCAACTCTGCATGTAAACATGTTATCTGTTAAGTAATATTAAACCTAAAGAACTATATATTTTTACGAGCGTGGCCTTAGCTCGTTATTTAAAACACAATATTTCAGATATAATTTAAAAGTTCTTTCTTTATTTAACTTTACTGTTTACTCTCTCAAATTCACAAATAATAGTACTGTACTTCTAATTATCGCAATCCAAATATTTAGTTTACTTCGTTCACTTCACTGGGTGAAATGAGACTCCTGGATGTGAGTAGCGCCGTATTCATATTCTACAAATTATCCTAGAACCTTCCCTTCTCCAAACCCAGTTTTTTAGGATGTCACTAACCTAAAGTTGTTTCCATTTCCAATAGATGTCGCTTGCATCACCTTGTGGCGCGTAACAATATGATATATATACTAACATACTGTGTTGATTATTAGCATATTTTCACTGCTTATTCGCTTTTTTTATTTCTTAACCGAATTTAAAATCGCTCGCGCTTGCGGGAAGCCTGACTGACGACTGCAATGTATAATCTCGTTTTCTTGCTTATCTTCATCTCCATTCCTTTTATCCTATTTTCATAACTATTCCCGGAAACCCAAATTATTAACAGTGGCAAAGAATGTCGTAGGTAATTACTGTCACACATAGCCTGTTTTCCCCAGTTCCGGCTTACACAAGTTCCTTTCGTTTCTTTTCTTTCAAGAACACTAAGGTAATGGTCTATTGTGTTATGGTCGCAGGCCCAGCATCTGTGTGTCACTGGTGGGAACTTTCCACACGGCGAAGGTGCTGCCATTTTTGTATCTGCTGCTAGATTGACAGCTAACGGCGGGGATTCAACAGAAAATAAAGTTTGTAAAATAAGAAGAGGAATCGGAGATACCGGAAGATTGACAGTCGGCCATTAGTTCGAACATTAGATGTCGAGTTGCAGTGGAAAGAGGTTAAGACCCAAAGAGTTTTTGTTTGAATCAGAAAGACGTTGGACATTTGAGTACAGATAAACGAAAAAAAAGTGCAAAGATAGAAGGAGAAAGGTACTAAGAGGAAAACACGGAAAACCAACAGATCGCTATTCTAAAAAATAAAGAATAAAGATTTACTAGAGGATGTAAGGGTGTCACAGAAAAGGCGAAACGTGAAACGAAAACCCACTCTTCAAGGAAAGCCAGATAAGTAAACCAAAGATACAATAGATAGCTAAATTATACTACAAATTATTACTATATTGTAATTTTCGATATTGACTACGCTCATCGTATAAATAGTGGTCGCACATGGCCATCTATATCCTGAATTCGGCATAATTTGTAGTCATCTACGTGCGGACAGTATAAAAAAGTATCCTCGGTGTAGCGCCTAAGCCTAGGTCAATTTAAAAGGTCAGGGTAGATAAGCGATAGAGTACTACAGAGCGCAATCCAAGGGGAATAGCGTGACGATTTGACCACCTTCCGACGTTATTTGCTACTGCACATAGTACTCCGGAATGCCTTCTAGGGACTCTTGGCTCTGAAGGTTCATCGTTTCAGGAGGGAGGAGGCGCCACATGTAACACAGCACTGACGGCTAGACACCTCATGCTGGAGTGCGGAGATCTTCTGCGGTGGCTGAGGGCTGCGGGCACAGATAAAGAACCAATAGACCTTCTGACGTATGACAAAGAATATGCTAAGCTCTTTCTTCCCACCCTCAAACGTTATCTTCAGGACAATACACACTCTAATAATTAGACATTCTGAGCATTCTAACATAGATCGGAGATAATCCCAAAATAATCGCCAATATAACTCTGAGCAGACTAAGATACGACATAGACATTTCGAGAGGTGCCACTGGGTACATCAAACAGACGAAACGTCATACGACTTCACAAACCTTAAACGGATTACGACCAGTGGCCACCAAACAAGAAAAAGTGGAATAGTTTTATATAATGGTCGCAAGTAAACCCGTGAGCAAATGTAAAACTAGCTTTACACGAAAAATAATTATTAATACTTAGGCAATAATTAAAAATTTTAAGATATAGGTATTTAATATAAAACTAACTGTTAAGCTAAGGAACATTAAATTGAAAATGTATTCCAGCCTTATGAAAAAAAAAAAATTAAATAATTATAAGAAATGAATTTTTCTTTTGCTTAGATTTATTTTATATGTAATATGATTCTCATAAAATAAGATTTGAACTAAGGATAGGCTCGGACGGCCACAGAAGCCGCGAAACAAAATAATTTATTGTAGTAGGTTACCCGCTGCAATAAATCTTTCTTGAATTTTGAATTATTTTTAAAGGACTACGAGGGTGAATTTAAGTGCGAACAAAAATATTACATTTTATTAAATTAAGTAGCTAAGCATGAATTTCTGAGCGCCCGGTTATTTTCCTTTCTCCTCCATCCGGGGTTATTTCTCTTTCACATAGGTGAACAAAAGGGACATCAGAAATTCGTGCCAGATGATGTCATAGGGAGGATGGAGCAGGGCCATCGAGGATTACCATATTCTAGTCCCCATCAATCATCGCAGGTAAGACAAGGGTAAGCCCTTTCAGGACATGAGGTATGTGATTTTCATTTTAGCTCATAGATCCCGTTTGACAGGAATTTTTTTTTTGCTTTTTTTTTTGCTTGTGGCACGTGATAGCTCGGGACTTTGTTTGACCGACCCCACATTCTCCGCAATTAGTTCGAGGTGCTAGCATGCCGACCCGTATAAAAAGCTATTATGCTGGCAGACTGGACTTAATGTTCTTCGTCCATCACTCAAGTCAAGTTCCATTACAATTGGTAAGAACAAACAAGATGTTAGATTGTGATCAAACCGTAATTTTCCGAATACATGGATCGGTAGATTGGATCCTATTAACTGGCCTCCCAGAGTAAGCAGAAAAAGATCTCTGTTATGTCTGAAGTCACAGGAGGGGTCCATTTGGAATATTTACTAAATTAGACAAAGTTAGGTGTGTTTTTATTTTCTAAACTTGTATGTAAAAATGTTGTTAAGATGTAAGTAATGTAATAAAATTTATAATTGAACTTTTAGTCCAAAAAATGTGATATTTCGTCCAAAAAGTCTGAATTCGAATTTTGATATCTCAGCAACTACATCATGTAGAAGCCTTCCGAACTACCTCAATTCAAGGGTAATTTGTCTGCTTTAAGATGCTTGTTAGTTCTCTATCCGACATTTAGTAGTTTGGAAGATTTAAGCAAAAATGCAAAATCGTGCACTTTGAGGATGAAATGTTCTTTTAAGCCGAATTCATCGAAAGCCATTAAGAAACTTGAAATTTTCCCATACAATGATTTTCTGATCTTTCCTATTACCTTCTGTAAGGATAACATCCTTATCTGAAATACCCTGTATAATTGATAGATAGAATTTCTTAATAATATTTGAGAAACGATTTGAGTAATAATTTTCGAGTAGGTACCTATTCCAATTCCAAAGGGATCTATTTCGTGGTTTAATGACAATGTGATGCGTTCTTTTGGAATTTTTATTGTTTTACAATTGACGCAGATGACTGAGCTCTTTAGTTCCTTTAATGGAGGATCAAGTGAAAAACTCAAAAAATTCGATTTTTGGGAAGTTGGATTTTATTTGCGAGTGTGTGAGTACTCGATTCAATAAGGTATTTTTGTGCCTGTGACCAGCCTCTAAGGAGTTGGCAACTTATCATCCGATCTCTGTACACCTTACTGTCCAGATTTCCTGTTCGCTTTCCTATACAACTTTTATTCTGGCTAAGTGGAATAAGGTCCAACTTGAAGTCAACAGTCGAAAGAGGAAAAAACAAAAATAGATTACCTTCGGACGTGAATAATTGTGGACGGAAATTTTAGTAAAATTTAAATTCAAGTTTTGGCAAAATTTTTACTAGATATTGTGGAGCGGCTTACGCCTACTACCTTGACAAAAAAGATCGGAACTAATTAATAGAAACGTTTCCTTCTCCTTCTCATTCATTCGGGCTTTTAAAAATTGCTTCCTCGGTATTACTTCTTTAGTCTGCCATTGAAATGGTCTACTCAGTTGGAATTCAAACGTGGAATGTTTACAAGCAATGCGATAATCTAAATTTAGTATAGTTAAATCCTTTTGTAATCCAACATTTCCAGCAAATTATTGTATAAAGCAATCGGAATTTTGGTGAATTTTTCCAATTAATTGTTTGTATCTACAACAAATACTTTTATTTTTCTTTTTTCAATTCCAGCAAACCATTCATAGCCCTAATTCGAATGTGTTGTGTAATGATTCCAATAAAAAAAAAAAAAACAATCGCGTTAATGTATATAAATTTTCTGTGCCATTTCCTGTTTTCTTCACATTTTAAGGTTGGGATATGCACCAATATTTTCCAGGCTGATAGTTTCATTATTACAACAGCAACCAAATTAGATTTTAATGGAATTACCAAATTAAGGCATATGCTGTCTGCGAGCTAGACCGCTAGAATGCCTTTAAGGTATTCTTGGATAACCTAAGCTATTGATTGTGCTTGCACTGGCAATACGATATGCCTAGTTTTTTCCTCTTCAATGGTTACATAGGCATCAAGGATTTGTGGAGATATTTTAATGATTTATTGTAGGTACAACTCCAATATTCCTGAGGCATTCCGATTCCTGGATAATATACGGCAACAAAACATCCTTGATCATGCTCTAAATTTAGGTGAACGCTACATGATTATACTAAACTGGTGTATACAGGTGTGCCCCAGGTTTAACTATATCACGAAATATACAAAGCCACCCCGGAAACATTTATATGAATTATCGTGTGTAAGTATGTTGGTTCATATAAACCTCCCTCACATAAATGTCCTCAAATGTCACACACTTTGCATGTTTTCAAAAGGGGCGTCCATAACAAGTAGCACTCATTTAATTTGATTGAAGACTGGCAGCTATGTAGATTAAAGCAGACCAAACAAGTATGTAAATAGAAAGGAGTTCCCTCAACGTAACCCCTTTACTTTTGAAAGGGTGCAGTTACGTGTAGATTGTGAATTCATTTCCAGTATTCTTTTAAATAAATTTAACCTTAGATTTTGCCCACGAAATAGATTAACAAATATAAGAAATCTAATTTTTTGTTGTTGAAATGTTTCTCAAGCTCAAAAATGTCCAATCAACTTTAATTTTTGCATCTTTTGAGCTCTTTATTCCAACTTTGTGTTGAGTGTGAATATCCTCGGGAGAAATATCCAGTGCAGGTTATCAATCATACCTTTAAACGTGTAGTCAAATTGACCTCTGCTTTTTATGTCACGGTAGTTATGTTAATATCTTGGTTAGAAATCATAAATCTACTAAACTCGACCCTGAGTACATTTTTATATCCTTGAGTGAATGCCTTTGGGCCCTTTAAAGAGCACATTAACATATCAATAAGATATCGAATATTCGAGTCGAGCAGTATCTCTTCTGTGAATCATTGAATGGAGTTGGAGTGGTTGAGAAAAGAGGTGAAAACTGAAAGGAGATACGGATTTAAACGGCTGCTGAGTTAGTTCGAGAGCTCTATACATATATGTATATATACTACCACAGTGCTAAAGAAGGTGTGCAGTCAGACATACAGGTATGTTCAAAGAAAATGGATACTCGAATAATTTTCCATCTGGGAATCTGGATTTATGCTCGTGAAGAAATATTTTTATTGGGTAACTTTGCAAAATCAACTGCCGGGTCCAACCAATTCCCAGATCGTTTCGACAATTTACAGCCCAGAGTGGAGAGAATTACAGGTCGTAAGGGTTTGATTATTAATAGGTTTCCACTTAAAGTATTCAGCTGGGTGGCAAATGTATATCTCCTCAAAACCAGTTGGAATAAAAAAGAAAAAATATCAGTGAGATGTGTTTGTTAGAAGAAGATTGTTTAAATTTTAAACTGGCTTTAAGCTTCGGACGAAATATAGGCTAGTAGTTGTGTTGAGGCATGAAATGTATTCTATCTGAAATTATAGCATAAAATGTAATTATTTAAAAATCTAATAATTAGCCTGAATCCTCCGAGTCCTGAATATTAAATTTTCGAACTTTTCAAAAATATTTTAGGTGCGCTTTTCATAGTACAAGAATAAAAAAACTGCATTATTACATTTTCGATATCAGAATGTCCTGTTACCATATGACATCCCCAGGAGCTATAGGGTACAGGCATGTATCCATACACAAAATCGATTTTTCCAAAGTTGCTATCGAATAAAACTGCAAGAATAAATGTTATTTTTTATTTTTCATTTATTCCAAATCACTGGTTTCATTAGGTTAGTAGGTTTTAATCAAAATTATTAATCCACGGTATAATAAGGCTTGCAACAACGCAAGCAAAGACCTTTATCACACTATGAGCAAGCAGTTCGAACAATCGAACTACGCTGGTCTCCAAAGGAATGACAAGATGATTTGTTTGATCCTAGTGAAGAATGGTAAATAATGTGTTCGCTTCCGAACGCCGGTTTTAGCTGAAAATACTGCTGGGTGACTTTGGAGGATCGCCAAATGTTTGCAATAATAAACTGCGACCTAACGTCTGAATTGAAGCTGTGGCATAGCCGAATTTACACGCCGATAAAGCTGCCATGCATTTTGCCCGCAAGCATCGATAGGCCATGTAAAGATGCAACTCCACCAATTTCAAATCGATCGACCCCATACATATACTGGGTATATTCTGTCACAACACACGGGCGAATGACTCCTTTTTTTTCCGAGCGTCTTTAGAATAGCGAGATGCAGTAGATGTTTTTGTTTTTTTTAAAGGGCAGGGGGACAGGTGACCTTATCCCAAACCACGGAGGCCAAAGCCCATTGTGCTGTCCTGCTAGAAGGCCATTCACCAAAACCTTCCTGTCCTCTTAGTGAAGAGCATCAGGTCTTGGTGAGGCAGGTTTTTCAGCTAATCCACAAGTAGAAGGGCAGACCTTAGAGTATCAGTCTGCACCGGGCGAAGGTCGGACACGCACACAAAAAGTGTTCGGTTGTCTCGGGCTCGCCCTCCATGTAGGACAGGCACTCAGAGCTGTCTACAACTCCCATCCTTGTTAGATGAGCGTGAAGTGAGCTGTGATGATGTCAACCACAGTTCTGCATGGTTTCCTTCTGAGTCCCATGGAGAAATCAGAGATATTCCTATTGGGTCCATCATGCCTTAAGTTACGTAATAGAACTCTTGGTAAAAGATTACTGTTGAGTTTAGCACTGTAATACTGATACTTTGCACGCTTGATTACCGTATTGGCCCAATTGCGAGCGACAACGTAGATTAATCTGGATGCATTAGTCTTAAAACGTATCTGTGTGATTTATATAAGTGCTCACGTTCAATAAATTAACATAGACAACCCTCCGGTTAAATGCATTTTGTTTTAACAGGAACGTTTTTTTCATATAGGTAGGAAATCAACGAAGTAAGAGTCTCCATTTGATGGTCGACGGAGGTTAAGTTGTAGATTATATTTCAAGAACACTCTACAATTAAGAAGTCAATTTGTATATCAATCAATAGTTGCGGTAAGATATTCCGTTTGGGAATGGTGCTATTACCAAGGTAAAATATTAATTAAGAAAGAGAATGTCATGGATCAATGGATGTGAGACAGCTCTATCATTATCCGTGATAAGGATACAATACAATGCATTTATTACGCGCTGTACAGAAGATTACAAAATCTTATAACGCACAATTTGTTGAAAATAAAAATACAAGTAAAATTAAAATAATAATACAAATAAGATAAGAATAAAAAAAAATAATGGAATAAAATCCAAAATATCAGAAAGAAAAGGAGCGCGCAAAGAAAAGGACATAAAAATAAAAATAAAAAATACAACAAAATAAAAAGTAAGAGAAAACAGAAAAAAAAATTGAAAACTAATTCAGCAATGTAACGTGTAATTGAAGGTCTAAGAATCAATACCAATCACCAGGATGAAATCAAGGAATGAAAGATTTGAAACATTGAAATAAGTAGGATACAAATTTTTTGTATTAAGATGAAGGGACCGAACAAAATGCGAAAATATTTTTTTCGAGTTATCCTGACGTATTAAATTAACATTGAAAATACCTTCTACAAATAATGAGGGTATAATGGATAAATGGAATATACTCGGGATCGTTTTTCTGTGAAATTTACTAAGGAATCCTGCAATTTTTTTCTTGTTAGAAAATATGACTGAGGTATACCGTTTAGAAAAATATGAAAAATATGACGCTTTATACGATGGATTGATCGCAACTTACCTGTAATCTACTCCAGACACCTTAACAAATGGGGTCACTAAAACAGGAAAAGAGCATTACAATGTTAATAGAACACGTGTCATTTGCTATTTAAGTACTCATTTCATTATTAGTACTAATTACTTTGATATTATACAATTGCGTCCTAAATCATGCACAAAGTTGACTTATCGGTTGCAAAGTTTAATGTAAACGGATACTTGTGCATAAATGATTTATTCAGTTATTATTATGATAAAGCGATGAGTTGTACTTTCTAGGATATATAATATATTAAAAATTCTATACACATGTCATACAGTCAAAGTGGCAAATAAAAATCCATATCTGTCTTTTGATTTTAAATTAAATCATATCTGTCTGTCAATAAAATTACTCTCGTCGATTTAAACCATATAAAAGTAAATTTGAATACAATATTTTCGTGTTCATATATAAAATTGTATTTCCCATTTATCTATGACAAAAGTCAAACCATTCCTGCATATCTACAACTGTTTATAGTGTATTGAATTTTTTTGTTAACCCTATTAATCCCATTTTACCCTCCTTGAGATCTCAATTTCATGCAAAGAACGGTAGATACTCGGATATAATTTATTATACATATGGACTAAGTCAGCTTAAAGCCATGAAAAACCAACAAATTTTTCCGCAGGAAATCGCAACCCGGTGGAATGGAGTCAGTGAGAATCATCAATCATGCATTTACCTAAGCCCAACACGATTCCGGAAGTGTTGAGGAATTTTTCAAGTATGGGTCCTCCACGATAAATTTCACTTTGCTTCGCTTGTGAATTTGGTTAGCGACGAAAATCCTATTCTGCAGCCAGAGGACTTTCAACAGGTCGCACAACTAAGCCCTCATGCAGAATTTTCCAGAAGAAATGTTCAATCGGTGCAAAGTGGATTACATGAAGGCCATAATTCACTTGTCGACTCTAACCAACCCCAAGCCAATGAATGAATACGATTCTTCCACTTTTGTTCTACAGCTCTAATACACAGACAATCATAGTAGGTATGGTATAAAGAACTCGATTGCCAGTCAACACCCGCACTGCTACCGTCGTAACCCTAGGTATCCATCGTTTTTGTTCATATGTATAATAGATATATGTATATGTATACACGATTGTGATTCTATCAGGATAAAATTTCTGTTCATTGTAGACATGTAGAGCGCCTCAAGATAAACGACAGCGTTTGACATTGCGGTTACCAACGTGTTAAAATCACGGCAAACCATTTGCCATGTACTCCCCATGATTGATAGATTCTTAAGACACCTAATGTCAGATAATGATGATTAACGAACTCTATTATCTTCCACCTTTCTGCGGTATTTCAATGCCAGCTCGAGTGATGCTAGTGTAAGTGCGCCTTTAATTTAATTAAGTTCTTCAGACACTCGGAATTTATCTCAATGAAATCTGAATTAGCAAATGAAAATGAAATGTTTCGCGTACGAGGATGTAGGAAGGATGTTATTCTGCGGGTTTTCCTAAGTATAGTTGCAAAGTAAGATGATTATTGAGTGAAGAAATTTCACTTGAACTGTGTTTAAATAATTCAATTTATAGCATATAAGGGACGGGGTTACATAATGTAGGTATGTATGCGGGCTCATACTCTCAATCAACTTTAAACAATTTTTTTTTCGTAGGCTTCGTGTTCGTTGTTGTTGGAAAGTGCTTAATATGATATATCGTGTACTTTTGTATCCCGAAAAGACCAGTTTTTTATAATGATTTTTATTCGTTTAGTTCCCAAAGATTAAGTGGGGCGAGTGACCTTTGCACAGCAGCCATTCATTGGCTTATTGTGTTTCGCTTTGTTTTACAATTCCTCCAACAATCCGACTCTTCCTAGAAAGAGCAGTATTTTTTTGGGTGAAAGTCGGCAGGCTGTAAGTAGTCAGAGCCAAAGGTCTGGAATCTACATTGTGCAATGGATTCGCATAAGATGTGCTCCGATGTTTCATCTTCTTCAAGACATAACCTACATACAGGATACTTATCCGATGCATGGATTTGTTTAGATTGCAGTGTCCGGTTAGGATTCCTGTAATGATTCTGACTTGATTCCTAGACAGTCTCAAAAGAACCAAGATCTAGGCTCTTCTTTGGAGAAGGCTTTTTAATAAATCTGTTCGTTTATCTAGTGTCTATAATTGATGTCCATCGTTGGTCTATTTTGTTTTGCATCTAGTTTTGACTGGTAAGCTTCACGCTGTTTTAAGAGGTACAGCAAAATGGATGCTCCTTTTTTGGCTAGTAAGTCTACGTTATCATTCCCACCAATTCCAGCGTGTTCAGGTACCTACCCATTGAAGTATTAGAAGAAATCCTTGTCCCTGTCAAGGTTTTCTAATGCTTGCATATTAACTTCGTTTTGACCTTAGATGATGAGATGGCTTTCAATACTGCTTGGCAGCAATCTGCGTAATAGACATATATATAGTTTTGTTAGTGAAGGATCGGATGAGGTTTTCGTATGCACAGCTAGTGATGGCATATACTTCTGCCTGGAATATCGAGGCATATTTTGCTAGGCTTTGATAAATATTAGCACCTGACTTTATACCATATATTCCTACTCCTACTTCTTTCTCGGTTTTAGAACCGTCGGTGTACCAGACAAGAGCTTCATTTTCTAGATTCATATCTATTTCCACCCTACCTGTTATCGTTATTTTGAGAGGCAGATGGAGATTGTGTTTAGTAACCATCCTATCTTATATTAGGTCCACTATTGGATTCGCTTCTGTTTGTTCGGCTATAGTGCGTATATTTTTGAAGTCCCATTCACTATAGCCATCTGTCCGGGCTCACACCATTAGTCCAGCCCTTTTTTCAACAATGTTGCTGAGTGCCGGTACGTCAATAGTATTTCTAGAGTACTGGTAGATGTTGTGCACATGACACCAGCTACACTTAGTTAGGTCACCTTTTGGAGCTAGTTTAGCTTCATGCTGCCTGTCTTTTCTGTCCATTTGTTCCACCATGCTGTAACACAGGCTATCATAAGTCTAAATACTGATGTGTAAAGCGAACTCATTAAGTTTGGCTTGAGTCCCCCCATATTGAGCCAGCCAGTTGCCTACAGTTCCACATCATTAGTGTACTTTTCTGAACTGTTTTCTAGATATGTCTATTCCAAGCGAGGTTATCATCGGGAGTTATCCTAAGATATTTAGCCACTTTGGACATTTGGGTTTGCTATATTGTTCATCACCCTTCCTCTGGTGAAGGCTATAAGGGTTATCTGAGGTTGACTTCTAACTTATATACAGCACACCAATAACAAAAGTTTCATATTTCCCTTTGATAATGATAACATCAGCATAACTTTAAATAACATTCAATACCTTGGTTTCTTATTTGAGCTAAAAGGTCATCAACTACCATGGCCCACAGCAGTGGAGCAGTGCTCCCCCTTCGGGGCAATGTCCAGTGGTGTGAACCTCCAGTTTCTCAGCAAACAGCTGCGTTTTTATTATCCTGCTGGAAAACATTGTCTGGATCCATTTGTTATGTAGATTCACTTCATGTTTCACCAATCCGTTCTTCCACGCCCAATGTTCTTTTCGCTTTATTTCATAGCCTGCGTAAGTTTGTCTTGAGTTTAGTAAGTTCGTTATTCAGCATGCGACATTTTGATTTATAGCCCTTTGCTTCAGATCGTCATAATATGATGGCACCAAGGCTTCTTGGATGCAATTACCGTCTATTTCAATATCCTTTCTTGTTTTGACAGAGTGGATCGATTCCTTTAGGCTTTTTGCTAGTTGCCGTTT